>CM047431.1:38501397-38598897 GCA_026168455.1 Theocolax elegans | reverse complement strand
AGAAACATAGTGGTGTCAGTGAGCGCCCCAATTTCCAGGACACGGCACAGATAGACAGGGGTATATAATCGCGAGGAGCGCAGGGTCGCGGGCACGCGCGCACGACCCACGTGAGATCCTCGGAGTGGCTGACCTTGAGGTGCTGGTAGCAGCGTTGGGCGAGGGTAGGCGCCGCGGGCACCGAGCTCTCCTGGGAGCACGAGGGGCCCTCCGGGTCCGGGTTCATGGCCCTCACACCATCCTCCTGGAGCACGAGGGGCCCTCCTCGTCCGGGGGAGCCTCGGCCTCGGCCTCGCTCTCGGTGCCGGGCATCGTCGCACAGCTGTTCGCGCGGACACCAACTGCGTCACCCCCGTCACCGATAGGGGGGGATCGATACACGCCGACACGAGGACCGTCTCCCGGACGCGCTCTCGATACGACTGAGGGGAAGGGGGGCACCGATCATGCGGACTCGAATCTCCCGCGTTTGCGCACTAAATCCAATGTCACGGTTGCGCGCGCACGTGCCCACCGTCGACGCGGAGCAGGAGGAGAAGGTGGAGGGACGGGGGAGGCCACGGCGGCAGCGGCGGCGGCGGCGGCGGCGGCAGAGAGCTTCATCCCCCTCGCGTTTACCTCCTCCTGTGTGTCTGTGTGTGAGCACAAATGGAATTTCGGACGGTCCGCTATTTTAGCGTGGACGCTTCTGCCCCACTTAGTATCTGCGCGTGCTCCTGACGGATTTTTTCTAAGGGGATTGACGAAAATGGATGTATTTACCTTTCTCTCTTTCAGGGGAGGAGAAGAATAAGTAAATAATTTGATATGAGATTTATTTTGATGAAATAAAGGCACAAGTGGTGTGCACGTGTATCTTGAATGCCGACGATACATATAAGTATAGAAAGATGCCTAACGCGTATTATAGGTGAACAAGTTTGATTAATTTTTTGCAAAAGAAAAATAATTGATCTTTCGATTTTTTATAAAAAAACTAAATAAAAACGTATTTTTGAAAATCAATTGTTACGAGAGTCGGTGTATGAAAAATATTATAGATTTAATAATTTTGACTAAAATACGGTAAATTTTAATATAAAGTAAATTCACATTTTGTGAATAGTAATAATACAAAGCAATATTCTTATGTATGTAGATTTTGTAATTTGATTTCGATGAAATTAAAATGCAAACCCAAAATCTAATTTGATTATTCGCGTGTAACGAAAGGCTATTGGCAATCTTGCGGTATTTGAAATAGGAACCACAAACTTGGCAAATTCGAACAAATAAGAAGATAGATATTTGAAATTAAGTTGGTAATACTGTACCGAAAGCACACCAAAATTTATATTTAGCAGGGATATAATCACATAATTTTTTTTTTTCTCATTTTGCACAGAAGATATTACACTGCATAACTTCAAACGAATTATATCGCATGTAAAATGCTATTTTTCTCATTCGGTAATTAAAAAAAAAAGTTATCTTATTTTTTGAAAATTGATTACTCAAATTAACTTATTGCTAATTTAGTAGACTTTTATTTGTAAATATATATATATATATATATAGTATATACATGGAGAGAAAAGTTGCATTTAAAATTACGATGTAATTCGATTAATCGAGAGATATAGATTTATTATGAAAATTATTATTCTTTATAATACAATTTACTGCACGTTTATTATATATTATATTCTCTCTCTACTGTTAAAAAGTATAGTAATTTTTATTCAAATATTTTTCTCCGAGTATCAAATAAATTTTTTTATAAAAAATAATAATTTTTATAATTTTTCAAGTCTGTCTCTCGATTTTACTCAATACAATAATAATTTTTAAGTATAGATACCTTTTTCTCCGTGTATACTACATATCCAACGGTAATTTCTATAAAAATCAGTTAAGTAATCATATACTTGAAATTTTAGTGGAAATTCGATGGACCGCGTTATGATAAACTTGAATTAACAAATTTCTAATAAGGAATACAACAATGCCTATCGAGAACGATAAACAAACCTGAAAATTACGTGAGAAATGGTTGATCATTAAAACTTTGAAATATTGTAAATAACGAGGCCTATTTAGTACTTTCGTTACCATATCGAATGGCTAAGATAATTAGAGTTTATTAAACAAAACTTATTACCATCATGTAAAAATATGCATTTTGTGTAAAAACAAAAAAGTATTGAATAAAATTTTACATTTTATATTCATCGATTATTGGGAGTACTGTAGAAAATAAAGAGTTACGTATATAATAGTATCGATCGAAAAGAGAATGATTAAGAAAGTGTAATACATTTATTACTCGTTACCGAGAGAAATTAAATTAATTTTTCCATTTCCCACATTATAGGATAATCGATAGAATAGATTTAAACTATAAATATACAGTCATTTCGTTGACCTCGAATGAATAAATTTATATATATATAAATTATAACGAACTATATATCGTTAAGAACATTGTATAATACTAATTATAGATATATATATATATATATATATATATATATATATATATATATATCACCGTAAAATTTCATTGATAAATTCGTTTAACAGAACGGAAGTTGAATTAGTTTAAGAAAAATATTGTTAATTAATAATTCATAAAGAAAACAAAGTCACATACGCGTACGATATATTTGTACATATATAGTAATGCATTGTCTATCGCGTGAAAAACACGTCAATATATGTATACCAGTAAACACATACATAACTAAAGTTGCAAGTACAGAAAAATATGTACAGAGTATCATATAGAAAGTAGTGTACGTCAATTAAATATTCACGAGCTCGAAATTATCGCGTCGATGAAACAAATAAAATATCTTGCGGCAACGATGAGCCGTGTGGTAAAACGTTACGTAACAAGTAATAAAATGCAATGTTTTCTTTTTTTTTAAACAATAGTTGAACAGTGTATTCGAACTTAATTAAACTTTTGCATACATTGAAAATAATGTTGTATTAAAAAATAAAAATTGTTATATTATGTGGTAACTCGATAATATACACTCGGATTATCGTAATATTTACGATAATCGTGTTAAAAATATTACTGTATACATTTAGAGTATATATTCACGTTACTACAACAACGCAACAATTTTTAATGCAATATTTTTCTCAGTGCAGTACAATGGTCAATTAACGATGAAAAGGTAACGGGAAGATTAATCACAAAATTACCCGAAAAGTTGATTAATACCCAAAAAATTTCAAGTCGAATATTACATTTCGAGAAATTTGTCTAATTTCATTTTTTTTCTTTCTCGTTTTCAGGCGAGTTCATTGATGACTTACATACACACATATATATATACACACAGGGTCTCCGCGGGTCAAAGTAAGTCAGGTCACCGCAAAACCATTTTTCAACCTCGCGCAATACGGAGGGGTTCGTACCACACATATACTTTGTAATCTTTCACTTACATGTACATCGATGTATCTATAAGTGTGTATACATGCAGTAATTAAAATGTTAATACTAATTTGAACGTTTCGGTTATAAGATGAGAGATGACGTCGGAGGATAATGTAGATATACAAATTAATATATGCAACATAATTATATTGATATTTTCGTGTCTGCCGCAGGTGGTTCGATAATGTCCATATTTTTAAGAATGCGGTGAACATTTTCGGATCGATATGTCTTTCCTCGTTTTCGATGTAATTTTGTGTGGGCTCCGCGAAATCGATGTCTTGATATAGCAACATTATTTTTTCTACTTTAGACATATTTTAAACCAAACTGACTAAGATATGTCTGACTAAACGTGTCAATAACTAAGCCGCGTGACATAATGAAATGGTCAATGTACGCAACGCTCGATTAAAAAATGACCTATAATTAAACTTCAATCGACGTTATATATATATATATACAAACAAATATACAATGTCGATAAAGGAAAAATCATGAGCGTGTAACGATCGGAAATTAAAAAATAATAATTATCTGTATACAGGACACAATACGCCTAAAACCGAGTATAATTCCCTCTTTAAAGACAAGAACGAGACAATCGGAAATTCAACATCCATCGGAACAGGTTCTAATACTTGTATAACAGTTGACGCGGAGGCCTCCGCAATGCTGAACGGCGAGAGAAGGATGTGCACGAATACGTAGACTACTCGCGCATGTGCAAACGCGGGGAGAAGAGCGGCAAAAGTTCAAGCCGAATGTTGGTCGTGCTAATCGAGTTGGTAAGCAATCGAGGCTTCATGGTAAACGCTTGGAATTCGTAGACGGAACATTGATGTCCCGTCATTTTCAAACTGATAATTTACCAAGTTCCTTTGATATTACGTGATTATTAATTAATTTAACGATACAGTGCGCGTCTGTAATCAGGAAACAAAATCGCACATACATATATATATATACACGATTATTATTCGACGATGTAATGTCGTAAAATGTACGAAATTTCAGTAAGATTACACCGAGAAAACTATTCTGGTAGAAATGACAATACTCTAATGAAATTACAGAGTGTCAAAATGCTATAAATTACTATACTGTATAGTAACAATTACGCAACTTAAGGTAAATATTATGAAAATTCAAGTCAAAATTTATAGACATTTAGTAAATCAATATAGTCATTTTTTAAATTTTGACGCTCTGCGATTTCGCTATTATAGACAATATTGTAAGGTTTACTACAACTTTTTTATCAGTGTATGTAACAAAGAGTACAATGATAATAAAAGCGAGCTGTAATAAGAAGAAAAAATAATTATTAATAAACAAACAATATCGCTATAGCTTCAATATTGATTACAACGTCGATAAATAACAATATTTTACAGTCCTATATTTATACAGGAATTGATACAATTTTTTTCAATTTCTAATATGTACCACGAAAAATAGTCAAAATTGACTTTTACGATTGTTTAAAGTGCAAACGATATATATATACACACATCAAGGCATATTTATAGAAAAGTACTTTAATTTCAAAACCCATTTACCTTTGCGGAAATGTAAATAAAATTGATTGAGAATTCATTTATCTCAACGTGACGGTATAGTTTTAATTAAAAAAAAATCAATTAAAAACGAAATGTTATGATGATCCTTTTGAAATAATGCGGATGCGGAGATCGAGTCATCGAAATTCAGTTAAATATATAAGTATGTAATGACCTTTTTTTCTGTTAATTATATTGTATATACTATAAAAGTCTATATGTTAACATTTACGTACAGTAAATTTAACTATAACCATAGGTTAAAAGAAAAAGTAATTAATTACGCGCTTATATTAATTTTTAAATGATAATATTATCGTCTACAATAATGTCTTCTTAGGACAAAAGAACCTTCTCGCTTTATTTTACCTTTGAAGAATTTCAAGGTAATCGGCAGTATTAGCGTGTTTGGAATTACAAAGTGAAAAGTACACGAACAGGATACAATTAATTTCTTATTTCGATGTTTTAAAATATTTTCTCGTGTTACAAAATATTCTGAATTATAATAATAATTATCAAGGTTAACTCGTTAATACTTTGTTAAATAATTCCATTTTTTTCTTTTCGTAATTTTACATGCGACTCCGAGAGATTGTTATCAGATTTTTAATAGCTCGCTTTCTTGTTGTTACTTATGTTTCTTTGAGCAATCGCCTTTGAGAAAATCGTATTTATTTCTTATTGTCTAGCGGTAGGTAGATATACTATATTCGCGATTTTCTTATCCACAATTAGAGAATGTATGTTAGCCTAAACTAAGCTTAGAAATTTTATTAGTTTTAGGAAGTAATGATGGTGTTTAAAATGTATTCCCGTCAATGTGGCAAAAAAGTGTAATAATCTTAAAGCGATGATTTATGCATTTTTTCTGTAAGTCTACTAAGAACCATTTATGTAACATGTATCGAGGATATGTTTGATACAGATAATGGCGCGAAATACGTTTCACCACACTAGTCAGAAATTGTCTATTTTACTAATCCATTTTCTAGCATCCAATTTGTGTACATAATTTTTTGTTATTAAACAATCATTCAAACTTTAATGATTTCTTCTTGTTTAATTGCAATTCTGTTATAACGCTCCCTAAACATTAAAATCTGATGATGAATTTTATAATTAATGAGATTATAGTAAATATATATAAGTTCTATAAACAATTATCAAGACAATGTTTTGCCATTATACGAGTGATTTAATTGAATACTTGCTAAGATTTCTGAAAATCTACAAAGGTACTTTTAAAAGTGTTTCTCACAACGCCAGTGATTTCTAATCTGATAAAAATATTTGTTATAATTTTTATCTTATTTATCATAGATTCACAAAAAACTAAGTTTTGCCAAGTGTAAAATATAATATAAATTTATTTAAAATTGTTTAAAAACAGTAATGTAAACAAATCAAAGTTATGTTTCGGTTTACGTTGTGATAAACACTGTACCTTCAATATCTCTCGTTACTATTTTAATAAGCCAAATTACAGGGATCTACTTTTAAAAACTCAAAAAATGTCTGTATAAATACGGAACTAAAATTGTGGCAAGTAATATAGAAGAAACTCACAGAAAGATTTTTGTGAAATAATTAATTAAAAATTAATAAAAAATTAATAACCACTTTTCGTCGGTATAATGATTAGGTCAAAAATTGATCGTTGTGGCTGCACGAAAATCTCGATCATTTAGTGATAAAAAATTTTGAAAAAAAATCATATACGAATTACGTAAAGCAAATAGAAGAGCGTTACAGAAAGATTTTTTGGAAAAAGCCAACCCATTGTTAATTAAAAAACAGATAAGGATTCCAATTTTTTAGTCTCACATCTCCTTAAACCTTTATATTATTTCACATGTGAGGAAAACTGAATCTATTTTGATCTAACTGTGATAAAGTTACAAATTATGACAAATATTCTTGTTAAACTAGAGGGCACTTGCGTTGTGACGAACTCTTGATAAAACAGACAGTATTTTTTTCATCATTTCAAACTTATAAAAAAGCGATATTGAATCTGAGAATTTTAGTGATCGATCTGGTTCTGCATTGCATGTTTCAAATCAACCAAAAGGTAACTTACAAATTTACGCTTACGAATATTTAACAAATATTACCGTGATATCTGAGACATATCAGCTGTTCGGAATGAATTAACTTTTAATTAAGCGTCATATAATGTTTCTGATGAAATCGTTACATTTATTACCGTGCTGTCACGATTAATTTTTTAAGAAAATTTTCTTCGTGTATAAATACATAATGTTGAATTGTACATTTACAAATCGAAGGAGAAACTACTACCTTATAGATTTATAAAATACACTATTTTATTTTTCAAACACCGCAGTAATTAAATCTTATTTTCGATAGAGCACTTTTCGTAGTTTTAAAGCACAAAATTTTTAATTTGTATAGTTTAAATAATCAACTCATCATTTTGAACTTTTCAAATTGACAATTGACTGATTTTGCAATTTAAAAAATGTGAAAGCCTTATTATTTGCGCTTTATATTTTACTAATAAATCAGTTAAATTAAGTTTTTTCAAAGTTTATAATGATTAATATGAATGTTTATGTCATTTAAGGTGTGTTTTGTAGATTTCACACATTTTCAAATTAGCTACTTTAGCGTAAGATGTTTTTTTGATAAAACTCACCGTTAAATTTCGCATTTTAGGGGGTATTGTGTACATCTTCTCTAATTAATTTTAATTTTAATCTTTCAACATTTCGACTAACTAAATAGTTCAAAGACAATTTTGTTATTTATACGCAAAGTATTATTAGGTCACAATTTTTATTTAATTTGTCTTACGAGGCATTTTATGAAAAACCTATAGAAAATATCCTTATCATATTTCAAAGTAAGCAAAGAGGCAGCCATTATAAACAAAAGAGAACCAATCTGCAAGTTTACATTAGAGTAGAATAATTCTAATGTGGTAGCTAATTAAGAATGCAGTCAGAATCGTACCGCGAGATTTCGACGCAGTCGCAATTAGATTAAAACTGCATAAATTTGAGTATGTCATGAGAAAGTGAATTCATTTTAGAATTTCGTCCTCTAGCCTTCATCTCCACAAGATGAATATAAACAATTCAGTTCCAATTTGATGTATGTGCCTTTGTTGAACATTGTCAAAGGTCAGAAAGATACAATACTATAAGCGAAGCTGTTTTACCGACAGTAGGGACATTATCTTGTTTGTTTAGAGATCACAAATTTTATATTGCACAACGAAAATTTAATCGCTTTATCGTCTAAATGATCTAAGGAATTTATATATACGTTCTTATACACTGGCTTGGTGAAGCTTATAATAAACATTGTGTATTAAAGATATACAGATTCCTGCAATTAGTCATTTGATCTATCATTTATACACGGAGAAAAGAGTTCTATGAAAAATTACGATATTTTTACTGTAAGCGAGAGACAAACGAGGTTCAGTTGAAAAAGTGCAATATTTATTTTGGTAATAAGTAAACACTTCCAAGAATAATTGCTACTTCAGTTCACTAAAAATCTCGAAAAATCTGGACTCAACAAAATATAAAACAACTGATATTAAATTTTAATGAAAGAAACAACAAATTTTACTGCAAGTCTTATGAAATAATATCACAACAGCTACTAAATTTTGTTAGACATTTCAGTAAAATTTGTGTACGGCGAATGTTAGTAGGCAGGGTAGTACAATTTTAGTGTCCAGTATAGTAAAATTTATTGAAATTTTTGCTATTCTCAAACGAAACTGTTAGGTTAGCTGGCTTATTATTCGAATTTATGCAATTAATTAACGCATTTGACTAATCTGAATCGACAGAATTTTAACCATATTAATTACAAACCGACTGGTTTAGCTTTTAATTGATATTAACAACGGGATAATGCAATAAATGTTAATAAAGTTCGCGCATCCTTTGAGCGACGTGTAGCTTATAACGACGATTCGAAGTTAAACAATGGAAAGGTTGATGGCGCAGCGGTAACGTGCTCGATTTTGACGCGGAGGGTCCCAGGTTCGAATCCCGGTGTCGGATGATCCAAAGTTTTTTTCATTAAAATAATTTATTATTCAATATATATTTCAGTTTAAATGTATGTAAATAATAATATATCTAAATAATTCTATGTATAAAATAAAAAAAAAAGATGGCACGGGAGCCGTCCGAAAAATAAATTTTTCTTTCTTTCAGTCGCAATAAAAATTACCCTACTGCTTTGTAAAATTTAGTGAACTCGTTCTAAAAATTAGTGAACTGCAAGTTTGTCTCGATTTCCAGCAAGAATATCGTAATTTTTATATGAAAATTTTTCTCCGTGTATGCATCAAGGGAATGAGTATTTTTTGGAATTGTGAATGTTAATCATGAATTTTTCATAATTTAAATACAATCTTTAGTCTACCTTCAGTACTCATTTATTGATTGCTAAATTTTAATAACAAAAAATGATTGCTTCTTAAAATATAACTTTACCAGGTTCTTCCATTTATTTTGAAGGGTATGTAATACCCAAAATGCGTAGATCTACTTACATAATCCCAAAAATTTTAAAACCTAATTAGAAGAAAATTCTAAAAAAATTACATATACTCTTCAAAATAAATATCAATACGTGACAGAGACATTTTTACAAAATAATTAATTTTTTAATTAATTATACGTAAATAACTATTGTTGGTCGGTACTATATAGTTATAAAACAATGATTCACGGCAGCCCAAAAATCTCGATGATCTATCAATAAAAAGATTTGCGAAAATTCACGGAATATCTTTAAAGAAAATACAACATGGTTACAGAACGTTTTATTAGATACAATTTCTCATATAATAAAAAATAAATCATTTTTTTATTTTTTGGGGTTCACATCCCTGTTAACCTCAATTTACTAACTTTTTTGGACTTTTATTATAATATTTCAAGCATACTATTTCAGACAAATAAAGTAAACCCGTCTAATTTCGAGTCCGACATTTTTTGGAACTGGTATACCTGATTGTTACCGAGTAAAATAATAATTTTTATATTTATTTTAAAAAACTCAAATACGGAAGTATTAGATATTGTCTTAAAAACGTTTAATGATTTATAAGAATGATAAATTATTCAATAATTATTCCTACACTTCTCAGTCGGTAACAACCAGGTATGCCGAGTTAAAGTCAATTTTTACGGACCGAGTCAAATAAGACGAAAAAACTACTTTATTTAAATAAATATGGTGAATTATGGAAAACCAAGAAATTATTGGCTTTCGTTTCAGTATTATCTATCTCTGTGCTAATTTTCATGCAAAAATATCAATGCATTCAAATATAGGATTGGAAGGAAATTCAAATCTTCATTTTTTGCCACAGATTTAACAGTCTAATTTTCTTCCGGCATCAATTTTTAAATACATCAATATTTTTGTTTGAAATTTAGGGAAAACTTAAATATAAAGGGCAATGACGTCTTGACTTTTATAATTTATTGCATTTATTCAGCTGGAATAGTTTTGTTCGTTTTAATTGTCTCGGTCGGTAAAAATTGACTTTTACATCTCGTTAATACGTGCTTCATCTATTAACTTACATAATTTTGAAGAATGACATATTACTTAATAATCTAATATGTTTGTTAAGTAAATGAAAAATTGACCTAATCGCCACGTTCGTATACCATTGTAATAATTTCAAGTAAACTTGAAAAAATTGGTAACGAAATAATCGATAACTGAATAATGGAATAGTAAATCCTCGAAAAAATTAACTGAATCTATATTAATTAACATACAGTTTATCAATAAGGAGAAAAAAGTGAGTGAAGATTATGATAATTGTAAATCAATTAGCATATTAACAAACATAAAATACATTACGTACTACACGTACCGACATATCACGCCACGTTTGAACTACTAAGATATTAACATAGTAGACACATAAAAAACATTGCATTATCTATCATCACACCACATTTGAGACGTTAAGCAAAAGTCAAGCTGATAATACAAACAAATCGAGCTAATTTGTATATTCTATATTATTTTATGAATATTTTAAGACACGTCAACCCAAATTACACAAGATCGAAGTTTACAAATTTGTTTAAAATTATACGTGCGTAATAATACTTTTTACAAAATTTCAAAATAGCATAGAACGATTTAAAGTAAAGTATATATTTAAAAAAAGCAAAAGTAAAATTCTGTTTGTTTGTATGGTATCATTTTAAATTGGCATTCACTTTAATATTATCAATGTGTTGACGACTTGAGACTTATTTAATAAAATGAAAAGCTTTCGAATGGAATGTGAGCATTGCCTAGATACTTTATTTCGAATGATGTAACAAATACAATGAAATATTCCAAGAGAAGAGATTAAATGTGCACACTAGTATATGATATACATATTTTATATTATTTCTTTCTAAGCAAAAGGAAAAAAAGAATTGATAGATAATTGTTTATTTGAATTTGGAGTTTTCTTTTAGACGACGAGAATTCAGTAATTAGAAAAATTTCAATATTTAAAAAAAGTTTCTTAGTAAACATTATAATATTTAAAAATTCACAATTTTTGTAAAGAATTGTTACAATTTTTACGGTTGATAAAATGTCCTAGGTTGGCTTAATATTAAGAAAACAAAAAAAATATCTAACAAGAAACAATGAGAATCTATAAACAAAATGCTCTAATTCAAGCTCGCGATAGTCGTATAGGGATTATTAAACTAACATTTCACTAGACTGTTTAATAAATTGAAATAAATTGGGACACATGCGACGGTGTCACATTTTCAACACGTTCGGTAAGAGATTAGAAATTTTAATCAAATTTTTTATCAGATATGTTATATAACATTTTGTAGAGACCAGTTAATACAATTGTTTCTTGCTTCCTTAAAAGATCAAAATTTTGTCTTTTTGAGCCTAATTTTAAGTTTTAGAGATTATAATTGTCTCGATCCATATATAACTATCATTATAACTGACATATAAAAATCGTGGCTTTTAACACATTTTTTCTCTCATATTACTTTGGCAACCTATATAAAAAAAAATTTTTTAAATAGTTTACTTTTTATCATAGAATTTTTTCATGTTTCTGCCTTACTTTTACGATGAACTATTCAGACTTAAATACATTATTTAAAAAAAAAGAAACCTGAAAACAAGACTAAAAAAATCAATAATTTTTTACCTTAATTTAGTTAAATTATTCGTATAACAATAAAATTACTATTCTACAATACTTTAAATATTTAATAAAATTTTTCAAATATATAACAACGCCGAGAAGCACAATGACAATAGAACAGACAGTATGTGAGGGAAGAAAGTGAAACATGATATCAAGCCTAGAAATAGTATAGAAATCAAAATAGGAGAATTTTCGTGTTAAACAAGAATAGGATGGCTTTTTAATATACCTACTAAATTTTAACGC
Organism: Theocolax elegans; assembly: GCA_026168455.1. NCBI lineage: Eukaryota > Metazoa > Arthropoda > Insecta > Hymenoptera > Cerocephalidae > Theocolax > Theocolax elegans. The sequence goes on along the minus strand of CM047431.1, from coordinate 38,586,455 downwards.
GAGCGTAAAATATCGTACACTGTTTGCTTTATCTTTCAGTCGTAAATTGAACACAAAAAAATGAAAACCGTGCTATTGATGTATACCACACGGTAATACACAGACTTATCCAATTGTAGACAGGAATGTGTAACTTTACAGTTGTTAGACGGTACGCATTTACGTATATAACGCTCGTGTAAAATTGTAAAAGTACAACACCTATTTTCTTTTTGATTATAAAGTATTTTAAGATAAAAGTTTACATATTTTACTATAAATCAAATTAACTCTATTTTTTTCATTCTTAATAATACGGTAACAATATGGTTTCTCATAAACAAAAGTAGACATTATTAATTATAACTTAAACATTTTTAACTAATTTTTTTACACGTTCTGTACTTATCAACTCCGCAATTTATAAAGTGGTGCATTACGTTTCTTTAATTAGCATTAATGACATTATCTGTAATGAAAAAAAAAATTATTAACTTGAATAAATTGTTTATTTACGTACGTGTTTGATAAAATATTTAATTAAATTGTAATTAGTAAATACAACTGATTTTAATATATAAAGTTTCCTTCTTACAATATGTATAAAATATATATTCTAATTTTAAATATAAAATGTTAAATGCTCTATTAATGTGACATGCGTTGCAAATAAATAATTAAACTTATTACTCAATTTTCAACAATGCAGTCGGACTTTCAAGCCGAAAGAATTATTATTTTTTGTCTTCCACAATTTCCGGGCGAAAACTCGACTACCCCGCGAGATCTCGTTTAACCTACTTTTGAAAAACTTAGATATTCTTGTCGCAGTCAAATATCAGAAAGTCGCCCAACAGCATATTTTTTTTTGTATAAAGATTTTTTTTAGAACGCTACGTGCTTTATGTATACGGATTGAATAGTTTCGAAAATTCAATTGATCGAAATTAACGTGGCGTCGCTGGCGCTGCTTCGAAAGCTATTACATGCTTCGTCAGCTTTTAAACGGCGTAACCTTCGATTGGCTCCTTTATATTTAATGTATAACATTCAATGTGTGTGCATAAAATTTTTTTTTACAATTATCCGCAAATTGGTGCTTAGTTTCGTGTTGAACATTCTTTAATTTTAGTCACACTAATAATTCAGTGCACGCCAGGTATTCTTATCATTAATGTTTTACTCGGCGGCGACGAATATCGATAACAAATGGAACTCTAATGACTTTACAAAACTCGGAATGTTACGGTATCCAAAACTGACCGTTCGTTAAATTGTTTTAAAACAAATTGGAGATTCAACGATATAATTATCGGGTAAAATATGCATCCACCGAAAATATATTTCATTAAATTCGTCCAATGGCCTAGAAACGATATATTGCCAAAAAAAAAAATCGTGGAATAAAAAAAAGGAAGCCCGACAGCACGATCGCATAAATATTTTTGACATATAACAAATCTTTTATATGACCTAATTCATTTAAAAACACGAACATTGCGAATGCAGTTTTTACCTATGACGCACAAGTAACAGGAGAAAAGAAAAAAAAGTATCCGGAGCTTTGAAAGCTTGTAATGATTACTTTATTACATTTTACATCGAATGCATTATGATCGATAGTCTTTGTCTTACGCAGTATTGCATTTAAATTTTATTCCTTTCCACGTATAAAAGAATAAAATTTAAATTTAATTTATTAATTTAATTCAATGAAACGCGATGAAATAAAAAAAAATCAATCATTTAAGACACGCTTATTATACTTGTGAGAAAGAAAAATAGTTTGGATTAAATTTTTGTAATTTTTCTTCTATAATTTATAAGCCATTCATTCCATTTGAGATACAAATCTACATCAAAATCTCCTGTTACCATAATGTACGGTAATCAAATTCCATAGACGCCCTATCGCATCGTGGATTGTAAATGAAACGTTAGAACTCTATGTACAGCGTTGAGTTGAAATAAAGTATTATACTTGAACTTTCTTTGATAAGTTATAATGCATGCATGCATTTTTAATTAACATGATGTTATAATTACAATTACAGGGATTTATCTTAAAAAAATCGAACATTATAACTAAAATATAAAATAGAAGATCTGAAAAAAAAATTGTACGTGATGATGCCTAAATGTTATAGAAGAATCTTACAGTGACAATTAGTAAATAATCACTTTTGATCCTTTTGTAACGATCGGGTACAAATATCGAGGTTTGCGGATACCTAAAAATGTCATATTGAAAAAATTACTATTATGTTCACGGTAACTACGGACTTTTTTAGATGACGATTTGACTATTATTATCCCCAGTTCTTGGAGAGCGTTATCAAATAAATTGTTTTTTGGATACTGTAAAAATAGTGATCAACATTTCAGTGGGTCATTGAAAACTAGATCTATAGGCGCGTCTTTTAGGTATAAAATTTTCGACTTAACTCTTTATTAAGCACAAGAATATTGTATGTATTTCTTATTTATTGCATATTTTTTTAATCGGTAATTTCGTCGCAAGATTTATTTACTAACATGTTTGTTTTTAATATTTATATTAATGAAATAATATTATAAAAAACTTGACTAGTTAATTTTTGTATATAGATTTCGTTATTTATTTAAGTTTTTTAATCTACTGAGCATCAATGATTATTTGGAATATAATATATCAAACTAGCCCACCATTATATTTTGGTTAAATATTAATTTTTTGGGAGATATGAAATTATATCGTTGCAAAATGGTAAAATCCATAAATTTCACATGGAAAAATAGTTAAACGTTTGGCTCAAGATTCTGGCATAATAATTTTGGTAAGTATTTGAGGTTATGTAATATTTTTTTTTATTATCGATCATACTGATGTCATGGGTGTAAGACATGATTACTCCCTCTTATGGTGGTGATTATTATTTATACTTAATTTCTTAAATTATAATTATAATTCAAAATAGGATCACACTTTTCATAATAAATTTATCTTCGCGTGCAAAAAGCGTCATAGAGACTTTCCGAAAAAAGTCGGACCTATTGTTGAACAATATCAATAACCATACTAATTTTTACTTTTACATTTATTCAACAAAATCTACTTTTTTGTAAAAAAAAATATATATGTAGAAGCTATAGTACGTCATTAAGCAAAGTAGCATGTCAATAAATTAAAGACATCTTTAAAAAAGTGTGCATGGAAAAATGGCATATTAACATTTTTAAAGGTACGGTTGAAATATATGCCTAAAACTTTGTACAGAAAGCTAAATTATGAATCATCTATAGTGCTTCTGTATTTCAAAATTCCATAAAATAGTAGACTCTGTTAATGAAATTTTAATAATTAAAATTTTGTATTCGATCGATCAACTTTCATCTCGAAAATAAATGTCTGTTTTTTACTCCCTATTAAAAAATGTGTTCTAAAAATAAATGATTGCAGTGGGTTTCAAGCAATAGGTTCAATGTTACGAATTTCAAATTGATTTCACTTCACTCATATAGAAATTTAAGCAATGCTCAGATGATCAGTTGAGTACTGACAGCTCAATATTTTAACTACAAAAAAGTCTTTTTCGGAAAGCCCACGGCGCAGTATCATTGATTACATAAGTATATTAATTGATATAATATTATCGAATGACCAATTAATATTTCAACTCTCTGAAAAAACTAAAGTAATCATTTCATTTAGATTTAAAATTGATTTTGTAAGAGAGCATCAACTCATTCAGTAGTAGTAGTTACAAAATAAACAAAATCACGCAATCTATCATAAAATGTTAAGATTCTATGAAAAATGTAATCTTCTCTTATAACAAAAAGTCAGCAATATAAGTTTCTTATAAACAAAAAAAATGTCTAGATAGCAAGTACTCAAATCAATTAGACAACATCATCTCATTTTCAATTACGTAAACATCAACAAACTTTTCATCGGGCAAGTAAATCTATAAATACGTACAGAACGATAACCAACGGGAAATAATGAAGCTACAATTTTGCGACGATGCTGTCGTACAGTTTGCAATTGGTTAGATCAATGTCAGTGTCGCACACCGGGTGTAACTAGCTTTATCGACTATGAGCGTGCAATCAAAATATATCCATATAATGTAATAAGGCTTCACAACTTGTGGTTTTGAAGGCTGACTCTTTTGATTACTATCATAAAATTAACGATCAAACTGTCCGTTCGTTCGCGAGGTTTTCAATTAAACCTCTTCTATACATATACCGTATATACCAAGTTGAACGTACGAATTCTCTTCTCGAAAAGTACATTTGATACGTATTTCCAATTGAATAAAAATGTAAAAGTTTCGTCGAAAATTTAGGAGAGATTTTTCTTCGTTTATCCATTTCAATTAAGTAATTAATGTGTGCAATCTACTAAAATGCTTTTTTTGTTTCTTCGGTTAAAAAAAAGCGGAGCGTGCAGCTTTGTAAAAATTGAGTTAATAACGAGCTGCGACAACTAACAAGGAGAACATCATCTGTTTAGGAAGTGGATTCTGCCCAGTTTGTACACTGAAAAAAAAGTTATAGTAAAAATTACAATGTTGTCTAATAACTTTGAGTTGAATGTTAAAATTTGATAGGTTAGAAATTACAAGCGTTTAAAGTAAAGCCTCTTTTTTGTAAATTTTACTTATATAGCATACAACTTTTGAAAAAACGATTATTAGGGTCTGCGGCTCTGGTTTTCTTTATAATTTTATATTAGGCACGATCCATTTCCTAAACAGATGATGTTTTCCTAGTAAGTTCACAAAAAAAGATAAATTAAAAACTTATTTAGTCGCGTACCATGGTAAATGTACTGTAAGAAAATTGATCCTAACCCTCATTTAAGATTGTTTATTTAATAAGATGTCAAACCTTTGAGAATTTTTGTTGAACAATTTATTTTGCAAAAATTCTTTCTGCCAGATATTGGTGCTGCTTCAACTATATACGACATACCTGATTATTACATATATTTCAATCGCACTTTAAAAATTTTCTTTCGAATGTATACAGACTTCCGCACATGCAGATAAAAATAATCCAAATATTCAAAGTGAAAATTTGACATATGCGTGTTTATGCAATCTGTATCCAGAATTTTATGCAAAAAAAGTAAGGATCAGATTGAATTATTTGAATTGCTGGATAAAAATGTTTCCCAAATGAAAGCGGTTTAAACATCTGTTTTATTTTTTACTATTCTAACACAATAATTTTATCCAGATCATTTAGATACTTTTAAGAAATTTTTTCTTTGTGTAGATAAAAATTTCACTTTTGTGCCCCGGGATCCTGGGAGTGCAGTGAAGGTTAACCTATATTACTCGGTCGGCAAAAATCAGATATGCGACACCATTTAAGGGGATACTGATAAAAAATTACAGGAAGCATATCTTTGAAAATCCAAAAAATTATAGCGAGTTGTTTGAAGTATAATCAATTACAAACTAAAAGATGATAAACAATGATTTTTTTCCGTAATTATTGGGGAAAAATAGAATTTTACGGCAATCCAAAAATCTCAATCATTCAAAGAAAAAGACAGTTGAAAAAATGTAAAATTATCTTTCATTTACAGATGCGTTATATACGAAAAATCGGAACCCATTGTTAATTAAAATATAAATAGTAATGCTATTTATTTTTGTTTTTAACATCCGCTTCAAAAATAACAATATTATAATATTCTATGTATATATTATAGGAAGGCAATAAACGATTGTTCAGCTTTGATTCGCACAATCGAACATTTGCATAATTATATTTGAAGAACAGTGAATTAATAATTTTAATTTCCTTTAACTGGCCATTCATTCTTGGTAACATAAATTACACTGATTAAATAACTATAACATCACTGTCTACATGAACATCCTGACCGACAGTTTTCCAATTTAGTCTATCAAACCTACAAAATATTAACGAGTAGAAAACTATAACTAATAAATTATTTAACGTGGGTTATTTTCCTTCCGGGTTTTATAAGTATAAACTTTTCACACATTGCCAATCTCAATACTTTTCATATAACTGGAAAAAAATTAATTATTATTCTTAAAAACCATCATGATCAACGCCGATAACATATGACTCGATCTCATAATCAAACAAGTCACCTCTCGATCAAAATCTGCACATGAATGCCGTGACACCACGCGCTTCGATATCCTTGACGTACAACAACCGCCGTAAGCGAATTGCCGGTAATTGGCCAGTGCGCGATTCTGACCCGAGGTTTCACACTTTGATAGATAACAGTTTGAATGTCGAGAATTAATAAATTTTTTTTAGTCGAAGGTTAGGTTGTACTTCTTTAGTTTGTTAGGTTTTATCAGTGCCTAAACAGGTATCAATGGATGAATATTTAAATTATGGATAACTTGGTACTACAAGAAACATCTGTCTATTATAAAATGATATGATTTTTAACTCTTATATTGTACTTTGATTGTTGACGTTCTCCATGTTTTTATTGAATGTTAACTTCTATGTCGGTACGAAGAAGTTTTTGGGAAATTTCATCATTTTTCCTTCGATTGGCCTCCTAAGATCGACATGGAAATTAACATTTGACTTTTATATTCATTCAAATCCACGTATATAGTTATTACGAAACTTTAATAGCTGTTTAATTATATGTTAGTAATTCTCATTTATTTTTTTGGATTTGTAAATTTTAACATAACATTCCGCAATTGTTACCATAAAGTTCACGGTAAAATTTACGTAAAGAGCATGGCACAAAATTATATCCTCGATATTTATTTTCGATTTATCTAATATATTTTTCTTTCGATAGAATCGATCGATAAAATTGGTATACTGTATAGTATAGACTGCTGACGGTAGAGATGGATAAGTAGTACTCGTTCACAACTTTTTGTCGAATACTTGTCAAAATACAATAAAAATGGGAAAAAAGTGATATATCTATGAAATTACACGATGTTCGAATCACTGCTCTCAAAAGTATTCAACCAACAGAATTTGACGAATACTTTTTTTTATTTATTTTTTTAATTAATCAATCAATAAAAAAACAAGTAAATTTAATTTAACCCATTATGACCTAAACGGACAAAATTTTTTTTCATTTTTCGTAGTGATTATTTGATGAATAAATCGTAAGCTATCGATCGTAATGCCGATTTTTTCTATATAGTTTTAAATATCTTCTTTCATGTATACCATTGGGAAAATTGACCTATCTAATCTTAAAAACAGTTATCATTTTTTGAAAGTGCAAAAATGCAAAATAATTATTTGCTTTTTTTTATTTACTTTTTTGTCCGTTTAGAACTTAATGGGTTAAGTAATTTTTATATTTTTGTTACTTTTACTATTTATATTGAAATAAAGAAAACAGAAAATGTATGAAAAATGAAGTTTTATTTCACTTTAATTGAATTTTTTATCTTATACATTTATTGTTGAATTAAATAAGAAATAAAAAAAATATTCGAGAAAAAGTTGCGTACGAATGTTCTTCCCAGTTCTGGCTAACAGTTATACAATAAACATTAATATTTTGTATTGAATTTCACTACTTAACGTATAGTACTTTTTTGTATTCCGACAGGATGTATATGTACATCGCTAAGGATTCATTTTTAATGGAACATTTCTATCCGTGTAATCCACAGATCCTGGAAAACAGGGATATTCTTTTTACCTTCGGGAATCTAGGAAATATGCGATATTTCCGATTGTAATCCTGGAAATTTTTAACGTACACCTATATAAAAAAAATATTGTTCCAAACTAATATAAAACTGTTAATTTTCAAACGAGTGAGAGCTTTATCGCATGAGGGAAGAGAGGGAAGAAACGAGTTGAAAATCATCTTCAATCAAAGTATTATTAATTAATTTCGTTCCTAGCTTTTGAGAATAAGCATTTTTTAAATTAAATGCTTTACCTCTCACTTTTTAGCCTGGCCAAATACCAGGACTATTTTAATAAATAATTATAATTCTGAGATGTATGTACACGTTAAATATTATTAAAATAAAAAAATGTGGAAACTTTGTTTTTTTGCTGCACACGATGGAAATCCGGAAATTTCATACAAAGTAATTTGTAAAAATACTAATTAAATATTTAAAATATTTTCAATCGGATAAAAAGCAGCAAATCGTCAACAAAATCACATGATTAGGTGGTATTATTCGTTCGTTCATTCAACGGTGAAGTCCACACCGTACATAAATATTTTCCCTTACGTTGCGATTAAAGATGAATAGGGGCATTAAGCGAAACGTGTGTTGCTATTTTAAGTACGTCAAAACAATCTTAAACACTCGAGATTAAAAAGCACCCCACAAGCACAATTCACTAAAGTAACACTTGTGGCGAAAAGAATGCAATTTTACGAATTATCATCACGTGGATCGAAAAAAAAAACAAATGCAAAAACTGTTACAGATATTTTACACACAAGAATAACTTTACGCAAAGTGGATCGTAAAGTTATTCTTAGCGCAGGCAGCTTGTCGAACTTTACATTTAAACGTATACGTATAATTTTAATTGCATAGCCGAAGAACAAAAAAAAAGACACATTTTGAAGCAGTAAACCAACGAAAAATTAGAATCGTTATTGTGATATTGTGGGTAAATGCGTGAACACTTGAAAGAAAGCATTATTTTAATGGTTGATAAATGAAGAAATTTATTATTTTTAAAAAATCTTTATCGTTGGACCCCTGAGTATGCTTGTTCATTACTTGAAAATTTTTTCAATTTACTAAATTTTTAGATGTTTAAACAATTTTTCTTGATAAATCTGTCCATCGTATATTCTTATACGCGTGTTTTTTTTGCATTTTCTTTGTGAATTTTGATTGGATTTTTATTTTTTTTTCCTGTACTTTGGGTACGAGGTCATCCTAATCCGATCTTTATCCCAAAGGTCTACAGATTGTAAAAAGTACTTTATAAAAGAATTTTTTATCAATTTCTTGAGATCCGTGTGTAGAAAGCATTTTTTTATACGCAACATTCGTATAGCAAAAATGTGCAATAATAAGCAATCGTCCACCATGAATTAAACGCACAAATTTATTTGAAAACTCAACATATGCGTCAACGCCGCGTTGTAAAGAAAGAAAAAGAAACGATCAGCTTGGACAAGTGGTAAAGCGATGTATATACGTGAGTCAGAAATAAAAAGCCCAGTGATAACAAAAGGTGAACATTGTATGCGTGTACACCTCGACGTTCTCGTGATAGCCGAGAAAAGAGAACGTGGAGGGAGGTGCGATTAGAAGTTAATCTGCATGCTTATATATATATATATATATATATATATATATATATATATATATATATATACTGGAAAAAAATGGGTCGTTTCGAGGAAATTCGTGGGAACGTTTTCTTTTTTAATTCGAGTTTTTTACGATGATGTACATAAATTTATTATTATCACTTGTTCGTTTATTGTTTTCTTTAACCCAAAAAGATGGAAAAAAAACAACTGGTTACTTTTTCTTGAATGAATCTGTCGTACACATATTTTATTTTACGTAAGCAAGGAAATAATGATAAAGTATTACACACTATGGATGTTTGTTAAATAAGATTTGAATTTAAAGTTACAATCACGTATGGTAGCGCGTCAATTTTTTTTCCTGGTTTATCATATTTTTGAAGTAATAATTATTACTTCGTGTTCATCGCATTAATATATATTTAAAGTTATAAATTTTACTAGAAATTTTAGTATTTTTAGTAAATTTTAGTAGATTTAAACTGTTTTATTTCGACCAATGATCAATCATCGATCAGTTGATAAATTGAAGGAATTTTAAAAATTGCTTTAAATTATTAATTATAATAAGATAAAAATCGTTTATTTAATCGACGTATATCTCTGTAAATCATTAAATTGATCTACTTTGCGTTTATCAATATTTATACAATTTCGTATTTTTGAGAAACATAATAAACAAAACATAATATGTAGTTACAATTCACAGAAATAGAAGAAGAGTATTCGTTGCATCTCTAACGTTACCAGAATAAAAATGCGCTATCATTACATCTCACGCTCGCTATTCAAAGTTCAATAACTTCGAGTCAAAAATAAAACCGTGAATTAAAAATGTCTATACATATATATGTATATATATATTGTTAAAGTACAATATTTTCTGCGGCGGTCTTTTTTTTTCTTCGTTTTATCAACATAATATGGATACGTTATTAATGAAAACAATGTCTAGAATATTGACGTGATAAGATACGAAAATTGTAATTTTTTTACGGTTGATTATATTCGAATCGCATAATATATAATATAAAAATTTATTCAGTGGTTTTTTTTTCTGCGGATATATATTAGACTATCATTTTCCATATGTACAAATTTATATTTTTTTTCTAGCTCAGATCCATTAAGTACACACGATGATTCTCGCCTTAACCGAGATTACGTCAACAGCTGGAATCAACTTAAATGAAGGGAAACTCTGAATTAAACTTATTCCCTACTCGCATTGATTTAAATGTGCTTTTATTGTACAGATAAAGAAATTCTGTTTGCTACGAACAGATATATACATTGGAAGCATTTATATTATGTGAATTAAAAATCAATACCAACCAATTTTATTCGCAAAACTAGTTTTCTTTATTAATGAATTCCAATTAGTTTCCAAGAAGATAGTTTAATTAATTGTTACACACGGCAATTTTAACAAGCTATTTATACACTTAACGCATACAATTATTTATATGGAATTTTTTGTGTGATAATACACATTTACCTGCAAATTGCTGTCAAATTTTTTTTTAATTTGTATAATCAATGTCTTCTGTGTTACCAAACATCATTCACCTTTCTTATCTCGATATACAAATGATTTAATCTTACATTTTTATCAGTAAAGCGACACGTCAGTATTTAACTGCACAAACAAAGGATCTACCTAAGTTTTTTGTGATACATATATAATACTGAAATGGTAACTTTATCAAAATTATCCAAACTTTGAACAATTATTAATAAATTGTTTGTATTATAGTAGAACACTATGAATTATATCTTTTTATATATATACTTATCTTGAGAAATATAATTTTTTTATATCTTAAGGAAAATTGAATAATGCGACTACTTTTAACAATGCACATATTTTATAATTTTAATGAATTTTCAATGTTTATCTACTTTTTACTGGCCTCAATGAAATTGATCAATGATTTTGTAATAATTAAATATATTTTTAAATAATAATTAAGTATATTCTTTTCAGTATCTAATGACCAATTACAATACTAAGCGATACTAAACAATTGAGTAACATTAAATATATTTAAAATACTTATAATAGCACGTAAAAGCAATTGAATAACTGTAAGTATCTGAATTATTTTGTAACATTAGACAATATAACAACTAGTAGATTTATATAATACTTAAAAGAAAAAAATTGTCTTTTCGTGCTTTTATGAAACTTATTCATTGTCGATAGTTGAATTGACATCCCTTTCAATGTTACCTTTGTAAAAAGATATGTATTATCGTCTTACATTACATGAAAGAAATTGAATAGAATTAGAAGAACATAAAGAAACTTTACATTAACTTATCGATATATAAATAACTTGACATATAGATTACAGTACGATAAGAATAAAATGAGAAATGCATAGATCAGAATAATTAGAGTGAACAATCATTGATATGTTAGAGAAGTAAATAAAAAAATGTACACTGAAGAGTGTGCTGTTAGACTTGAATAACATGAAAATGGTTGTAAGAATTAAGTATCGCAGGAGGTGATAAATAAAAAGTAAAGGTACAAGGGGATAACTTACCGTGATGACCCCGTCCTTCATGATGGACTTGCGGCTACGGATGATCATGCCGACGACCTTCTTCGAGACCTTGGCAGGCATGCTCACGCACTGGGCGCAAACGTTCTTGCGCTTCTTGAGTTTCATCCAAACCACTTTTTATCCATCACATTACGGACTATCCGATCATAATGCACATATATCACATTCGTTCGTTTTGATAGTTATATTTCTCTCGACACATACGCACAGCTACACATATACGCACGGAACACTCGTTACCCTCCTTCACAATGGAAGGGAAACACTACCTAACCTGTACTAAAAAAAACTTTTTAGCGACCAGCTGCTTGCTATGCTGCTGCTGCTGCTGCTTCTCGTTCTCGCTGCTGATGATGATGATGAGTGCTGGTGGTGTTTCTGTTGCGACTCGCGCGCTACACACCGGTGTATTCGGTAGGTATAAAACTGTATATATAGATTATAGATAGTACAGACAGCGCGTTTTCTTATCGCACTAACCTGTGTCACCTTTTTCTTTTTCCGCGATTACATTTCCTTTTTTTCTTTTATCCATTTTATATAGTTTCTTTCGAATTTAGTTACTGATCAGATACTTTTTGTAGCGAATGAAGTTTCTTTTATTTTTTGTTTTTAAGAGTAGGATTCACAAATAACGCGATGTGTGCTGAAAAGATTTCGATGGGTTTAAGCAAAAATTTAAACGATAATCCTATATGTAGTAAGTTGATTAAATTTTATTATTACTGTCACAAAGTGTTTAAAATAAATTTCTTTTTTTTTATAAAACATCGGAAACAAAAAAGTATCGCGACGCTTCGTTGTAAAAAAAATGTTCAAAGATGTCAAGGTATTTCAATTGTTGACAAGTTTAAATGTCGATTAATTATTATTTATTATTGTATACAATTTTAGGAAGGAATTCTAAAATACGCGCTATTCACTGCGCGGATTCTTACGGACAGCTTATTATTTATCGGTGTGGTTCGCTGCGATCGCATTAGGGTGAATGTACAATCGGCGCTATTAGATTGTTCCATTCTCACATCGTTCCTATGTTTAATGTTTAAAAAAAAAGACTTAGTTTTATTTGTTTGATTTTATCAACAAAGTACTTATAAGAATTGTGCTTTTCAAACTTTGCTTGGCTTACGAAAATTGGGAGAGTGTAAAAATTATGGGTAGAGTCTAACTTCGCAAAAGAATGGATAATATGACAAATCCACTTTCAAAGAAATTACTTATTGGTAAATATTTAATTATCTACATGTTGTTGTTATAAAATGTATGATAACAGTGGACTAAAAACAGTAAACAAATTATTAATTTAAAAATCTGAAAAATAATTACGTAGATCAGTAGTTATAATGTGTATAAAAGGGTTGATGGAGAAGATTTTGAATAATTTTGAAGTAATTATCTGTACACATTGTCAAACAGTTCACAACATATTTTTCATTAAACAAAAATAATTTTTTAGACAATTATTTCTCTTTTTCAATATATAATTATTATTAGTAGTATTTCTAACTGCTTTTTAAATATTAGCCCGATGTAATCGATGATGAAAGTGGATTTGAACCAACTGACAGCAGATAGCTATATATAGTATATTGTGTAAATACGCGCGCGCGCGCGCGTTTGCAGGTAATACGGTAGGTTAATTTTGCATTTACTATATAGGTATACATCATCAGACTAAATTTTATATACCCTCTGTGGTGGTATATGTACTTGTAAAATTTTATCAATAAAATTTTACTTAGATAATGGTTAAGAATAAATATTCATTTATCGGATCAAGATAAGACAATAATATTAATCAAACCTTTTATCTTTGCTCTAAAGGATTTTAGTTGAACAAAGTAATAATGGAGCGTATCTGAACAAATTTGTTAAATTTTTATTTAGATATGTCTGAAATATGGGATCGTTTTGGAAATACTTGACAGAATTATTACTTAAGCGTTATCTAATTGGATCCAATATAAATCATTGCCAAATTTGGAGGTAAATCTTAATCTTATTTACATTTCACTAGTACAAAACAAAATTAAATATTGTAAGAATCCATATGCCACAGTTTGGTTGATTCATTTTGAAGATTTTTATTGATTTTGTAATGGACAATAATGACATAATGTATACAAGTTACACAGTGCGTGTGCATGCACATACTTTTAGTGTTATAAATTGAAATCTGTGTCTATTTTTGTTTGTCATTGCTCAAAATAACTGATACCTTAAAAATGATATAAGGCATTTGCAATGTTACTTAAGTTTGGCATTGATAAGAAAAATTTTTTTTATTTATATTACATTAGTTTATGTATTGCAAATTAATACCATGCTACAAATTTAACAGTATGTATTACATTTTTTTAAAATTATTTACACTTAAAAATAAAGAAATAAGAAAATGATTACTTTTACAATTGGTTCAAAATTTGAATTATTTAATGTAATTGTGATAAATAATTAAATAGTTCTGTGCTTAATAACAATTTTGTTTTGTTTGTATTTGCAGGTGTACAGTTTTTCTTTAGAAACCATGTTTAATGCAATTAATGTTGAAGCATTAAACAAGTATATCATTGATTTGTTAAATGATATTATTACTTGGTGGTGGTGGTACATGACTGAAATATCATGGCAGCTGTTAATAGCAGTAATTGCATATATTTTCGTCTGTATATTCCTTTATTCTATATTAAAACGAGTGGATCAAAAAGCATGGCAAATACCTGGTCCACCTGCTCGAACACTTTTAGTCACGGCGCATCCAGATGATGAAGTAATGTTTTTTGGGCCAATGATTTATTGGTTAACTCGTACTGGAACTAGTCAAATTTACCTCTTATGTTTGTCTATGGGTAATTATAAACTTTGTATTTTGTTTACATTTCTATACATATTACACAAATAATTAATTTATGTTATATTTAAGGGGGAAATAAACAAAGAAAAGAAGAATTATGGGCATGTGCAAAGAAATTAGGAATTCCTGAAGCCAATATTACAATTATAATGTAAGTATGTTTAAATAAATAGAAATTGTAGTATATATTTTGCTGTGCTTGTTTTGTTAAGGCAAATATTTATTTATTTGTAGGTGTACTAAATTACTTGATGATCCAAAGGTGCAATGGCCAGAGGACGAAATTGCAGAGAGTATTTTGCAATATGTTGAAAGTTATAAAATAAATGCTGTGATCACTTTTGACAAACATGGTGTTAGCAGACATAAAAACCACATTTCTCTTTTTTATGCCATTGCATCACTATGTATAGAGAAAAAAGTACCTCCTTGTAAGTATTGTGACTCAAAATATTTAATTTAGTAATTTAATCAATTTTATGAATTGTGTACAGATACAAAAGAGAATATAATTTAATCATTTTTTTGTATTTAAAATTTTAATTTATAACTAAAGTATTACATACCATAAGTCTAAATTAATTTAATAATTAATACGGTGAATGAGATTAATAATAAATAAAGTTTTTGTTAACAAAAATTTGGTTAAATTATTTTCTTACAGGAAACCAAAGTTTATTACAAGTTCATGGTTAAAATTCGTTTCAGATTGTAAATTGTACACACTTGAATCTGTAAATGTTTTTCGAAAGTACGCACAACTGCTGGATTTGCCAATCAGTTTACTATTGGCTTCGCATTGGTACTTGATTACGTATCAGCAAAGACATATTATTCAAGTAAATTATCAATTATTACAGTAATTGCCTAGTTACATACTATAACAGTTGTATAATCGCATCTTTAAATTTTTTAGGATGCAATGAAGGAACATAAATCACAATATGTGTGGTTTCGCAAGTTATATATGATATTTTCTCGTTATACCTTAATGAACACTCTTCAGGAAGTCAATATGCTAGATCTGGAGTTGGATCTTCAATTTGGTGACGAAGATGACTGAATCTGTAATATATACTTTACAACCAACTGTAAATACTTAAATAAAACTATTTACTTATTAAAGCAATTGACCAAATAACAAAATTTAAAATTATATTATATGTTGATATTTTATAATATAATTAAAAAAACAATTTAACACAAAATTTGTTTACTTGCATTATGTATTATAGAAATAACACACATTTTCAGATAAATTTTCTTTTATTATTTTCCATCAACGCTAATTTACATTTGCTCTAATACTTGCAATCCAAGTAACAGATTTATTTTGACAAACGGTCCATTGAAACCGATAAAACTTTATATGCCTCTCTAACAAAGCAATAGAGAGAATTCAAGTTAATATAATATATTCATATGTCATTAATAAGTAATTAATATTTCTAAAATTCAAGTCGATATGTCGCATTTACTTACAATCATAATTTTGATTTTAATACTTTAATCATTTGAATTAGCTTGCCTTGAATTAGACCGTTTTGTTTCAACCCTTTCTATTTTAAAGAGAGTTATATCTTTCTTTCCTTCGTTTCTCTCGGCGTTGACATTTTTTTTCAAAATTTGGCACGTTGTCAGATTTTGTGCGAGTCGATATTGTCAAAAGTTAAAGTACTAATTGTTAATATTAAAAAAATGAAAAAAAACAATAGCTGTTTACTTTTGAGATTCCATGAGTAAACTTTTTTCAGTGTAAAGTATTTTTTACACTTAAAAAAAATGTCCTCGTTTAAAGAAAAAAAAACAACAAAAATACTGAAACAAAAAATAATTTTTTTAGGTGTAAGCATTTTAATTTTATTATTACAAATGCAAAAGTGCATGCTCAAAAAACACTTGTACGGTGTGAACATCTTCATGTTCGGAAAAATTCAGTCGATTTCTTTTTTAAAAAATACAATATATGCAGAATAGTACACAAAGTTTTGTATAGACTTAACAAATTACCAAATATAAAGTATAAAATATATTAAAATATTCAAAAAATTCTCGTTAGCCATTGAATATATATATATATATGTATAATATATATATTACTAAATTTTATAAGTGTAAATTATAGCCTATGAGAGTCGTCGCATCGACAATCGTACAAATCTCAAACTTGTAGAAAAATAAAAGTCGAACTGATGCTTGGAATGTTCTATCGCAAGATTCATTGGCGCCACTGGTATATACCACACTTATAATTAATATTGAACACAGAAATCACGATTTTGGTGCAGTCAACGCTTATCTTTCTCATTGCTTTTTTGTGCACTCTCTGTGTTAATTTAATGTGCGTAATAATAGTGCAGTGATTTATTTAAAAAAAGAAAAAAAAGAAAATGAAATTATTTAAAAGCAGCAAAAATTCGTTGGTCGAAGAAGAAAACAGCTTTTTATCGAACAACAAGAATAATCTTGAATCTGTGCAACATTCGCCTTACAATCTAAATAAACGCAATTATATTATACGTTTCTTTTTTACGCTGTATAATGAACTTTGAGTAGCTTCAATAGATGCAGTTACAATAGACACGAGAATCTGAAAGACTTGGAAATCTTGAAAAATCCGACTCATTTTCTTTTTCTTGTATAATAATCAATGAAAGAGTTTCCTCGTAAAATTTGTATCAAAATGATTGATTCTTGGTTGATTTAATTTTTGATGAATCTAATTAATGTTTTAATGGTAAGTCTTTGAATTTTGTGTATTTGGTTGACTTTTCAAAATTTCGAAGTGCAACGATCTCCACGACGTGATCACAAAAATCAGATGATACTAACTAAGTAATTAGCTATAAAAATTTATTTAACATTCGTATTTATTTACAAATAATTATATTATTTATACTATTTTGATTTGTCGTTTCGGTGTTTTTTTCCTTAAAAATTATATATATTAAATAAGCTTTTGAAGCAATACCAACATTCATAGAGAAAAACTTATTTTCTATAGTATTTACTTAGTTAGTAACATTGACTTTTACGTCTTATCTCAGGAGACTTAAAAGTCCTTTATTACCGATATAGTAAACAGGCGTAACAAATAAATACCGATTATCAGCATTTAAATTATTAATCCAACGCTCCACTTATAACAGTTTCCTTATTTCAATTTAACAATCAATAATACCGGTTTAATTAGAATTTACATCAGTAGTTGTGCAATAAATTTACACGGGATCACAAAACAACGAAATATAAAAGTAAACGTATTAGATATTACATAAGCATTACTCAATCAGTAAGAAAGGGCCTTTTGTTTTCATATCGCCTTAAATTCTAATTGAAATTGGCGTCCGAAACACATTCATAATGTTATAGACATCTAAAGAGTCGCGGATTAATGGACGGCATAAAATGTTCCCGCAAGATCCTCCGGTCGGTTAAATAAGCACTGCGACATTTAGTGACCGTCGACAAAAGGAGATAAAGACAATGAAATTTCAATGCTCCTCCCTATAGATGAGAAATGTAATAATAGTGCCATAATTATATCGATCGATCGCCAAATGATGAGTAGACTTGTTTCCGCGCGCGGACATGGACATACCTGAGTGTGCAAAAAAACTGAATGAACTAATTCGTAAATGAAACAAAAGAAAAATTTTTTCATCGAAATATTTGTCACAATTGCTCTGCTTTATCGATACACGTGTGTCTAAATAACGAATAAATTTAAATGGTTTACGTACGACTTTAACGCAAGAGATACGTTAACAACAAATTTTCGCACATAATGAATATATCAAAATAAATGTATTCAATGATTAAAAACGAAATCGATTTGTTGATGCAATCAGATGAAAATTGAATTAATAATTACTGTTCAACTTTAAAATCCGTGCCGAGCATCACGATAAAGTGGAGCAAAGTAGTTAAAATTATTCAAACAAAAAAAAAAGTAAAACGTCATAGAACAAAAGAATTATTTACTTCAATATTCTAGGTGACAACATAAAAAAAAGAAAACTAAAAGAAAGTGGAGTAAACAATGAATGAAAGGATGAAAAACGTGTCAGAATTGTCCAAGCCCGTAATCGTCGACTCATCGGTTCTTGGAGAACGCGAGCGTCGAATGGTGATGATCTTACAAGGGATTCATGGCGAAGATCTCGCGGGCTGTATCCTAGAACCTGTCCTTGCCACGGCATACGAGTGTACCCATGTCGGGTTGGGGTGAATCTGGATCACCAGGATCTTGAAGGTATTGCAAATCCTGAAGCTCCTGGAATTTCTCGTGGTCGCGAATGTGCGCGTAATTAGCCGACAGGCACATCAGATAGTGAATCAAACTCAGAATAACGAGTATGGTCGCGATCGTTGCTAATACAAACATCACCTCTGCCTTCTCGACGTAATCCTTGCAGAAAAGTTTGACTTCTTGGGATCCACATATCTGCATGTCTTCCGGCCTTGTGTAATTCGGGAACATGAAACCTAAAAAAGTAACAATAGTAACGTAAAATTATCATCATCATAATTATTAATTTTATAGAAAAAAATATAAAAAACAGAAAATATTAGGATACGTTAAATTCCTGTGTTCTCAAAACAAATGTATACATTGAATACTATCTTGTTCTCTAAGTCAGGGCAAAATTAGAATCTGTGAGTTCAAAAATACTCGGATTGAAATGTTACAAAGTAATAATAATAGGTAATTAGTAATTTAGTAATAAAAATAATTTTGAAATTGGTAATGTGAAGAACCAAGAAAATGTTGAAGTATCTCAAGACGTTCACGGTTCTACCGTATGTGTCAATGATATAAACGAAAGATTCTTATTTTCGAAATCGAGTGATGTCAATTACAATCATGCGAAATAACAAAGACATATCTAGAAAATCCCAAAAATTTGAAAACGTAATAGTACGAAAAACCTGAAAAAAAACACGGATACTGTTTAAAATAAATAAAATACCGTGATAGAGATTTATTTTAGGGAATTATTAATTAATAATATGTAAATAACCAATTTTAGTCAAAACACACAACACCGCTACCGAACATTTTTTTTTAATAAATTAAATTCCTCGTTTAATAAAGAATAAATCATTTTTCTGTTTTTAAGAGATTCTCATCTCGTCAAGTAATCAAAACATTCCGATTTTTGTAATACATAGCTTCATCAAATCTTTGAAGTGTCTCAATTCCGTTTCCTTGAGATTATATCGTTCTAATATGTATCTTATATTTTTGTCTTGAACTTACTGAATTGCGTCAAGTCGATGCATTGATCGAGAGATTCGACGCGCGGATTGTTGCACAAGCCCCAGAACACGGTGAAGATCAAGGTGATGCAAACTAAGAACGCAAATATTATAAGCCAAAAGAGTTGCAAAATGTAGGTGATGGTCATAAACTGTTGAAGAGAAAAGAAAACGAATATTTGTTTGAAATAATATTAAATTGCAGATTGCATTCGAATAATGGGAGAGTACTTACGACGGCGCAAGATATACGACCACCAACTCGAGTTCTCCAAGCGCGATAAACTTTGGTGCGGGTAGCTCCGGTGGCCAAGCAACCGACGCAAAGTATCATAAATCCAAGGGCGGCCATGCTTGCCCCAATAGTTGCAAATACCATTTGGACGGCCTCGACCCAAGCTAATCGGAGATTGAACACCTGATCCATCATTAGGGCGCTCAAGGTTGCCCCTCGGTACATCGTCCCGCAGAACACACCTACGCCCAAGCAGCACATGATCGTTGCTATGAGCGTCGCGTACGGGACGCGCGCCATACAGTCGTTGCACATGTTACCTGCGTTCAAACAAGACAAATATTTTTACAATTAATTTATTTCGTTCGAACGTCTATTACCTTAAATTCGTATTTTTATTTTCTTTTTTAATTTTTACCATTTACACTTTACTGATTAACAACATTCCAGACAATAGAACTTTAAGTATAGGGGCTTCGAGGGAAAAATAGAAAATTTAAAACGGTATTCGTTTTAGGGTGTCACGCTTTACGTTTCTCACATTCATTCATTGCCTTCTCTCTATTAATTATTATCCACCTGTATATTAAATTTTATACTGATATATTCGTTATCTTTTTAAGATTCGCCCCTTATCAAAACTATTTTCAAATAAACGTTAAATCGTTGAACATAAAACAATATCTTGTACGAAAACATTTGCGAATTTTGGTATAAGATTTCTCGAAAACTAAATATTTGTATCAGTTTCAGCACACGGATAAATTATTTATATCCGGGAAAGCAATGTACTCTTAGAATTAGCTAAACAATCTCTTAATAAGATTAGATATCATCTTAACGGGATGTCGGACCCAAGTTACAGGGATCTACACCTTTCAACATAAGAATTATATTGGAAATAATTAATTAAAAACCTGAATAAATGCATAAAGTATATAGTTTAAAACAAAAACAAGGGCATAAAGTTTTAATTTTTTAAGAAAAATATTAATTTATTAATAATAATTGAATAAACAAGTTTCGGTCGATAATTATTGATCTAAAAAGGCATGAATTTTCAACGCAAAAATCAGAATTAAATTACAGATTTAAAAATCTGGGAAAACTTGAGTATACTGTTTAAAACATGCCTAAGGGCACGGCGTTCAGAATTTTTTCAAAAATTTATTTTTTAGTTTATAAAAAAATATTAAACACGACCATTTTCTGAGTCCAACATCCCCTTAATTAAATAAAAAAATTAGAAATGAAGGAATGGAATATATCTGATGGAAAACTGTTAATTATTACAATTATTTAATAAAATCTATTTTATAGAAAATCCAAATATAAAAGCATTAGATAATTAACGGGGTGCCATAGTCAATATTTATCATCCCTACCTTACCGGCAATCGTGTTTATTAGTAATAAATTTGTAAATAAAACAGTATGTGAAAAAATAAGAGAAGTGGCGCCTTCGTTTATGAATAATCTAACTGTGTGCTGAATTTCAGATTAAAATTATATTGCGTTTTTGAGAAAAGTCTTACCAAAAATCTGAACCTAACCTCAACGAGGTGAAAATATTTGATATTTTTGGTAAGACTTTTCTCGAAAACGCAATTATCTTTTAATCTAAAATTCAGCACACAGTTAGATTGTCAATAAACGAAGGCGCCTCTTCTCTTATTTTTTCACATACTGTTCTACTTTTTTATTAATTAATCCTCAAAAATTGAGTATGGAACCCCCTTAAAGAATTTGTAATTCAATTGTACCCTTAAAAATGTTTTCACCAAATATCTATCAGCAGCTTTCATGCAAACTCGCGGTTTGAAGATATATTTTACTTGCTAATTTATTTTTTATTATTATTTTTTATTAATTATTTTTTTTCGGGTTTTTCATAGATTAGTAAATTTTGTTGAATGATTGTAAAAAGTACCGTATGAAAAAATATGATAAATTACATATAAATAAACTTTGTATTTGAGTATTATCCATCACTTGGCTGAATTTCAAACAAGAATATCAATGCATTTAAAAATGTCAATGAATGAAATTTGACTGTTAAATCTGACTGAAAATAGATTTTCCAACTTCATTTTTAAGTCATAAATATTTTAATTCATATTTTACTCATTAATGGATAAAACTGAAAAGATGGGTAGTAACCTATTAATTGCAATTTATGGTCGACTTTCTGCTCGTATTTAAGTTTAATACCGTAAACCTCAAACTGTACGAAAATTATCGTAAAATTTGGTGAGGGATAATTCTCGAAAGCCAATAAATATTTCTCTTTAAAATTTAGCAATAAGATAGTCTACTATAAAGGGCACTGAACTCTTAATTGCGTCGGATATTGTGTGATATTTAGGCCGATCAGTTAGCTCCACGTTAATTATTATTTTTTTTTTTTCGATAAAATATTTGTAGTTGATAATTGCATATTATATTCTCGAAATTTTACCCTAGTTATAAAAAAATTAAATTAAAATATATATATTAATCTATTATCTATACTCTTCAATACGTTATAAATATTCAATATTAAAAAATTAGAGGCTCGTGTATTATCGGGAGAAAAAGAAACGAAGAGAATTTGTATTATGCGACGCATTTTTAATTAATTATTTCACAAGCAAGTGTATATTAATTAGGTCACCAATTATGTGCTTACCTCGATACATTTATTTTACAAGTAATCAACTTTTAAATTATTTAATATAATTATATTACAAATACATTTACAATTTTATACGATAAAAACTTACAATAAATTATTTTTTTATTTTAGTCAAATATTTAAACAATTAATCGTAGAAATGTGTATTTCTTAGTTTAAAATTTTGTTTAATTTTTTTGTCTGTTTCTTAACTTTTTATAATGCTAACAAATATATAATATCTCATGAATCATATTTTAATAGAATTGCTTTCTTACACTAATACTCACAAATTTTGAAGTTAATGGTTTGTTAAGATGAAAAAACCCTTATAAATGAGAAAACTAATGGTAACTAAATAAAAAAGTAAATAATAGTTTAATATTATGTGAATTGGTAAATACTGCATAATTGCATAATTTGTTATCAATGCGACTAACAAATCTTTCAAAGTGCGAACAAAGAAAAGAGCTGCACTGATTGTAAACGATCTGGATGATTAGATAATTTATACAAGTATTATACTTATATTTGAAAAGGAAATTGCAAAATAAAGGGTTGAATCAACTAAATTGTCAATAATCCTTAAGGTTGTTAGCGCATGCACTATATAGTTCATTTATTACCGTAGTTAAGAAACTTTCTTGGTCTTGTAAGACTTGTAAGATTCATTGATCATAATATGAAACTTCATTAAAAATAAATTATAATTATTGTTAAATAGCATTATATATAAATTATATTGACAAAATTTGAAATAATATATAGGCTATAATAACTCAATTAAGCAAAGAAAAATTTTTTAAAGTTTGAGTACTGCAATATTTATTAAATAAATTTTAAATTTTAATTAACAAAAAAAATTTAAATAAAAGTATAAACTGTAGCATATAAATAGTTTAAAGAATTATTCATCAAGATTCTGGTAGGAAATTCTTCTTTCAATCAAATATACATCAAGATGAATGAAAACACATTCTTTTTCTTTTTATACTTAACCTCAAAGTATTAGTCATTCAGAATAGATTGTGTTTTTTAATTAAGTGTTCAATGTTATTATGAATTTAAATAAATGCAAACATAAACATATATTTGATAAATTTGCAATATTATGTATATTACTATTATAACAGGAAGTTATTAGTTACTACAGACTCACTGGATTTATAATCAGCTAAATAATCAGCATGCAAACTATGTTCCGAATATCTATCAACGCTAATGGAACTGTCATATTTTCGCCTTAAAGGCATTGCACTGACATTTGAACGAGTATGTCTTCCCATTATACTGATAAAGATATTATATTTTGATTAACCATTAGTTTATTCAACCACAGATCTTGATATTATAATACTATGATACACTACAGAGGGCTGCAGACAACTCACTGGGAGGACAATCAATGAGCAACTGACTGTTGAGTGCTGACTAATACAACACTTTCTAGGAAACTGTGATAAGATTACATTTTATCTTTACTTGGATCATCTTCGGAGTTGCCTTGTTATTTTTCATTCCTCTTTTATTCTGTTCTCCTGGTAGCTATTATGACAGTTTGCAATTAAATTATTTTATTCTAACATTACTTGTTACCAATTTAAACAAATAATGTTCATTTTCTTTCTCTTTTTTTCTAATAATCTTTAATCTTACATCAAAAATTGCATAATGGATTATATAGATAAGGTAAGATGATAGAAGATAATATGGATTAAGATTCAATTGCAATACTTATACAATAAATCTTCAATCTAAAGTTAGTTTAAAAAGAAATTTGCTTCAAAGATAATAAAAAAAATACAAGTATTATGCAGTAAAGTTATTATTTTCTTTCTACTTCCTTTTTTATAACATAATTGCATGTATGTAAAATTAATAAAAAAATGAATAAGTGATTGAAATACACTTATGATTAAAAACAAATAAATTATTAATTATTGTAATTTTGTAAATTTTATTAATAAGAAAAAAAAAGATTTGATCTTTGATTTGATTTCTTGCTAATTAAAAATTTAGATTTTTCATTGAAAATCTATTTTGTAAATCATAATATAAACAAGCTAGCTGGAATCTCCCAATAATACAATTATAATCATCTTCTGTGAAAAAGATGAAGTGGACAGATTAGATTAGATCTTTGTCATAATTATGTCTAATTGCATTTGAACTTTATACTTCATTATATCATTTTACAGTAGTTAAATTTTTAATAGACAAATCTATTAATACTTCATAGAAAAGATAAAAATACCTCTGTCAATAAACAATGAAAATGAAGTTATGTAAAAAATAAATAAAAGATTTATAACCAAGATTTATATAATATTGAGCAATTAAGTAATTTATGTTAATTATTCCAGGTTTGAATTGATTGAGTAATCGTTGACCTACTTTTTATAAAACAACTGAAGTCACTTTAAATTAATTGACAAAATTTTATTCAATCAAAATTTATACAATTGTGTAATAATTAATTCGACAATATTTCATTACTCAAACAAGATACCACATACCGATTTAAAAAAAATGTTTATCAATAAGAAACTCAAAACATTGTTAGTAATGAAAAAAAAATGAAACACTTTTTTCTTTACTAACAAGTTAAAAAGCTAAATAATTCTCAGGAGAGATCAGAATTATGTGTTTTGTTCATGCTATACGAACAAAAGCATTGACCTAAAACATAGACTCTAAAACAGTTAGTTATATTAACAGGGAAGTAAAAAAAAAACTAATTTAAATAAAGTAATAGCTACATTTCGCTATTACAAGTAAAAGTGCTTAAATATAAGAAAATAAATAAAATGTTATTATCATTTACACTTTTACATTTCAAAACTTTATTGTGGGAAATATAATTTTCCTAAATCAAAATTATCTTACAATAATTTAATGTACTTTAATAATATACTTAATGAATTAAAACCAATTTCCTTTATTTTCAATAATTCATTCAATACCTGTTTGAACATTCATTACTTTTACACTTACACAATTGTACTTGCATAATTTAGATTGAATGTCATTAAGTTGAAGATGCAAGTAAGAAAAAATCTAAGTAACCAGGTTTGCTTTCAGATATCATGGTATTCATATTTGACAAAATTAAGTATATACTAAATTGAAATAAGCTCCCTAATTACTTACATACATACATCTAATTAATAATTAGTAAAGTAGTTTTGTTACCATGGCAACAGAAAAGCCCCCATAGAAACGCTGCAAGTAGTATTAACATATAGCGTATTCGTATATGGCAGTGCCTTGAAACTAATAAATAAATTAAATATTATGCTTATTAGCGTGTATAAACAATAACCAGGAGAGAATCATAAATAATGAATTCTATCAACCTACGCAACCATATGCTATGGAGCCCTATAAAGAACAGAGAAAAGAAGTGAAACAATGGTTAAAAAAAAAAAAAGAAAAAAAGAGAAAGAAAGGACAAACTGATAACAACGCGTCTAACGGAATCCTGGTGTAAACGGACAAAAAGCAGCATAGAAGCATTGACCCAAAACAAAAAAGCAAGTGTGGGAGCGGGAGGAGGAGGGCTTAGAACAGAGTCTGAAGCACACAGAGGTAGACAGCAGAGGCACCGACGTACACAGATAGACGCACACAATGAGAGAGACGAAATACACTTGTTATCACATGGACTCACCCATGGTTCGAAAAATGCCAAACGAAAATGTTCGGGTATATAGATACGGGGTAGGTTGGATGGATCCTTCCTCTCCGGGAGGAACCTCGAGACGAGGTTATGCCGTCGAGAGACTAAATCGGTCCGGTTGCGTTGTAGAATCGAGTTACTCTCGCGGTGCAAGTATAGAGCAGCAACACACCTTTCACAGAAAACCAGCTCTCCTCGCTCTCTCACTGTAAAACGAGTCTGCGTGCACTCGCGCGCGCGCCCACTCTCCTTCTCTTTCTTATCCGTCGAACTCGAGTGTGTCCGCCGCGCACACTCGCTGCCCCGCGCTCTCTCTCTCTCTCTCTCTCTCTCTCTTTCTCTCTCCCTCCCACTTTGTAAATATTCTCTCTATATACCTCTTTTGTTTCGGTAGATCGATCGATGCGCTTTTCGGAATATTACATATATATATATATATATATATATATATACCCCTATGACCGCGGTGCACACTTGTGCCCTCCGCGTGTGGGTATGTGTGTATATTATGTACACACGTGCGGATTGATAATAAATATTACGGTGCACGCTTGTTTTAATTTGTTGGAAACACGGCGTTTCAGAGCCGCTTGACGCGGTCACGGATAGTATTTACACGCCCCTCCGTATTATTCTCTCTATATACGTGTACATGGTGTTATATATATATATATATATATATATATGTATATATAGACACTTAGAGCACGCGCGCAAGGAGGGACGTAACCCGAGAATCCAAGATGGCTGTCAAGTGCATTATAGCGCAGGTGTATGTAGGTGTGTGTACTGTACGTGTGCAGTGCAGGCGCATCGCTGAATCGCTCGCGCGTGTACTTCGTATATACGCGCACTATATACCTATACGTGTACACTAAACTTATGTGATGTAGTTGCCGATTCATGACTAACGATCTTATTAATGTATATTTTTTTTCTCTGCGCTTTTAGTATCATTCGATTGAAATATATACATATTATATATAACGGACGTTTGGAATAACACACTTTTTTTTCCAAATTACTTTCTTACTTTTAAGCGTTCTTTCACATATTTATGTCTTTTTTATTATTTTTTTTAAAAAAGAAGAGTTATTACAATATTAAAAGGTAATTCGAGAATTTACTTTCTATTGTAGTGTGTGCTATAAGGTTTTTTTTTAATGATTTTAGAAATGTATAATAAAACTCATAGTGGTTTGTTTGCGCATATATATCTGGACGTTACCGATCGAAAAGCAAATTCATTTAATTGTTATTATACGTGTTACATTATATGCATAATCGAAATACATTCTCTATACGCGGTTGCAAGTTAATACACAAAGTAACGGGGGTGGCATGACTAAGTGTTACCGACCGAGCACAATTGAAATTAAGATACCGAATAATCCTGTTTTACCGACATTGCGCTCTTAATTATTTAGTTAAAAATAAGTATTCCTTGCACTGAGAAAATCGCTTTAGGAATAGTAACCATATTAGCTAGTAAAATCTCATATAGTTATAACAAGTTTATTTTCTTGCAGGTATGACTAAATTATAGTAACATAGTCTTACTTGTAATGTAAAAATTACTATTTGATGTAGATATTAAACTAAGATGAACATTAGTAAATATTCTAGTGATTTGTAATATATATTTTTTAGTTAATTACCTATTATACAATGTTTACTGTTACAAATTTTGCTTGTTAATTCTACGGTATTTTGTTCAACTATTGATTGTATATTGTGTTAGTTAGTTTAACATACTTCAATGGCTTAATTCAATATATTTTTTTTAGCTACAGATACTAAATTTTATTGTCAAGTATAAGTGTAATTTTTATGTATTTTTATTGCTTTAAATTAATAAATAATAAATATAGTTATGTATTTTAATCATCTTTTATACTGTGAAAAATTGTACAAAATTGCAAAATCTAAGAACTTTTAAAAATAAACAAAAAATAAAAAAATTAAACGTATATGGTGTTAATTACTTCTTTAAAATTATTATCGATTGTATGGATTTTTAATGAATTGCCAATTTCCCTATTTATAAATATTTATTTATACCAAACGTTACCAATTTTCTCAGGTATATTAATTTTATTATATTTATAGCAATATGAACATTTCGTATTTTGTAATAAATATTAAGTTGGTCATCATTTTTTCTGATAACTAAAACTATATTTTTTTTCATTATCTCCGCTTGAAATATAGTTGTATCCATATTGCACTATATTTTATTGTTTTTTTTAAAAAAGAAGAGTTATTACAATATTAAAAGGTAATTCGAGAATTTACTTTCTATTGTAGTGTGTGCTATAAGGTTTTTTTTTAATGATTTTAGAAATGTATAATAAAACTCATAGTGGTTTGTTTGCGCATATATATCTGGACGTTACCGATCGAAAAGCAAATTCATTTAATTGTTATTATACGTGTTACATTATATGCATAATCGAAATACATTCTCTACGCGGTTGCAAGTTAATACACAAAGTAACGGGGGTGGCATGACCAAGTGTTACCGACCGAGCACAATTGAAGTTAAGAGGATACCGAATAATCCTGTTTTACCGACATTGCGCTCTTAATTATTTAGTTAAAAATAAGTATTCCTTGCACTGAGAAAATCGCTTTAGGAATAGTAACCATATTAGCTAGTAAAATCTCATATAGTTATAACAAGTTTATTTTCTTGCAGGTATGACTAAATTATAGTAACATAGTCTTACTTGTAATGTAAAAATTACTATTTGATGTAGATATTAAACTAAGATGAACATTAGTAAATATTCTAGTGATTTGTAATATATATTTTTTAGTTAATTACCTATTATACAATGTTTACTGTTACAATTTTGCTTGTTAATTCTACGGTATTTTGTTCAACTATTGATTGTATATTGTGTTAGTTAGTTTAACATACTTCAATGGCTTAATTCAATATATTTTTTTTAGCTACAGATACTAAATTTTTATTGTCAAGTATAAGTGTAATTTTTATGTATTTTTATTGCTTTAAATTAATAAATAATAATATAGTTATGTATTTTAATCATCTTTTATACTGTGAAAAATTGTACAAAATTGCAAAATCTAAGAACTTTTAAAATAAACAAAAATAAAAAAATTAAACGTATATGGTGTTAATTACTTCTTTAAAATTATTATCGATTGTATGGATTTTTAATGAATTGCCAACTGCAAAAAATAAGAGTTGTCTTCATTTATTGCCGTTAGTATGAACTTAACGATAATTATTTGTTTTGATAAAATATGGTTTTTAAGAGAGAAAACTTTGCCTTTGGATCACCCATCTTATTCAAACGTTAGGGACTTGTTTTGCAATGTAAAAATATAAAATAAGTCAGAATTTTAGAATTCCATGGGCAATTTTACCAAAGTTATACGCAATTAAAGTTAAAATATTGAAAAATAGATGCTTTATTTTAATTGCTTATAACTCGTAAACGACTAAATAGAGATACTCGATCAAAGTTTAAAAGAAAGTTTGGATCGAGTGGTTTTGATTTAAAAAAAAGAAGCCCAAATCTTCTGATTGGATCCAGAGTTATAGCAAAAATAAGAAATTTAGCAATTTACTTCAAATTTATTAATAATTCTTTTTTGACACTCGATTTAACAGACGGATTCGGGCTTCTTTTTTTTAAATCAAAACCACTCGATCTGAATTTCCTTTTAAACTTTGGTACGAGTATCTCTATTTAGTCGTTCAGAAGTTATAAACGATTAAAGTGAAGCATCTGTTTTTCAATATTTTCCTTTAATTGCGTATAACTTCGGTAAAAATGCCCATGGGATTCTAAAATTCTGGCTTTTTTCCATATTTCTATATTACTAAACAAATCCTACAGTTTGGGTAAGATCCGTGATCCAAAGTCCGTAGCCTCTCCTTGTGAATTACTTATTTTTGGAAAATTCAAGAACTTCAAAATTTTCTCTTTCAAAAAGCGTTTTATCGAAAAAAAATATTGTTAGATTCGTAGTAATTATAAGTGGGGACAAATCTTATTTCTTGCGATAAATCCTTGTTTTTTGCATACAAACTTAATTCAGCAATGTCGGTAAAACAAGACTGTTCGACGTTCTCTTAATTATAAATTTGCTATTATGTGAAAAAAAATATATAAATGCAAAAGCACTATAGACAATTGAATATTGATGTTTCATTATGCAAATTTGAAAAATAAGTAAGAATTTGTACAAAAAATTATTAAATTTATGGTGCAAACGTTTTTAAATGTGCATTTGAAATATACGTACTTTTTTTTAGAAATAAGATAAGTTATTTAATTTAATAAATTTTATCTCAAAGTTTCAAACGCACATTTCAAAAGCACCTTTAAAAACGTTTGCATCATAAATTTAATAATTTTTCGTACAAATTGTTACTTATTTTTCAAATTTACAATTTAATATATATCTCGTTAAAGATAAATAATAATTAACCTTTTTTCGCTTGGTCAGATATGTCACCCTATACGAACATATTTTTGATCATTATACTGACTGAAAAAAATTTTTTTTAACTAAGTATTAGATCTATTTAAAAAAGCTACTATTTTCCGAAAAACCCGAATACTTCATGCACGAGATAACAAGATAATAAGTTATTCTGCAAATTTGCAAGTAAATACAAGGACATTTTTAAAAATATTCGAAATTTTAAAGTATGACAAACTTATATAGATTTTACTTTTTACGAATCTTCGTAAATTTATGGCAGGAATACATTTGATTCAGCTCGATAGATTTATTAAATGTAAAATGCCAGATATCGTATGAGAAACATAAATTTGAAACTCTTTATAATTTTATAAATATTAATAAAAGATATGATTTTTTTGTGATTTCAAAACTTTTTTAAACTGGTTTACAGTTTCAATCCTTGAGTTTATATTTCTATACCTATATATTTTTTAAAATATTGTTAATTTATATTGATTAAATTGTGCAAGTAAATAAATAGAAACATCTACGAGTGAGAAAAGAATTCAACAAATTAAATTATAATTTAATTAAAGAATTCTTTACGATTTAAATACTCAGATAATGCATCAGGTAAATACGAAATTAATTCATCGTTAAATATATATTCATTTACTATAATTCATTGCGCGCTTTTTACAATTTCAGTTTTATTTTATAAAGATTTCTCTATCTATATGTTTATTTCACTTCATTATATAAGTTTGTATGAATAGTTCGTGGAAAGTCTTCAGTATTAGTTCACTGTAAAGAATCCTGAAAGTTTATTTGATTGCTCGCTTGAATGATAATATTTTAAAATTCGATATGATTCTTTTTTAATTTATAAAGAATCAAAAGTTTTTATGTTTAAGGGGACAAGCCTGGGTTAAAACCTGAAAAAGAAGCAATTGTTTTAATGGTATAAAAAAAATTTCAATTTACATTTAGAATTGTGTAAACAAGTATACTTAGAATATATACTATGTTAAGTTAATTTGCCTGGGTTAAAGCTGTTTTCGAAGCCACTTTCCAGGTTACGCTGGCCATGTCAGCGTAGAACCCATTTTTTCATCCAAAGCCACTTGCCGCAGGCTTACTTTCTTGTTGCTCCACCTTTTTAACCCAGGTTGGAAGAACATCACCTCAGTTATTATTTAATCCACTTGAATGGACAACTTTTCTGAAACAAAGAAAGAAAAAAATTTTTTACTGAATTTTAGTAATTTTTTTCATTTTTATTGATTTTTTTGACCAAAAATAGTATCTAACTCACCTGGAAACAATTTTTAACTCAGTCTGCTCCATTCAAGTGGTTCTAAATGTAGATATCAAGGTTTCCTCAAAATTGCATCCAAATTGAATGATAGGATCTAAAGATATCCTGCGGCAAGTGGCTTTGGATGAAAAAATGGGTTCTTCGCTGTCATGGCCAGCGTAACCTGGAAAATGGCTTCGAATACAGCTTTAACCCAGGTAAATTAACTTAACATAGTATATATTCTAAGTATACTTGTTTACACAATCCTAAATGTAAATTGAAAAATTTTTTATATGATTAAAACAATTGCTTCTTTTTCAGGTTTTAACCCAGGCTTGTCCCCTTAAGTTAATTCAACAAATCAACTATATACAAACTCTTGACAAACAAGAGTAAATATATATATTTAAAAATTTTTTTACCAGTTTTATGTAACGTGTAACTTGTTTTACGACAAATGAAACTGAATAAAATATGAAATTTATGATATAACAGAATAAGAATAACCAATTTGTTTGATTAATTTTTATATTATATATGTATAGTCTGTTAGTTTAACACTTTCCTTCGATTTAGTTAAACTTAATGTTAGTTAAATTTAATTTATTTATTATTATAAACTATAATAATTTAATTAAATTAAAACTAAAAAATTAGTGTACTGAATATAAATCACAACCACTTCTCAATTAGATCGCAAATTTATTTACCTACAATAGAATCGCTGTTAAAATATGCCGATTTGCTTATGTTTTATAAAATTTATAAAAATTTAGTTTGCCCACCTGAATTAAAAAACGAATACAGGAGACTGCAAACTAATGCATGAAAGTTTATCATTCCTATTAGATCATAAGGCGCACCAGCGCCTGACGCAAGTATGCAGGCGCGCAAGCCCTTATATACAGCTACTTTAATCCTCGGATTTTTTCATATCGTATATTTTTATATTTGAATTTAATTTTTTCAAGAGTTCTTCAAGAAAATACATTTATGTTTAGAACGTGTAGTATTGCCAATAATATAATAGGTCAAATTGATATAAACACAGCGTCTTTGATTTAGTTTAAGAATTTAATTAAATCACACTTAAATTCTTTCATAGCGTAATCGTACTTTTAAATTCTCTGCTTATACTTGTTATTACCTTAAGCGTCATTAATTGTATTATTTATATATACAATGTAAAGGGCTGTCCGGTCCGTAAACTTTATAAATAAATAAATAAATAATTAAATAAATAAATAAATATATAAATAATTAAATATTAAATAGAGTTCGGCTTCAGACACCGTAGCGAGCAGACGTGTTTGCTTGTGCCTGTGCGAGTGCCAATAAATACGACGCGACATCGTCTACTATTCATAGTTATACTGTGTTTTCGTTTTTGTTTTTTTGTTAACGTTAATTAATTACTATTATTTTACAAGTGTTTTATTAATTCTGAGAGCTGCATTTGCAGCTCCGGGCTTGGTGCAATGGATCCAAATATTGCAGGCCAAGATGGCCTAGCAATAAAAGAAACTCAAAGTAATTCTCAACCTACCGTTAAGAAAAGTTATGCCAGTGCTACTCAAACTTATCCCAAAAAAGAACAAGCCATTGTATTAGACTCTATTGAAGGATTAACGATAGACGACTATGTAGACGGTCTTGAAACATTAATTTGCCCTAGTAATATAAAATTCATCTCAAAAATCTCAGGTGCAAGAGTTTGTGTATATTTAATTAATGAATCTCAAGTTGATAATTTAATAAACAAAGTAATTCATATTAAAGACTTTGCCATAAAAATTAGACCGTTAATGGAAAGAAACAAGAGGGTGGTGATTTCCAATGTTAGTCCTTCTATACCAAACGAAGTTTTGCTAAATAGCCTAAAAAATTTAGGAATAAATACTGTATCCAATATCAACTACATTCGAGCCGGACTTAATAAGCCAGGAAGAACTCATATCTTATCATTCAGGCGACAAGTTTATATAAAAGAAGAGGACGAACACTTAGTACCGGAGTCCGTACAGATTAATTACGAAAACACAACATCGTGGGTCTATCTTAGCACAGACTCGACTCGCTGCTTTGTATGTAAACAAAGCGGACACGTCGCGAAATCATGCTCTCAGTATTCAAGCATAAATAGAACCATTGACACGATAATAGAAGATATTAGTAATATTGAGAATAACGACAATCAGGTAAATAACCAAGAAATTTCAAATTCTCCGAATCAGGAAATACACGTCGAGCGTCATAAAAGACCACCACCTCCTTCTACATCCTCCGAAAGTTTCACTGAAGTGACATTAGCTCATGATCTCAAGTTAAACAAAGACTCCCAATCTACAGATTTAGTAAACAAAGAAAACCGCAACTTTAAACATCCAGCAACAAAGAAAATAAAAACAAATGATCCAATTGAAAAATCCTCCGCTTCTTTATCTACATCTTTCTTATCAATAAAACCGATTTTTGACGACCAGCAAATTTCAAACATTAACTTTCAGAATTTTTGCACTTTCTTATCTGAATCTCATAGTCATGATAATATAATTGAACATGCAAACAAAATTACGAATGATATAAACGGACTAATTCAAATCTTAGATAAAGCTTACAGTATTGCAGAGAGTCGCACATTAAAAACAAAAATCACAAAGATTAAGAAAAAACTATGGAAACAGCAACTCAACGATCAGGATTCCGAAACAGATAACTCTCTAAATAGTACCGAATAATAATGTTAAGTTAAAATACAGATAAATAAAGAAATGCAATAATCATCGTACGAATAAATAAACAATATAAATTAAACAAATAAAGGAATTAATAAATAGATATATAAAATATAAAATAAATTAATGATTCCGACGTCAATTAATGAAATAAATAAAGATCTAAATGTGTTGTTTTGGAACCCCAGAAGTGTTGTAAACAAAAAGGAAGAAATTTCGAAACTTTTAGTTGATCTAGACATTTTTGTGTGTGTAGAATCATGGCTGAACAAAGAAAATGATCACAATCGAAATCTGCATTTTTCTGGTTTCAAGACCTTCAGACAAGACCGTAGTCACTCAAGAGGAGGAGGCATCCTGATTCTGTTGCGTAACAACTTAGCTTTTAAAATCTTAAATAATTTAGAAAGTCCTAATATGTATACAGAAATTGCTGGCGTTACTATAACCAATGTCAATCCCTCATTCGATCTAATAGTATGTTATAGAGCCCCAGGTACAATATTAACAGACACTCAATGGAAACAAATTTTTAATAACATTAAAATTAACAATTATACTATATTTGTGGGAGATTTTAATGCTCACAATACCGCCTGGAACTGTGAAAAAACAGATCTTAATGGAGAAAGATTATTAGATTGTTATTGCCAATCAGATCTGTTTCTTCATAACCCGAAAACTAGTTCTCGTATTCAAGCCTACAATAGAAAACTATCCAATCTTGATTTAATTTATTCTAGTTTAAATATGTCAGATAAAATTGATATTAAAGTCGAATCAGATACCTGGGGCTCAGATCATTTTCCGATATATATTAATATCAATGTGACTAAATGTATTTACAGAAAAAAATCATTCAACATTAAATCTGTAAGAACAAACTGGGTCGGCGCAACTGAGTATTTAGACAGGGAGTTTGATAAATTATTTTCAGAGAAGTACGAAAATTCCTTAGTATATGAAAAATATTCGATATTTATTAATTTAATTAAAGAAGCAATTAAATCTTGTACTCCTTCAAAAAAAATTATTAATAACAATTCACATAAAAATCCAGTCTTCTGGTGGGACTCCGAATGCGACAGGGTTAAAAGAATCAGGAAAGCTAATTTTAAAAAATGGTCATTTTCCAAAAAACTAATTGACTATATTGAATACAAAAAAGCAGTAGCAGTATGCAAGAGAACTTTTAGAAAAAAACGTATAGACCATTATAAGTTATTTGCTCAAAGTCTTAATTTTAAAATCAATGGTAAATACGTATGGAACACT
The DNA here is from genome assembly GCA_026168455.1 of Theocolax elegans. Taxonomy (NCBI): domain Eukaryota; kingdom Metazoa; phylum Arthropoda; class Insecta; order Hymenoptera; family Cerocephalidae; genus Theocolax; species Theocolax elegans. The sequence goes on along the minus strand of CM047431.1, from coordinate 38,550,185 downwards.
ACCAGAATACTAAAAAACAAATGGACCGCGATTAAGCCCTGCAGCACATCGGAGAACCACCAAACAAACGAACAAATCAACATGGCTCTTGACAAAATTAGCTCCCCATGGTGTATCCCTAACCCTGATTTCCTACCTACATATAAACAAAATGATTTTCTAAATTCACTAATCACTTTCGCAGAATTTAACGTTGCGCTTGATAGTAAAAACACTCGATCAAGTCCTGGCGTAGATGGAATTGATTATGATACACTGCAACGTCTTCCCATTAAATATAAATTAATCTTAGTAGACCTATACAACGAAATGTTGTCAACAAACCTATACCCGAAAGAATGGAAAATGTCGTACGTTCATTTTATAGCAAAATCGGATGGGAAGGGAGTCAGGCCTATACACCTATCGTCATGCACTTGCAAATTATTAGAATCCATTTTAAAAAATAGACTAAGTTGGTGGATCGAGAAAGAAGGTATACTCCCTCCTAGTCAAACAGGATTTAGAATGGGACAAAGCACTACTGATAACTTAACGCATTTTTCACTATTTGCTGAGCAAGCCCTGCAAAACAAAAATGACATTTTAGCGGCCTTTTTAGATGTTAGTGGTGCATTCGATAACGTGGTATTAGATTTGTTAATTGATAAGCTAGTTGATATTGGATGTTCTTCGTACATTGTGAATTTTGTTAAATTTATAACTTTCAATAGAACTATTTACGCAGACGTATTAGGTAACACGACGAGAACAGTAAACAAAGGGGTCCCACAAGGAGGCGTTTTAAGCCCCTTATTATACTGCATTTATGTTTCAAATATAGTTGATGAACTCCCAAAAACCATTCAAATATCTCAATTTGCGGATGACATTGCGGTGTATTGTAAGCAATTAAACAAACCTCGATATAATCTGCTAGAAAAATCAATTGAAAAAATTCGCGACAATCTTCTAGAAATAGGTCTAGAATTATGCACACATAAAACCGTATTTGTACATTTTAATAAACGGAATATTCGACCTGGAGATTCAAAAATCAAAATTCAAGGTATTAAGATAAAATCAAGTGAATCAGTCAAATTTTTAGGTATAATTTTAGATTATAAGTTAACGTATAGAAATCACATAGACTATGTATGCGCTAAAAGTTTAAGAGCCCTTAATATTGTAAAATTTTTAAGAGGAACTTGGTGGGGGGCGGACCCCGTAACTCTGCTCACACTGTATAGGAGCTATGTACGCTCTTGTCTAGACTATGGTAGCTTCGTCTATTTCCCCACTCATAAACAGCAAATTGAAAAAATTGAAAAGATTCAATACTCCGCTATAAGATTTTCTTTAGGATATAGAAACAGCACACCCCGCAACGTTTTAATTGCAGAATAAAAACTGCCATACCTACAAGAGCGTGCAAAGTATTTATGCAACAATTATTTACTAAAAATCCTTTCTAACACGAGATTACCTGTGAGCATAAGTACAAATAGTGTTAAAAATAAATTAAATATGAACAATAACAAATTAATAAATAATAAAAGAATTTTAATTGACTGCATAAAAAATCTAGATGTAAATACGCTCAAAATATTATACAAAAATAATAATTACGACATTTTCTTACATGATTATAACACGATCACAAACGAAATCAAACTTGATAAAGATCTAGGCAAATCGCTACGCAATTCTGAAGAACCAAATACAGTTATCAACAACTATATAAAAAGAGAAAAGACTATAGCTATTTTTACCGATGGTAGCAAATCGAAAGCAGGAACATCAGTTGGCAGTGCTTGTATATGCCCAATCCTTCAAAAAAAATGTATAATGAGTCTGAACAAAGAAACTTCCATTTTTACGGCCGAAAGCCTAGCCATATGTAACGCAATTGATATAGCATCCGAAATTCCTAACCAAAATTATACAATATTTTCAGATTCCTTGAGTGCGTTGCAATCTATAACGAGTACTAAATAAACACGCGATTAAACCCATATACCCTTAAAATAAGAGAAAAAATTCTAAATTTTTATAAAAACAGGAAAACTGGAAATATTTCACTTGTTTGGATTCCAGCGCACTCGGGAATAAAAGATAATGAATCAGTTGATCACTTAGCTAAAGAAGCCTGCAACTCACCTGCATCGAAATTCTTTAAAACTCCATTACAGATCTACGAGAAAGTTTTAAAAAAGAACCTATGGAAAACACAAATAATATAATAACTGAAATAAGCCTAAAAACAGGTAAAACTTATTTTCAAAATTATTATAATGACCTTAAGAAACCATGGTTTTCAGGTCTGAAAATTTCTATGGAAATCATTGTTACGATAAACAGATGTCGATCTGGACATTATAATCTAGCGGGGTCGCTTGCTCGAATCGGGTTAGTCACCGATCCGAAATGTAAATGCGGCTATGAACAGCAAGACATTGACCATATTTTGTGGCAGTGCCATCTCTTCGATGAACAAAGAAGAAAATTTACTAAAGAACTTCGTCTGCAAAAATATTACTTACCACTGGTTTCTTTGTATTACTTTACAAACCTACTTCAAAAATATGTAAAACCGTTTTCACATTTATTAAAAATTGTAACCTTACTATTTAAAACACTATATAACTTTCAAATTGTAAAAAATGTCAAAACAAAATGTATGTACTATTATGTATTTGTAAATAGTATAAACGCAAAATAATCTTTGTAAGATTAAAATTGCTTTAATAAAAAAAAAAAAAAAAATATTAAATAAATAAATAAAAATATAAATGATTCAATAAATAATTAAATAAATAAATAAATAAACTAAAAAATGATAGTGTCGATAATTTTTAGATTATTCGACTGGTGAAGACAAAAACGTATTTTGTTTTTCTTCATAATATATAATTTTGCAAAATAATTTAATAAAGAAACATACTTTATAAGGAATTGGATTTTTCAAGCAAATTCAATACATCATGATTCAATTTGCCACGATGAAACGTGGGTTGACGTTAAAATTTGTTTATTATGTGACAAATGACAGACAAACCTTCAATTTTAGAAGTACGTCTTATTTATGTAATTCATTTTTCATAAGATTAATAAAATCATAATTATATAATATTTATTTTCTAGATTAAGTGAACATAATGAACGTTTTATTCAATAAATTTAAAAAAATACTTTAAATCTTATTAGTTACGCTTAAGTTACTTTCAAAGTAAAAAATAGGATTTCAAACGTATTATCTTTTCTCCCTTTCTACTTTTATTTATATTTATATAATTGCGTATTCTGAATTGTTATTAAATTCTACTATTAACATAGGAATAACTCTAATCTTATATTTCCTTAATATTAAAGTACATTTCTTAATAAATTGTTATGTAAAAAGGCAATGATAAAATCAAATTGCTTATTTTTAAATCAGTTAAACTGTTAATACTCTTATACTCTGTATTTCAAAACATCTAGATTTAATATTTTTGTCAATATAAATCTTTTTCCATAATTATACTTCAACAATAATAATTGTCTTACAATATTAATATTTTCTTATAATATTTTTTGTCAGACAATAGAATTCGAAGGTTCTTATTGCTACCAATCGGTGATAATATGTTACTTACTTTTTATCAATCCCTGTTAAAAAAATTCACGCTGACTCAGTACTGATTTCATATTGAAATTAATATGAAATCATCACTGCATCAATATAAATCATCACCGAATCAGAGTAAATTCAGTACTGAATCAGCAGTAACTTTTTCCCAAAACGCAGAATTGAATTGGTACAGGATCAGTACAAAATCAGGATTGAATCAGTACAAAATCGGTATTGAATGTTTACTGAATCTTCGATGAATCAGAGTTACACGCAGAGTAATAAAACAATAAAAGTTAATTTATATGTGATTAATAAAAGTGATTAATCACATACCCTAACGCCCAGCTAGTTTTTTATAGGTATTCATTGTAAATTTCCAAGAGAAAGGTATGTAGTATAAATAATTCTCTAAGAAAATTAGGTAAAAACAAATAAAATTGTCAAAAAAAACATAAAATAAATAAACAAAAGTATTACACATTTTCAGTTATTCACCCATCCACTTATTAACCGCGGTCAATGCTGCTTAACTTTCATGATCAATCATTTCTCAGTCTATTCTTAATGCTACATTCACAAACAGTTATAAAGATAATAAAAACATATTTGTAGACGTTTCAAAAGCCCAGTTAGTATTTATTTTAATGGTATTAATTTTAATGGAATAAACATATTTTTAAAAATATGGACAATTTCACACAAGTTAAAATTTTAATGCACATATCGGTACCATATTAGAAGAACAATATATATTTAGTAATATATATATATAGTAATTGTAACTAGGCATTTTGAAACGTCTACAAATATGTTTTCATTATCTTTGTAACTGTTTGTGAATGTAAAAGATAGAACATGGTAAATCATGCAATAGAAAATACTAAAATCAGTATGGAAGTAATATTCATATCATTTGTACAATATTGATTTCTCCATATGTATTAAAACGTAAATATCTCTATTTTATTGGTTTAAAAAAAGGTACAAAAATAATTTTAAACCAATAAAAAAGAGATATTTACGTTTTAATACATACGAAGAAATTAATATTAATATATATATATTATAGAATATTAATTTCTATATGCATAAATGAATATTATTATTAATATTATATTGTTTATTTATTGATGGAAGATAGGCCAGGGCTAACAATTGACGTTTTGAGTAAATGTACTAAAATTTTCAGCAGAAAACTTGATTCCATTTTGATTTCAGTATTTTCTGTTGCAGTAAGTTTTTATAAAGTAAGATAAGAATTGCTAAAGTGTAATTGAAATTACATCATACTTGCGAATTTTTACACCTTCGCAGAAGGTGTCTTTTGTATAACGATTGGATTATGTATTACAAAAGATTGTTTAGCAAAACTAAACAAAAATTTTAGGCCATATAATGTAGGGCACTTTGCTGAAAAAAATGTTTATTTGTCAACTATAATACTTGACGATTCTATTTTGGTTTCAGTTATTTCTAGTGCAGTAACTTTTTATAATGTTTCAATAATATATAAATTTTAATTAAAATTAGATTTATTATATGCTACAAAGTACTTGTCGTTTTTATTTTGATTTAGTACTTTCTATTGCACAAACTTTGTAAGAATCATATACCTAATTATTTGTTGATAAAAGATATTTTTAGTAATTTTTAAGTAGGAATGGATTTGCGACAAATTAAAAATATTAAACTATTAGATAACAATTTTAAAAGTGTGATTGAAATTACACCATACTTGTGAAATTTTACACCTTTGTAGAAGATGTTTTTGATATTTAACAATTGGATTAATGAAATATATGTAATTGAAATGTTAAATAATATAATCTTAAAGAGATGTTATTACTTCCATACTGATTTTAGTATTTTCTATTGCACGATTTACTATGTTCTATCTTTTACATTCACAAACAGTTACAAAGATAATGAAAGCATATTTGTAGACGTTTCAAAAAGCCTAGTTACAATTACTATATATATATATTATAGAATATTAATTTCTATATGCATAAATGAATATTATTATTAATATTATATTGTTTATTTATTGATGGAAGATAGGCCAGGGCTAACAATTGACGTTTTGAGTAAATGTACTAAAATTTTCAGCAGAAAACTTGATTCCATTTTGATTTCAGTATTTTCTGTTGCAGTAAGTTTTTATAAAGTAAGATAAGAATTGCTAAAGTGTAATTGAAATTACATCATACTTGCGAATTTTTACACCTTCGCAGAAGGTGTCTTTTGTATAACGATTGGATTATGTATTACAAAAGATTGTTTAGCAAAACTAAACAAAAATTTTAGGCCATATAATGTAGGGCACTTTGCTGAAAAAAATGTTTATTTGTCAACTATAATACTTGACGATTCTATTTTGGTTTCAGTTATTTCTAGTGCAGTAACTTTTTATAATGTTTCAATAATATATAAATTTTTAATTAAAATTAGATTTATTATATGCTACAAAGTACTTGTCGTTTTTATTTTGATTTTAGTACTTTCTATTGCACAAACTTTGTAAGAATCATATACCTAATTATTTGTTGATAAAAGATATTTTTAGTAATTTTTAAGTAGGAATGGATTTGCGACAAATTAAAAATATTAAACTATTAGATAACAATTTTAAAAGTGTGATTGAAATTACACCATACTTGTGAAATTTTACACCTTTGTAGAAGATGTTTTTGATATTTAACAATTGGATTAATGAAATATATGTAATTGAAATGTTAAATAATATAATCTTAAAGAGATGTTATTACTTCCATACTGATTTTAGTATTTTCTATTGCACGATTTACTATGTTCTATCTTTTACATTCACAAACAGTTACAAAGATAATGAAAGCATATTTGTAGACGTTTCAAAAAGCCTAGTTACAATTACTATATATATATATTACTAAATATATATTGTTCTTCTAATATGGTACCGATATGTGCATTAAAATTTTAACTTGTGTGAAATTGTCCATATTTTTAAAAATATGTTTATTCCATTAAAATTAATACCATTAAAATAAATACTAACTGGGCTTTTTGAAACGTCTACAAATATGTTTTTATTATCTTTATAACTGTTTGTGAATGTAGCATTAAGAATAGACTGAGAAATGATTGATCATGAAAGTTAAGCAGCATTGACCGCGGTTAATAAGTGGATGGGTGAATAACTGAAAAATGTGTAATACTTTTGTTTTTTATTTTATGTTTTTTTGACAATTTTATTTGTTTTTACCTAATTTTCTTAGAGAATTATTTATACTACATACCTTTCTCTTGGAAATTTGCAATGAATACCTATAAAAAACTAGCTGGGCGTTAGGGTATGTGATTAATCACTTTATTATCACATATAATTAACTTTTATTGTTTTATTACTCTGCGTGTAACTCTGATTCATCGAAAATTCAGTAAACATTCAATCCTGATTTTTTACTGATTCAGTACCAATTCAATTCTGCGTTTTTGGGGGAAAAGTTACTGCTGATTCAGTACTGATTTTACTCTTATTCGGTGATGATTTTATATTGATGCAGTGATGATTTCATATTGATTTCAATATGATATCAGTACTGAATCAGCGTGAATTTTTTTAACAAACCTATACCCGAAAGAATGGAAAATGTCGTACGTTCATTTTATAGCAAATCGGATGGGAAGGGAGTCAGGCCTATACACCTATCGTCATGCACTTGCAAATTATTAGAATCCATTTTAAAAAATAGACTAAGTTGGTGGATCGAGAAAGAAGGTATACTCCCTCCTAGTCAAACAGGATTTAGAATGGGACAAAGCACTACTGATAACTTAACGCATTTTTCACTATTTGCTGAGCAAGCCCTGCAAAACAAAAATGACATTTTAGCGGCCTTTTTAGATGTTAGTGGTGCATTCGATAACGTGGTATTAGATTTGTTAATTGATAAGCTAGTTGATATTGGATGTTCTTCGTACATTGTGAATTTTGTTAAATTTATAACTTTCAATAGAACTATTTACGCAGACGTATTAGGTAACACGACGAGAACAGTAAACAAAGGGGTCCCACAAGGAGGCGTTTTAAGCCCCTTATTATACTGCATTTATGTTTCAAATATAGTTGATGAACTCCCAAAAACCATTCAAATATCTCAATTTGCGGATGACATTGCGGTGTATTGTAAGCAATTAAACAAACCTCGATATAATCTGCTAGAAAAATCAATTGAAAAAATTCGCGACAATCTTCTAGAAATAGGTCTAGAATTATGCACACATAAAACCGTATTTGTACATTTTAATAAACGGAATATTCGACCTGGAGATTCAAAAATCAAAATTCAAGGTATTAAGATAAAATCAAGTGAATCAGTCAAATTTTTAGGTATAATTTTAGATTATAAGTTAACGTATAGAAATCACATAGACTATGTATGCGCTAAAAGTTTAAGAGCCCTTAATATTGTAAAATTTTTAAGAGGAACTTGGTGGGGGGCGGACCCCGTAACTCTGCTCACACTGTATAGGAGCTATGTACGCTCTTGTCTAGACTATGGTAGCTTCGTCTATTTCCCCACTCATAAACAGCAAATTGAAAAAATTGAAAAGATTCAATACTCCGCTATAAGATTTTCTTTAGGATATAGAAACAGCACACCCCGCAACGTTTTAATTGCAGAATAAAAACTGCCATACCTACAAGAGCGTGCAAAGTATTTATGCAACAATTATTTACTAAAAATCCTTTCTAACACGAGATTACCTGTGAGCATAAGTACAAATAGTGTTAAAAATAAATTAAATATGAACAATAACAAATTAATAAATAATAAAAGAATTTTAATTGACTGCATAAAAAATCTAGATGTAAATACGCTCAAAATATTATACAAAAATAATAATTACGACATTTTCTTACATGATTATAACACGATCACAAACGAAATCAAACTTGATAAAGATCTAGGCAAATCGCTACGCAATTCTGAAGAACCAAATACAGTTATCAACAACTATATAAAAAGAGAAAAGACTATAGCTATTTTTACCGATGGTAGCAAATCGAAAGCAGGAACATCAGTTGGCAGTGCTTGTATATGCCCAATCCTTCAAAAAAAATGTATAATGAGTCTGAACAAAGAAACATCCGAAATTCCTAACCAAAATTATACAATATTTTCAGATTCCTTGAGTGCGTTGCAATCTATAACGAGTACTAAAATAAACACGCGATTAAACCCATATACCCTTAAAATAAGAGAAAAATTCTAAATTTTTATAAAAACAGGAAAACTGGAAATATTTCACTTGTTTGGATTCCAGCGCACTCGGGAATAAAAGATAATGAATCAGTTGATCACTTAGCTAAAGAAGCCTGCAACTCACCTGCATCGAAATTCTTTAAAACTCCATTTACAGATCTACGAGAAAGTTTTAAAAAGAACCTATGGAAAACACAAATAATATAATAACTGAAATAAGCCTAAAAACAGGTAAAACTTATTTTCAAAATTATTATAATGACCTTAAGAAACCATGGTTTTCAGGTCTGAAAATTTCTATGGAAATCATTGTTACGATAAACAGATGTCGATCTGGACATTATAATCTAGCGGGGTCGCTTGCTCGAATCGGGTTAGTCACCGATCCGAAATGTAAATGCGGCTATGAACAGCAAGACATTGACCATATTTTGTGGCAGTGCCATCTCTTCGATGAACAAAGAAGAAAATTTACTAAAGAACTTCGTCTGCAAAAATATTACTTACCACTGGTTTCTTTTGTATTACTTTACAAACCTACTTCAAAATATGTAAAACCGTTTTCACATTTATTAAAAATTGTAACCTTACTATTTAAAACACTATATAACTTTCAAATTGTAAAAAATGTCAAAACAAAATGTATGTACTATTATGTATTTGTAAATAGTATAAACGCAAATAATCTTTGTAAGATTAAAATTGCTTTAATAAAAAAAAAAAAAAAATATTAAATAAATAAATAAAAATATAAATGATTCAATAAATAATTAAATAAATAAATAAATAAACTAAAAATGATAGTGTCGATAATTTTTAGATTATTCGACTGGTGAAGACAAAAACGTATTTTTGTTTTTCTTCATAATATATAATTTTGCAAAATAATTTAATAAAAGAAACATACTTTATAAGGAATTGGATTTTTCAAGCAAATTCAATACATCATGATTCAATTTGCCACGATGAAACGTGGGTTGACGTTAAAATTTGTTTATTATGTGACAAATGACAGACAAACCTTCAATTTTAGAAGTACGTCTTATTTATGTAATTCATTTTTCATAAGATTAATAAAATCATAATTATATAATATTTATTTTCTAGATTAAGTGAACATAATGAACGTTTTATTCAATAAATTTAAAAAAATACTTTAAATCTTATTAGTTACGCTTAAGTTACTTTCAAAGTAAAAAATAGGATTTCAAACGTATTATCTTTTCTCCCTTTCTACTTTTATTTATATTTATATAATTGCGTATTCTGAATTGTTATTAAATTCTACTATTAACATAGGAATAACTCTAATCTTATATTTCCTTAATATTAAAGTACATTTCTTAATAAATTGTTATGTAAAAAGGCAATGATAAAATCAAATTGCTTATTTTTAAATCAGTTAAACTGTTAATACTCTTATACTCTGTATTTCAAAACATCTAGATTTAATATTTTTGTCAATATAAATCTTTTTCCATAATTATACTTCAACAATAATAATTGTCTTACAATATTAATATTTTTCTTATAATATTTTTTGTCAGACAATAGAATTCGAAGGTTCTTATTGCTACCAATCGGTGATAATATGTTACTTACTTTTTATCAATCCCTGTTAAAAAAATTCACGCTGACTCAGTACTGATTTCATATTGAAATTAATATGAAATCATCACTGCATCAATATAAAATCATCACCGAATCAGAGTAAATTCAGTACTGAATCAGCAGTAACTTTTTCCCAAAACGCAGAATTGAATTGGTACAGGATCAGTACAAAATCAGGATTGAATCAGTACAAAATCGGTATTGAATGTTTACTGAATCTTCGATGAATCAGAGTTACACGCAGAGTAATAAAACAATAAAAGTTAATTTATATGTGATTAATAAAAGTGATTAATCACATACCCTAACGCCCAGCTAGTTTTTTATAGGTATTCATTGTAAATTTCCAAGAGAAAGGTATGTAGTATAAATAATTCTCTAAGAAAATTAGGTAAAAACAAATAAAATTGTCAAAAAAACATAAAATAAATAAACAAAAGTATTACACATTTTTCAGTTATTCACCCATCCACTTATTAACCGCGGTCAATGCTGCTTAACTTTCATGATCAATCATTTCTCAGTCTATTCTTAATGCTACATTCACAAACAGTTATAAAGATAATAAAAACATATTTGTAGACGTTTCAAAAAGCCCAGTTAGTATTTATTTTAATGGTATTAATTTTAATGGAATAAACATATTTTTAAAAATATGGACAATTTCACACAAGTTAAAATTTTAATGCACATATCGGTACCATATTAGAAGAACAATATATATTTAGTAATATATATATATAGTAATTGTAACTAGGCATTTTGAAACGTCTACAAATATGTTTTCATTATCTTTGTAACTGTTTGTGAATGTAAAAGATAGAACATGGTAAATCATGCAATAGAAAATACTAAAATCAGTATGGAAGTAATATTCATTCATTTGTACAATATTGATTTCTCCATATGTATTAAAACGTAAATATCTCTATTTTATTGGTTTAAAAAAGGTACAAAAATAATTTTAAACCAATAAAAAAGAGATATTTACGTTTTAATACATACGAAGAAATTAATATTAATATATATATATATTATAGAATATTAATTTCTATATGCATAAATGAATATTATTATTAATATTATATTGTTTATTTATTGATGGAAGATAGGCCAGGGCTAACAATTGACGTTTTGAGTAAATGTACTAAAATTTTCAGCAGAAAACTTGATTCCATTTTGATTTCAGTATTTTCTGTTGCAGTAAGTTTTTATAAAGTAAGATAAGAATTGCTAAAGTGTAATTGAAATTACATCATACTTGCGAATTTTTACACCTTCGCAGAAGGTGTCTTTTGTATAACGATTGGATTATGTATTACAAAAGATTGTTTAGCAAAACTAAACAAAAATTTTAGGCCATATAATGTAGGGCACTTTGCTGAAAAAAATGTTTATTTGTCAACTATAATACTTGACGATTCTATTTTGGTTTCAGTTATTTCTAGTGCAGTAACTTTTTATAATGTTTCAATAATATATAAATTTTTAATTAAAATTAGATTTATTATATGCTACAAAGTACTTGTCGTTTTTATTTTGATTTTAGTACTTTCTATTGCACAAACTTTGTAAGAATCATATACCTAATTATTTGTTGATAAAAGATATTTTTAGTAATTTTTAAGTAGGAATGGATTTGCGACAAATTAAAAATATTAAACTATTAGATAACAATTTTAAAAGTGTGATTGAAATTACACCATACTTGTGAAATTTTACACCTTTGTAGAAGATGTTTTTGATATTTAACAATTGGATTAATGAAATATATGTAATTGAAATGTTAAATAATATAATCTTAAAGAGATGTTATTACTTCCATACTGATTTTAGTATTTTCTATTGCACGATTTACTATGTTCTATCTTTTACATTCACAAACAGTTACAAAGATAATGAAAGCATATTTGTAGACGTTTCAAAAAGCCTAGTTACAATTACTATATATATATATTACTAAATATATATTGTTCTTCTAATATGGTACCGATATGTGCATTAAAATTTTAACTTGTGTGAAATTGTCCATATTTTTAAAAATATGTTTATTCCATTAAAATTAATACCATTAAAATAAATACTAACTGGGCTTTTTGAAACGTCTACAAATATGTTTTTATTATCTTTATAACTGTTTGTGAATGTAGCATTAAGAATAGACTGAGAAATGATTGATCATGAAAGTTAAGCAGCATTGACCGCGGTTAATAAGTGGATGGGTGAATAACTGAAAATGTGTAATACTTTTGTTTATTTATTTTATGTTTTTTTGACAATTTTATTTGTTTTTACCTAATTTTCTTAGAGAATTATTTATACTACATACCTTTCTCTTGGAAATTTGCAATGAATACCTATAAAAAACTAGCTGGGCGTTAGGGTATGTGATTAATCACTTTTATTAATCACATATAAATTAACTTTTATTGTTTTATTACTCTGCGTGTAACTCTGATTCATCGAAAATTCAGTAAACATTCAATCCTGATTTTTTACTGATTCAGTACCAATTCAATTCTGCGTTTTGGGAAAAGTTACTGCTGATTCAGTACTGATTTTACTCTTATTCGGTGATGATTTTATATTGATGCAGTGATGATTTCATATTGATTTCAATATGATATCAGTACTGAATCAGCGTGAATTTTTTTAACAGAGATATACTTGTCTTTTTTATATAAAATTAGATTTTATTCGGAAAAACCGATAATATATATTTTGATATTAATAATGGTAGTCATGGTTAGAATTTTTGTTAATCATATCTACTTCTCATAATCTTTTTTATTAATCTATCATTTGAGATAAAATCAAAAGTTATAGAATAAAATCCAAATTTTTTACTCCTATGGTCATTTCCTGAAAATGCTTTTTAGTAAAAAAAATGACGATAAGTTAGACACTTTAAATTGTTATTGTTATGTATTTTCATTTGACAATGCAGTTGATTCACTTTTGATTACAAACACTGAATTCTCGCATTACTTATATACTTTCAGTGTGAGTCTTCTTGTTTTCAATTTCACACGCAAGTAAATTTGCTTTGTTATGGCATTTTTTAATAAGCTGCTGCAAGTTGGCAACTTATATATTTTATATCACAACATAATGTTCATCCCTTCTTTCTATATGTGTTCTTTTTATTTAGCGCAGTAATTTATTTTTTTAATTTAATCGACATTAACCGAAATTCTTGACGCACAATTAAACAGCCCCCGTTGATACTTATTAAACAAATGCTGACTTCATTGTTAGCTGCACAATTAAAAAGACTACCCACATAAAATATAGACGTATTTATACCTATCATTTCTTCACAATCGAAGATCAGAGACTTATTATTATTATTGGAATTGTCAAGTACACCCACACTCGGGTGAGTAAATATCTTTCCATCCACACAAGAGAGGATTGATTAAAAGAATTCGAACGATATTGCTTGTTTTAAGTATATGTAGATAGAATAAGACTCGCAATTTGGTCTGTGTATATTAATTTGACCGAATTTTTAGGTTTGTAAAATAGATATTCTTCTTACCTTAATTATCATGTTTAAGTACACTGTCGTCCATATTTATTTAACCACCCAAAGAAAAAATAATATAAAGTTAAAACTTTTGTTACTAGGGAAGTATATGAATATTTTAAGATGCATTAAATCCCAAATCGATTATTCATTTTTAAAATTTTTTTATTAAGGCAAAACGAACAATTAAATATTAAACTTTTTTTACCCACTTTTAAGTCTGCACATTTTTGTGGGAAAAATTCCTACAAGCTATTTAAAAGTTGGATTTGAAAATTTGTTCTGAGAGCTTTTGAATCAGAGGTCGCAGGTTTTTTTATAATTAGCATAAAAGTTATACCTGTTTGAATGAAAAAATACACTTCTTTTTCAATAATTATTTTCTCGCTGCCGTTGACTCATACGCGAAAATTTTACTTAGAAAAAATTTGCATTATGTAGCATAGAATCAGATCAGCATTTTCGAGTTGATTGTTGTACGACTATGTTTACGACCATGTATATGATTGTTGTATTACTATGGTATATATAAATATACATGTTTATTATGTATTTTAATAATGAATTAATGAAAGCTAACAATGTGACTTTTTTCTTATAACTAATTGTTATGAAAATGATAATTTTAATATATAATAATAATACTCCAATTATTAAGTATTGCCCGAAAGTCGTACAACTCCATAATAAACTCCAAAATGAAAAAAAATTTTCGAAAATAAATATGAAAAAATTACGGCTGATTCTATGCTATATAATGCACATTTTTCCTACATAAAATTTTCGCGTATGAGTCGATGGTATAGCGAAATAATAATTATTGAAAAAAATTTGGATTATTTTAATTCAAACAGGTGCAATTTTTATGCTAATTAAAAATCCTGCGATTCCTCATTCGAAAGCTGTTACAACAAATTTTCAAATCCTACTTTTAAATGTATTCTAGGAACTTTTTTAAGAAACTTTTTATTTTACGTTTTGCCTTAATAAAATTTATTTAAAAAATGAATAATCGATTTGGGATTGAATGCATCTAAAAGTACTCGCAAAAATTTACAAAATAAGCCCTCGCAGGCGTATATAACCTGAGTATTTCCCAAGTAACAAAACCTTTAATATTATGTTATTATTTTTTCTTTGGGTGGGCAAATAAATATAGACGGCAGTGTAAATGTATTAATTTAAGATTTTCTTTTTACTTATCTTTTGAGAGTATATTAAGGCTAAAAGAATTTAATTGTACTGCTAATTATGAGGAACTGGTATGATATCAACTTTGAAGCTACTTGTCATTTACCATTCGTACAGTATAGATTTACATACGTAGTAAGTTCATACTCTTGCCACGTGAAAAATTAATTCAATTCAATGATATCTTAACTGTTCTTAAATTTTTAATTAATTTCATGGTCATCTTTTAATGAAAATTCAATTTGTTTAATGTATTATAGTTTTAAAGAATTTTTGACTTTACTTTATATTGTAATAATTTCATAAGTTTCTATTAAATTTGACTTCAATGATTGAATCGCCAACAATCTAGGAGACCCATTTTATTCATTGTAGTCTCACTTTATTCACCGTATACTTACTTTTTTGCTTTAAACACTTATTGTGTCCTCTTCATACAAATATAAAATTATATCTATTATATTAAATATATACTAAACAATCTTACTAAATTAAACAAAAGTTTGAAATTAGAAATAAATTTTTGTTGCATAAAGTGGCCTTTTAAATGATCAGGGTGGAAAATTTTAGATGCACTTCGCGAGTAAAAGGAGATTATTCTCTTGGATGAATTACTGCCAAAAGCTAAACTCGTGCAGCAACTTTTATGCCAGGAAGAAATGTCTATTTTATTTCCTAAGTGGATATATAACTATTATTAACGAAATATAATAAAGAAGAAATATTAAATAAAAGGTAGTGAAATTAAGATCAATCTCTATTAATTTGTACTTTTTCAATATTATAATTTTAGGTTTACTAGTATTCAGTTTCAAACGTCAGTTAAACGCTCTCTACTTATTTTCTTACGTACAATTCTTCAATTATAGCCATAGGGGAGACCTGGGCTAAAATTAACAGGGGTAAATATTAACATTGAATTCTTAGTAATGCGAAGAGTACTATACACTTCATAGATGACTCTAGTCTTAAAGTTTATTGCCCTTTAATATGTAAACACCTTCAGTAGATCGCAGGACGTCGCGCCGATAAGATATAGGAGACAGCGATATTTTGATCAGGTAATGGAAAAATTTTTCTTTCAAAAATGTTTATTCTCAATTACATATGATATAATTAACACAATTAAAATTACCATACCCCATTCTACTTGAAATAAGCTATTTAATCGCACATTTTGTTTGGGCATATTTCTTTTTATTTTTTTTTTTAACGATTTAAAAAAAAAAAAATTTGTCGGGGTAAATATTAACAAATTTTCGGGGCAAGTATTAACCCTGTTAATACTTACCCCATCAGATTAAAAAGTGTTTTAATTAATTTAGTTTAAAATTGTGCAAATAAGAATGTAGTATTTATTGATTTATATCTTTTAGAATGAGAAACTATAAAAGAAAAACAGAGAGAGGTACTAAAGGCTTGGAAACGTATAAATTAGCTGCGATAGACGGCTAGAAAATAAACGAAGTTTAAGACAAGCAGCAGAAAATTTTGACCTTTGTCACGTTTCTTTATATAATTTCATTAAAAGAAAAGAAGATAAGATAGGTTACTCTCAGCATAGACAAGTTTTTTCATCAGAGCAGGAAAAAAAATTATCGGAATATTGTCTTCAGTGTTCTAGTATTTATTTTGGTTTGGGTCCTATTGAAATAAGAACATTAGCTTTTCAAAGCGCTGTTTTTTTGAAATGTAACAATATACCACCATCTTGGTACAAAAATGAAATGGCTGGTCCAGATTGGTTTACAGAATTTATGAAAAGAAATCCGGAATTAAGTATAAGAACACCTGAAGCTACATCATTAAGCAGAGCTACTGCTTTCAATAAAACAAATGTGGAGGCTTTTTTTGATAAATATTCATCGGTTCTTAATAGATATCAGTTTAGTTCATCCAGAATTTGGAATGTCGATGAAACTGGCATAACAACTGTTCAGAAACCAAAGAAAATTGTGGCTAAACGCGGACAAAAACAAATGGATGCCATAACATCGGCCGAAAGAAGAACTCTTGTTACATTGGCTGTTGCAGTAAATGCAAGTGGAAATTCTATACCTCCTATGTTTATTTTTCCTCGTCTTAGATATACAGAAATTTTTGTCCGAAATGGACCGTCAGATTCCATTGGTGCTGGAAATAAGTCCGGATGGATGCAGGAGAAAGAATTTCTACTATTTCTCGATCATTTTATTAAACACACAAAACCCAGTAGTAAACAACCTGTCTTGCTCATGCTAGACAATCATAGTTCGCACGTTAACATTGAGGTGATAAATAAAGCCAAGCGCAATAACATTGTTTTGCTTTCTTTTCCACCACATTGTTCGCATCGTTTACAACCTTTAGATGTCGGCGTGTATGGACCATTCAAAAGTTACCTCAGTAGACATCAGACTGCTTGGTTACAAAACAATCCTGGGAAAACGATGACAATTTACGATTTGCCTGGAATTGTAAAGGTCGCGTTACCTTTAGCCTGAGTCCTACAAACATTATGAGCGGCTTTAACAAGTCCGGTATTTGGCCTATTAATCGAGACATATTTCAAGACCACGATTTTGCACCGTCATCTGTAACTGACCGCCCGAATCCAATATCTAATGAAAATGAACCGACTGGTGTTGCTGTAGCGGGTCCTTCAAAAAGTGTAAACTTATTAGATTCTTTTCCTGTACAAATTAGACCTTTGCCAAAAGCACCTCCGCGTAAATTGTCGATACGAAGACGAACAAAAAAGGCAGCTATATTAACTGATGATTCAGAAATAAAGCTTATCGAAAAAGAAAGTGAAAAGAAAAAAGATAAAATAATAAACAAAGTAAAAACGAAACCTAAAAAACGAAAACATGAAGAAAATGAAAAAAATAAAGTTACAAGAAAAGGAATAGGAAAAAATAAGAGTAAAAAGAACATAGAACCAAAACGCAGGAAAATTTCAGATAATATTGATGACGAAGAGTGGAATTGTATAATGTGCGATGAAGCATTTGTAAATAATGGTGAGGAGTGGGTGCAATGTTTATTGTGTAAGGAATGGGCTCACGTAAAATGTGCGAAAGGCAATATCATATCATTTGTATGCGAAAAATGTGATTGCAATGATGACTAGTGAACGATTAAAATTGAATTGACAAATTAAATTAATTTAATAAAATTCATTTTTTTTTTATTTTGCATTAAATTCTGATTAATTTATATTTAATTTTATTAATTTGAACTTTGATATAATTTTTGTGTTTATACATGTATTACTTAATAGTGCAAATGTTTATTAGCTTTAATTAATTTGTAAGACAAAAACCTGCGTTATTTTTGTGTTAAAGAAATAATTTGTTAACAATTTTTTTTTATATCACTTGTTATTCGTATATTCAGTAAAAAATATATTTTTTTGTTTACATTTGTTAAATGTGTACATTTATTATGAAACTATAAGTCTTTACAATAAAAAAATGAGATGTTAATATTTACCCCGCATGCGGGGCAAAAATTAACAGACAACGATTTTTAGTAAATCCTCTCGTAAAAAAAAGATATGTATAATTTCCAAAAAATTCCTGTGACATGACTTCGCTGAATAGGCAAAGAAAAAGTAACAATACTTAGTATAGCAAACTAATTCTTTAATTAATTAGGAGAACGATTTTTTCAAAAAATGTTAATTTTAGCCCCGGTCTCCTCTATTTATGTTTTTTCCCATTTTTTTGCATACAGCTATCTTAAAATATCCTAGCCTTTTGTCCATATTTAACTTTTCATATACTAAATTCCTAAGTGTTTTTATTATCAATGTATTATATTTATCAATTATTTTAACGCTTTCAGTTACGCAATTAAGGCAAATTGGTCCAAAAATGTAATTATATAAGTTTCAAAGAATTCTAATGATAAAAAGCATATGTTACTCATAAAATTTCACCGCTAACGTATTAATTTCTGAAAAACCCATGTTCTTTGACAATTGTTTATTTATAATAATTATAAACAATCATATATTCACAAAACGTCTCTATGACTCAATAATCTACGTACACTAATACATAAAAAAGTAAAAAATTTCAAAATCCTGCATTAATTCCGATAATGAAAGAAAAAATTAAGACGCCCATATATGGACGTCTGTGACTGAAAGGGATGAAGCGAAAAATTGAATCATTTTATTTTTACGTGCAAAGTACTTTATTTCCCTACTGTGGAAAGCAGAAGACTACCAAGGTCAACCCTATTGAAAATAAATACGTAATTTTGTTACGTAACAAAAGCACGTACCAAAAGTACGTATTGTTACATCCTAAATTCGAACATTTTGTTACGTACATATTGGCGCCTAGTTTTGGCACGTAATTTTATTACGTACTTTTGGTACATAACTTTTCTTTTCTTTTTTTTTTGCTTAACGTCGCTCTCACACTTATGATACTTCTGCACGTAATACAATTACGTACTGCAGGTACGTAACTCAATTACGTATTTCAGGTACGTAACTCAATAAAAATATTAAAAAAACATCTTTTAACTGTTACGCTTGGTCCGTAAAGCTTAATCCGGAGATGCCGGCTCGTGCCCTTACTGTGTCTACCGATTGATTAGTGTATTTTCAATAAGTATGCTTTTACAAAAGATATCGCACATATACCTCTGTGGTCGCTGATAATACGCATCAGTGTGAGAGCGACGTTAAGCAAAAAAAAAAAGAAAAGAAAAGTTATGTACCAAAAACACGTAATAAAATTACGTGCCAAATCTTCGCGCCAATATGTACGTAACAAAACGTTCAAATTTAGCATGTAACAATATGTACTTTTGGTACGTAATTATGGTACGTGCTTTTGTTACGTAACAAAATTACGTATTTATTTTCAATAGGGAAGCAATCTGACGGATTTTATGAGCAAGAATTGCAAAAGGTTAAGTATCCGGATGTTTATCTAGCGGAAAAAGTAATCAAGTGGAAAGGAATCAGGTGTTTGTTAAGTGGTTAGGATTTGATAATTCACACAATAGTTGGATTGATAAATCTAGTATATAAAAGATGAGAGAAAGTGATGAGCGCCACTGCTACGCCCTCGACCTGTGACAAACAGCCAATCAATCGTTACTTGTGAGTCTTTTACAATGAGAGGACTCAATTTCTCTCCGATAGCCGGATCTTGAATCGTCGAAACTATATTTCAAATAATAATCTATACTATAGGCTTGATGCTCCTGAAATGCACGGACGTCTCCTTCCACAGGTTTAAGCAAACACTCGAAATCTGCATAAATCACAAATGGTACCTTTAATTGATTTCTAAAATTCTTGAATGAAAGGATTGTGACATGGCAGTTCTAACTGCATGTCACTTAGTTAGCGTAGTATTATAATTGTATTCCAAAGCCCCGTAGCTTATAGGAACTAATTTATAACTCACTCGAAATCCAGCTAGTCTAGACCGTGAGGAAGGAGTACGCACTCCAATCACACATAAGCAAACGCACAAAATCACTGTCCCTGTCAGTGTTCCGAATAATGTAATAGTTATCCTTGTATTGAGTAACCCTGTAGAGTAGGTTGACGTCCTGTGCTGAATCCTGTACATTATGTCCTGCAAAAGATCATTGTATAAAGTGGCAGCTGAGGTAGTGTAAAAAGCCTTGGACAGGTACATGAAAGATGTCAAAGCGTATCCAGCCTCCTCCAAGAAGTAGTGGTCGTCCGTTGGTATAAAGCCTCCTTCGAGTACCTGCACGGAGAGACAAAATACTCGTCTTTAACCATGATTAAAAAACGATACCTTCCTAATAAAAGTGACAGCACTGATGCCGGATGTGAATACATCAATATTTCCATTGATCACATGGCATCGAAAATTTGGATGATCGCGTCGTACCGAAAATGCATGACGCTTGTCGTTTTATCGAGTGAACGCCAGCAACTTCATGGTGTAAATGAAGTCGCATTTAGGTTGCGAGTGTCACGATAGTTTTCAGTGCGGTACAGCGTTTATTTCAATTTTATGTAGTATAAATAAGAATAGAAGAAAGCATATAATCTATTTGAAATAATTATAATGGATGGCTTTGTAGCCGGAATTCTTGAGGACTGAGGAATGCCATATTTGATTCCAATATTTAAGTATTAGTACATTTTATAGTAATTGTAACCTTAAAGTTTATTATTTTCTTATTGAGCAAATATTAATACACTAATTTTATTTTTTTTTTGCAATTATTTTTTTTTATTATTTTAACGATTGATTTATTTTGTTTCATTATTTGTCACTTATTTTGTTTCATTATCAACTGAGGTTTATTATTCAAATCAAATAAATCGATAAATAATACATGTGCATATATAGTGAGTATATATCTCTCTATAATATATAAATATTTCGCCGCCGCCGCCGCCGCCGCCGTGTCTAAGAATTCAGAATTCAACATATATATATAAGTTTTATATATATATATGTCATATATATGTTATATATATATGGGTGGTTCTCTGTGACATCGAAGATGAAAAAAATAAATATTGCTATAACTGTGGGAATATGTTTTAGAGGTATCCAGTAGTTCTCCTGAATTTTTTCAGATTTTTTCGGGGCCATTATTTTATGTTACAGAGAGTCAAAGTTGACATTTTAGCACTTTTTTGCATTATATGCCCATTTTCATGAATTTTTAGCTCCCAGGGGATGCATTTTTCACTAAAAACATAAGTATGACTTTTTTTGTAAAATTTTCCGAACTTTTCATTAAAAATACTTTTAAAGACATAAATGTATGCTGTCACATTCTTGTAAGCCATTTAAACCTTAAATAGTGAAAATCAGCAATTCTGCTCCGGACTCTGGTAACCTAATACTGTCTAAAAGATGTCTTTTTATAGTCAGAAACTGTCTAGAAATTTCCAGAGTGGGTCTCAATCATTACGATCACTTATGGTCAAAATATCCGGGAAAAGTGCCCGAAATATTAATAGAAATGTATATTTGTTGCCTTATAACGATGAATCTATTAGCATGATCATTGCAAAAAAATTTGTGCACTTACCTTGGAGTGGTAGAAAAGTATCTTCACTTGTTTCAGCATCCATCTAATCCCCTGTAAGCTGCTAAAAATACAAATATTATTAGACAAATGTAAAAAATTAATTTTTAAACATTTATAATGCTGAATTTTTAGTTTTACATCCCTTACAAGAATTACAATACTAATCTGAAGGATTACTATAAATATATAAACATCATTATTACAATAACTGAATATACGTATTTAATACAAAAGATATATAAATAAATCGGATATATAATTATAATGAATAATATGATAACGTGACAGTGACAAGTTTGTGAAATCTAAACAATGTATTGCTGAATAATAATAATAATAATGTTGATACTTTTATAGTAATCCTTCAGATTAGTATTATAATTCTTGTAAGGGATGTAAAACTAAAAATTCAGCATTATAAATGTTTAAAAATTAATTTTTTACATTTGTATAATAATATTTGTATTTTTAGCAGCTTACAGGAGATTAGATGGATACTGAAACAAGTGAAGATACTTTTCTACCACTCCAAGGTAAGTGCACAAATTTTTTTGCAATGATCATGCTAATAGATTCATCGTTATAAGGCAACAAATATACATTTCTATTAATATTTGGGGCACTTTTCCCGGATATTTTGACCATAAGTGATCTTAATGATTTAGACCCACTCTGGAAATTTTTAGGCAGTTTCTGACTATAAAAAGACATCTTTTAGACAATATTAGGTTACCAGAGTCCGGAGCAGAATTGCTGATTTTCACTATTTAAGGTTTAAATGGCTTACAAGAGTGTGACAGCATACATTTATGTCTTTAAAAGTATTTTTAATGAACAGTTCGGAAAATTTTACAAAAAAAGTCATACTTATGTTTTTAGTGAAAAATGCATCCCCTGAGAGTTAAAAATTCATGAAAATGGGCATATAATGCAAAAAAGTGCTAAAATGTCAACTTTGACTCTCTGTAACTTAAAATAATGGCCCAGAAAAAATCTGAAAAAATTCAGGAGAACTACTGGATACCTCTAAAACATATTCCCACAGTTATAGCAATATTTATTTTTTTCATCTTCGATGTCACAGAGAACCACCCATATATATGTTATATATATGTCATATATATATGTTATATATATGGGGTATTCCACGTGAAGTGGTCCGATCAAAATTTTAAAATGCACCAAATTTTGGGTACACTTTGCAAATGTTTTTCAGAATACAGAAAAAAATTTTTAGGTACTGGAATCTATTTGCTCAAAAGTTATTCTAACCTCAAAAAGTGAATTTTTCCATATTTTTTTGAACACCAGCTGGGTTTACCGCTATATAACTCAAAATCTATCAACTTTTACTATATAACATTATATGTAACATTCGTTGCTAATTATATCTAGAATTTATTCTTCTGGGTTAGAATTTCTAATCTCAAGGTCAATGTTACATAAACTACATGTCAATATTCAACTTGAAAAAAGTGCAAGTGCGCCACCTTTGATTTTTTCATCCAAAAGTCTAAAAGAAAGCTTGGAGCAATACCTTTCAAATGGTCTGTAGCATTTTTATGGCCTCCAATTCTGTAAAAAGTTATGACAATTTAAAGAAACACGAAATTTTTTTAAAAATTTAAATGGGAATTACCATGTTAATTTTTGTGAATTTTTTGACTTTCTTTAAATTGTCATAACTTTTTACAGAATTGGAGGCCATAAAAATGCTACAGACCATTTGAAAGGTATTGCTCCAAGCTTTCGTTTAGACTTTTGGATGAAAAAATCAAAGGTGGCGCACTTGCACTTTTTTTAAGTTGAATATTGACATGTAGTTTATGTAACATTGACCTTGAGATTAGAAATTCTAACCCAGAAGAATAAATTCTAGATATAATTAGCAACGAATGTTACATATAATATTATATAGTAAAAGTTGATAGATTTTGAGTTATATAGCGGTAAACCCAGCTGGTGTTCAAAAAAAATATGGAAAAATTCACTTTTTGAGGTTAGAATAACTTTGAGCAAATAGATTCCAGTACCTAAAAATTTTTTTCTGTATTCTGAAAAACATTTGCAATGTGTACCCAAAATGCGGCGCATTTTAAAATTTTTATTGGACCACTTTACGTGGAATACCCCATATATATGTTATATATATATATGTCATATATATGTTGTATATATATATGTTATATATATATGTCATATATATATGTTATATATATATGTTATATATATATGTGATATATATGTTGTATATATATATGTTATATATATGTCATATATATGTTGTATATATATATGTTATATATATGTCATATATATATGTTATATATATATGTTATATATATATGTCATATATATATGTTTTATATATATATATGTCATATATATGTTATATATATATGTCATGTATATGATATATATATATTTTCAGCCTACTAATTCGTACAACGACTCTTACGTGCAGAGCGCGCTCCGCTTGTAAATACGTTGCGTACATACAAGTGGCTCCTCGCTTGTATGAGAGCCCTCTATACATCCTCCTAGGACGTATAAGGTGTCTATACATCCTAGGAGGCTGTATGCAAAGCGCTCCGTAGGATATATGCGGCGAGCAATATAACCTTTGCCGCGCGAACGGTATAGAGTCAACGTGTTTGAAACGCGTAGTACATGTATCGGAGATATATCTATGGCTTTTCAAACGTAAACACAACTAGTTTAAACGTAACGTTTGCGTTACTTTAATCATAGTTATCTTAATATTGCTCAGATACGGAAGTACTATATATTATACATATATATTAGAATATTATATTTTAGAAATAATATAGTTTATATATATACACGGAGAAAAAAAGTTGAAGTAAAAATTACAATTTAGTCTAGTAATGCGGAGACAATCCTGACGCAATCCAAAAATGTACTATAGTGTATAATAAAATTTACTAGAAAGTTATTAATTTTTACTACAATTCTGGTAATATTTACTACAACTTCAGTTAAATTTATTATACACTATAGTAAATTTTTGGATTGTGTCAGTCTGTCTCCATATATATATATATATATATATATATATGGGTGGTTCTCTGTGACATCGAAGATGAAAAAAATAAATATTGCTATAACTGTGGGAATATGTTTTAGAGGTATCCAGTAGTTCTCCTGAATTTTTTCAGATTTTTTCTGGTCCATTATTTTAAGTTACAGAGAGTCAAAGTTGACATTTTAGCACTTTTTTGCATTATATGCCCATTTTCATGAATTTTTAGCTCCCAGGGGATGCATTTTTCACTAAAAACATAAGTATGACTTTTTTTGTAAAATTTTCCGAACTTTTCATTAAAAATACTTTTAAAGACATAAATGTATGCTGTCACACTCTTGTAAGCCATTTAAACCTTAAATAGTGAAAATCAGCAATTCTGCTCCGGACTCTGGTAACCTAATACTGTCTAAAAGATGTCTTTTTATAGTCAGAAACTGCCTAAAAATTTCCAGAGTGCGTCTAAATTATTAAGATCACTTATGGTCAAAATATCCGGGAAAAGTGCCCGAAATATTAATAGAATTGTATATTTATTGCCTTATAACGATGAATCTATTAGCATGATCATTGCAAAAAAATTTGTGCACTTACCTTGGAGTGGTGGAGAAGTATCTTCACTTGTTTGAGTATCCATCTAATCTCCTGTAAGCTGCTAAAAATACAAATATTATTATACAAATGTAAAAAATTAATTTTTAAACATTTATAATGCTGAATTTTTAATTTTACATCCCTTACAAGAATTATAATACTAATCTGAAGGATTACTATAAATATATAAACATCATTATTACAATAACTGAATATACGTATTTAATACAAAAGATATATAAATAAATCGGATATATAATTATAATGAATAATATGATAACGTGACAGTGACAAGTTTGTGAAATCTAAACAATGTATTGCTGAATAATAATAATAATAATGTTGATACTTTTATAGTAATCCTTCAGATTAGTATTATAATTCTTGTAAGGGATGTAAAACTAAAAATTCAGCATTATAAATGTTTAAAAATTAATTTTTTACATTTGTATAATAATATTTGTATTTTTAGCAGCTTACAGGAGATTAGATGGATACTGAAACAAGTGAAGATACTTTTCCACCACTCCAAGGTAAGTGCACAAATTTTTTTGCAATGATCATGATAATAGATTCATCGTTATAAGGCAACAAATATACATTTCTATTAATATTTCGGGCACTTTTCCCGGATATTTTGACCATAAGTGATCTTAATGATTTAGACCCACTCTGGAAATTTTTAGGCAGTTTCTGACTATAAAAAGACATCTTTTAGACAGTATTAGGTTACCAGAGTCCGGAGCAGAATTGCTGATTTTCACTATTTAAGGTTTAAATGGCTTACAAGAGTGTGACAGCATACATTTATGTCTTTAAAAGTATTTTTAATGAAAAGTTCGGAAAATTTTACAAAAAAAGTCATTCTTATGTTTTTAGTGAAAAATGCATCCCCTGGGAGCTAAAAATTCATGAAAATGGGCATATAATGCAAAAAAGTGCTAAAATGTCAACTTTGACTCTCTGTAACTTAAAATAATGGCCCAGAAAAAATCTGAAAAAATTCAGGAGAACTACTGGATACCTCTAAAACATATTCCCACAGTTACAGCAATATTTATTTTTTTTATCTTCGATGTCACAGAGAACCACCCATATATATATAATAACGCAAAATGAGTCCTATATCTTTAATAACTGCAATGTTACGATTAATATAATAAGTAATTACTAAATATTTAATATTCTCTGATACTAAATGCAGAATTTAAAAAGTTAAAATGTTTTATAAGCGTCAGTATACAAATGTTTAAAAATTATTGACATAATATATAATTATTTATATTGTTTAAAAAAGTGTTTATTACATTACTTTTAAATGTATAATAAATTACTTTGTGAGCAACGAAAGAGTCGTATGTACGAATTATAAGGCTGAAAAATTGTTTACGTACCATGGGTAAATGGGTACCAAGGTACATAAATAACTAAATATGTCATATATATGTTATACATATATGTCATATATATATATAAGAGTGTGTGTGTGTGTGTGTGTGTGTGTGTGTGTGTGTGAACATACACTTTTCCAAATATCCATATGTGATATATACAATGGGTTAAAAATTAAATACATTAATTATTGCATTTTTAAGATAATTCTATTATAAATAGTAATGGAAAAAGAAAATTCAAAATTTAACAGTGACAAAATTAATACAAAAATTTATTTATTTAAGAAGAAAGTTTTATTACTTTTAAAGTACAAAATATTAATGACATAGAACTTTTAGCGATGATCCTTCGTCATTGAATAAATTTATTTTAGGAGGTAAAGTTTTATTTAGATCCGCTTAAAATACTCCAAAATTTTAATAAGTTTTTACTAAATCTATCTATTATTATATTAAAATTTTGTTTCTGTCCGTCCGTCCGTCCGACCGTCCGTCCGAGAGCGGGAGAGCGAGAGAGCGAAAGAGCGAACGAGAGAGAGAGAGAACGAGAGAGCGAGAGAGAGAACGAGCGAGCGAGAGAGAGAACGAGCGAGCGAGAGAGATTGATTGATTGATTGTTCTTTATTTGGCTTTATGGGGTAAATACCCCGTAAGCACTAACAGCATGAAGTACAAAATTATACAGAAAATAAAAAATTAAAATAAAATAACAATATTTGTAACATATAAAAAGCGTTAACAATATATAGCGGTAATTACAAAAGCAATGACTAAATTTGAAACAATAAAGAAGTGTAAAATATTTTAAAAGCATATGTACAATTCATTAAAGAATAAATAAAAACTTAAAACTACACAACAATAAATAAATAAATTAACGTAGCCGCTGCATCGCTTATGCGCAAGCATCGCTGAAATTTGGCAATTGTACTAGAGTTAGTTACAAAATAAAAACTTAAAATAAAAGAATATAAACTAAAAATAAAAGAATATAAATATAAATTACGCAGCATCCAGGTGAGGGATGGACCTCGGCAATAAGCCCTCAGACACTACCCGCAAGGACCAGGCTGTTTGGTCGAGCCCAGACAAATGGTTAAATAGAATGGTTTTGAATTCGTTGAAGCATGAAGGGTTAAAGTTGATGACAGGAAGCTGATTCAAAATGCGGGTGGAGGTGATGATAAATGACCTATTTAAGGCTTCTGTGCGCGGAGGAAGATACATGAGCGATTTGGGAGGATGACGGGAGGAAGAGCGAGGATTTTGAGCGGGGGAATTAAGCAAGGTGAAATGATCAGCAAGATATGAGGGTGAATTGTGAGCAATAATATTAAATGCTAGGGAGCCGATGAGATATGAACGCCTGGACTCAACCGACAGCCATTTTAGACCAAGTCTAAACGGGGTGACGTGCTCACGTCTCGCTATGTTACCCCATACAAATCTGACACAGGCATTCAACAATCTTTGAAGCTTGGTATTTTTAGTCTGATCTACATCATTATACACTGCGCACGCATAGTCTAGATGGGGAAAAATAAGCGTTTCAACAAGACTCTTGCGAAGCTTGATCGATAGTGATTTATTGTAAAAGCGGAGAGAATGCAGTACACCGTGAACGCGCCTAGAGATTGACATGACCTGCTTAGACCAATCGAGGGTAGGGGTGATCAGCAACCCCAGAGATTTAACCACATTCTCGTAATCCAGCAAGTCATTACCCAGCCTAACCCTCGGGGCAGTGTTCAGGTTGATACGCGAAATAAAAGCCTGACTGCCCAGGATCATTACCTTCGTCTTTTTAACATTCAGTGAGAGGCCATTTTCCAATGCCCAATTTGCGATCGCATTCGCATCGTGAGATACGCGTTGAACACCAGCGTTGAAGTCAGATGGAAAGAACGAATGGTAAACCTGGGCATCATCGGCAAACAACATATGATTGCAATACTTTAAAACCTTAGGTAAATCATTAATGAAAATGGAAAATAAGATCGGACCCAGTACACTGCCCTGAGGCACACCAGCATTCACCTCCAGCCAATCAGAAAACGTGCCAACCTCATCCACGACGGCCTGCTTGCGACCTACAAGGTATCGGTAAAACCAGTTAAGTACCAAATCTGTACAGCCGATATCGCCCAGCTTACGGATGAGCTTATCGTGTGGGACTGTATCAAAGGCCTTGGAGAAATCAAATAGCACTAGGATCGTAATCATTCTGGAGTCAATTGCTCTTCTAACGTCATCTAACACCCCCAGAAGAGCTGATTGAGTACTATGGCCCTTTCGAAAGCCCGCTTGCCTGTCAATTAACAAATGATTAGATTCGAGGTACTCAACCAGCTGATCATGTACCAATCTCTCCAAAACCTTTGAGATCTCACAAAGCTTGGCAATAGGTCTTGTGTCCGAACACGACTCCAACCTGCTCGACTTCGCCAACGGAAACAGCACGACCCTCTTCCAGCAATCGGGGAACCATCCGGCAGAAAGCATACCATTAAAGAGTTCCGTTAATGGTAGGGTAATTTGTGGTTCTAACAGTTTTAACATATTGACAGATATGCCATCGATGCCCGACGCTTTGGAAGAAGCTCTAGAAATAGTCCGCTGAACTTTTTTGGCTGATACTGGCAGAAAGCTGAATGAAGGAGACGTTGGAAAGTGACAAATATTAGAAATAATGGATGCGAATGAATGAATAGAGAGTGGTGGAGAATGATTTGAAATGGAAGCATAGTAATTGTTGAGTTGATGAATTGTAAAGTATTTTAATGGCGAAGGATTGGACTTCATGCCCAGACCCATATTTTTGAGTAGTTTCCAGGACTTAGTAGAGTCCTTTTCATTGTCTAGCTTTACTTGTAAATAGCGAAATTTACTAGAATTTATAGTGTTCTTAGCTCTATTCCTCAACTGCTTATATAGAGAGAACGAGCGAGCGAGAGAGAGAACGAGCGAGCGAGAGAGAGAACGAGCGAGCGAGAGAGAGAGAACGACAGAGCGAGAGAGAGAGAACGAGCGAGCGAGAGAGAGAACGAGAGAGAGAACGAGCGAGAGAGAGAGAGAGAGAGAGAGGGAGTGAGAGAGAGAGAGAGCATCCATGACTGATAAGTCATGGTACTCGTCAGTGTGCAGAACACACTGGATCTCGTGAGTGCGCGCGGAGTTTATATATGCCCGGCTGCTTCGCGCCCCCTCCCCGTCAGACGATACGTATTGAGCGCATGTGTGCTTTGTTACGTGCCAGAGAGAGGGAGATAGTGGGAGGGAGAGAGGGGATTATGATTATGATATTAATAATAATAATTATTATTATTATAATAATAATTATTATTATTAATAATGATAATGATAATGATAATCATAATGATAAACATAATGATAATTATAATGATAATTATAATGATAATGATAATGATAATAATAATCATAATGATTTTTTTTTTTTTTTAAGAGGGAGGGAAATCAATTTATTGCCGAGGTGCGGGACTCTTCAAAATCCTCGGATTATTCATAATATTGATAATGATAATTATAATTATTATTATTTTAATTATTATGTTATTATTCATAACGATAATGATAATTATTATTCACAAGAGGAAGAGGTAGTGGATGAAGAAGAGAATTTCATGTGTAATCCATTTGCTCTCTGTGTTTTACAGAGTTGAGATTGTTATTATTCAGAATAAAATTATCAATAATAACACTCACATTACAAATGGTTGTACAAATTCAGATGGCGATTTCTCAGCCAATATTTAATCATTACGTAACAATTATATTTAGTCAATTCATAATAATCCCTATAATAAGTTTATAATTATATTTTTTAATTATTTAAATCTAATAATAAGTTTGAATAAAATATTATGACGATTTTTAGTCACATTTAGTTAATTCATATATATAATATACAATATTGTTATGTCTCTAATTAATAATAAACTATTTAATAATAAGTTTATTTTTTAATTATTTAATTATGATGGCGATTTCTCAGCCGATATTCAGTCAATTTAGAACAATTAATAATAAGTTTATTTATTAATTATTTATATATCTAATAATAAGTTTGAATAAACATGTTGGTGATTTCATAAGTTATATAATGATAAGTTTATTTTTAATTATTTAAATATGATGGCGATTTCTTAGCCAATATTCAATCATTTCGTAACAACTCATAATTAGTCAATTCATAACAATAAATCATAAGTTTATTATTTCATTATGATGGCGATTACTTAGCCAATATTTAGTCAATTTAGAACAATTAATAGTAAGTTTATTTTTGAATTATTTATTTCAAAAAATAAGTTTGAATAAATTATGTTGGCGATTTCTCAGCCAATATTCAGTCAATACATAACAATTAATAATAAGTTTATTTTTTTTTAATTATTCATCTAATATATAATAAGTTTAAATAAATCATGATGGCGATTTCTCAGCCAATATTCAGTCAATACATAACAATTAATAATAAGTTTATTTTTTTTTTAATTATTCATCTAATATATAATAAGTTTAAATAAATCATGATGGCGATTTCTCAGCCAATATTTAATTATTTCGAAACAACTCATATCCAGTTAATTCATAATAATTAATAATAAGTTTATTTTTTAATTATTTAATTATGATGGCGATTTCTCAGCCAATATTCAGTCAATAACATATTTATAAGTATATTTATAATTCTTAATACATTTATATATATGTATGTATTTAGACAATGAAAAAAATAATATATATATATATATAAAATTAATATTCAAATATTTCTGAATAAACTACATTTTTTGTATAAATTTTTGCGTTTTCACTGAGGATAAGTTTTTTATTTCTATATTTTATTATATTATCATTTTTATTAATAGATTTATTATCTATAAATACTTTTAAATTATCCTTTGATGTTGTTCTTGATAAAGCTACGTATAATTGACCATGACTAAAAACAGGAGTATTCAAATATAAACCAACTTTGTCAAAGGATTGACCTTGAGCTTTGTTTATAGTCATAGCAAAGCTAAGTCTTATTGAAAATTGTCTTCTTATCATATGAAACGGAATTTCTTCTGATGATGGATATAAATCAATACGTGGTAATAATATTATCTTGCCAGCATTTTTACCTGTAATTATTTCTACTGTTATAACATACTGTTTTATATCCTTGATTATCATTCTTGTTCCATTACATAGTCCATCATTGATATCTAAATTTCGCAAAGAACTAACTATTGCACCCTTTTTTAATATTAATTTATGTGGAGGTAATCCATTGGGTGTTAATGAATTTAAAAATTCTGTTGGGATTGATTCTTGTAATGTATCATTATCATCACTTTCTACTCTATCATCACTATAAAATGTATAACTACATCCATCAATTTTTTCTACTATATCTTCATTAAGTTTTAATACATTAGAATTTAAAGGCGATAATATTACTTTATTTTTGAATGTTGGATCATTAGGATATATCTTATCTCCAAAGATTTCTGTTATTAAATTGTTATCACAAATGAATTGTGTTGGTATTTCTTTGACATTGTTTTTTAATTCATATTTTGTTAAATTTTTATTTTCTCCTATATCAAGTAACCACTTTTTGAAACTAGTATCTGGCTTTTGCAATCTTAAATTTTCAGTCAATGATAACCTTGAAAAATATGGCCATAAACAACTTCTTTTGACGCAAGTTTCAATAATTTTAGTTCTATTTCCATGTGGTACTATTGGTAGTGTTTGTCTAAAGTCTCCAGAAGTTACAATAATTTTATCTCCAAAAGGAAGATCATTTTTACACGCATCTCGGAAAAATTTATCAATTGTTTCAAAAGCATATCTAGATACCATTGAAATTTCATCCCAAATTATAATTTTAATATTTTTTAACTAAGTACCACATTCTGAATTAGGACTAATATTACATGTTGATTGTTCATTTATATTTAATGGTAATTTAAATGTACTATGAACAGTTTTTCCATTAATTAATAAATTAGCAGCAATACCAGTCCAAGCCATTGTAAGAAAAGGAATATTCATTGATATTAAATAAGTAATAATTACATTATGTAAATAACTTTTTCCACTACCACCAGGACCATCAATGAAATAATACTTATTTCCAATATTATTAATTGTTGCATTGATGATTAAATCATATATTTTCTTTTGATTAAATGTTAAAAAATTTATTAAAGTTTCTAAGGTATTAATATGATCATGTATATCTAATTCATCATCATACTCTTTATTTACTTCATAATTATCCATATTAGGTAAATGAAAATCATTTAATTTCATTACATGTAACAATAAGATTTTTTCAATATTATACAAAGCTTTTTTTTCACCCTCAAATTCTGATAAATTTGGATCCATACAATGAATCTTATATTTATTATATAAATCCAAAGCATTAATTGCTGTTTGAAATACAAGAATAAATGCAAATAGTTTGCACATAGATTTAGGAAATTTGAATACTGCAGCTTCTGCTAAACATTTATCCCACTCATCATTAGTACTAATAATACCTCTCGATAAACAAGCAGTTTCATACGTATCGTAAACTATACCATTTACAGTTCGGATATCTTCAAATGATTTTGCACCTCGTACATGTAATAATAATAGTCGTAAGAAAAATGTTTCACGTTTATTTGGATTTACGAAATACATTCTACTTATAATAGGTTTATTAAATTGTTTTCTTTTAGTCCATGCTTTAATTTTTTTATTAAAAACATAATGATAAGGAATTTCAGTATATAGATATTGTTTTGCATTCTCGTCATCTTTATTTAATTTAAACCATGATGTTAATGTTATATCTATATTTTTATCAATGAATGTATTTTGTTGTCCTTCTTGAAAAAATATATATTGTTCATTTTCTTTATGAACAGGTAATCTTATAATAGCATAAGATTGTTGATGTAATTTAAATTCGAAGATACGATACATAGCCTCCGGTGCACATACATATCTAGTAGATAAATGTTGTGATATTTCATCATAATTATATACCTCTTCATTATTTTTATCCATATCATCATTAATGACTTCCATTGTGAATTTTACAAAAGCAGTATCAGGACCCTTATGAAAATATTTAAATAAATATTTTATAGCTTTTATTGTATTACATATTTCTATGTTAATATGACATTCTAACAATAATAATAAATATGGATTATATGGCACGACAAAACTATTATCTGCAATTTTATGTTTTGAATATATAATTTTATTATCATTATTTCTTCGGCGATAAGAAGGATAACCATCTGAATTAAAATTTGTTTGTTCAACATATGGTTTAGAAAACTTTTTTGTACAGCGTGTTTTATCTTCATTCATACATACACTATTTTTATTTTGCATTCCACAAGGACCATGTATCATATTATTTTTTCTATATTGTATAATCTAGGATATTTAATTTCATCAGGTATTTCAGCACTTATAAGAGAATCAATTTGATCAACATCTCGTAATTTATCATCATTATGCAACCAAATTAACATGTGCATATGTGGTAATCCTCTTTTTTGAAATTCTATCACATAAACATAACCTTTAACTTCTCCAAAAATACTTTTTTTTAAAAGTTCATTTTTTTAAATTTTAACTTTTTGATTAAAAACGCGTAATATTAAATCCGGACGATCTATAGCTGTTTCATATGGTAACAAATTTTCTTGAATTTCTTTCCATGTAGGATTACATATAACATTGGGTCGAGATGTTTACTGAGAATATTTATTATCTGTGGTTTATCAGATTTAGGATAAATACGAATATCACGGTCAATTGGTGGTTCTCCGTCAATTCCTACATATACTGCAGCAACTTCATTGCATGAAGCAAAATATGACTTATTTGTTGCACAATTGTCAATAACTACTTCACGTGGTGTAATGTTATTATTTTGTGCTCTGTTAATCTCTTCTTTTTCTATTTGATACATCATTTTGTATGCTTTTGCACAAGGATTATGTGTTGTTACAAACTTACATAATTCATTTAATAAATTTATATCAGGTTTATCTATTTTATAATCTTTCGCTCTATATTTATTTGCTATTTCATTGTCGATTATATATAATTGTCCATATTTTGGAAATTCATTTTTATTTGGATGTAATGCATATGAATTATGGTATACTTGACCACATATCTTTAATACTTGTGGCCCAGGAGTATTAAAAGTTACTAATTTTGACCCAAAACTAGCAAATGCAAAAGAATTATTGTATCCCCGTATATTTTTTTTATAATTTGTACTTATTGAAGTATTTTGAAATAATAAATTTTTTAATTCTTTTGGATATGAGTTATCATTATTTAAAAATATTTTATTTTTATGACAACAGTTAGTATATTTTTTATCATGTGAGATTTCATTCTTGAAGTGTATTGCTTTACAGAAATTACAATGATTATTTAAACTTCCTAAAAAATTTAATTCGATGGTGTTTTCAAAAAAGCTATATTTGCAATTAAACCTATTTTTGAATTTATATCTTTCGTATCATATTCTAATTCTGTGTTTGCTTTTCTTTTATTTTGTTTTAATTTCTTATGTTCATTTTGTTTTGTTTTTAGTTGTATTGTCATACTATTATAATACATTTTACTTTTCTTTACTTCATTTACCTTTATGTCATTCGTCATTTCTGTTTTTTTCGTTTTTTTTCTTTCAGTTTTCTATCAGATTCCTTTATTTTCATTTCATTTGTCAATTCTATTTTCATTTCTGCTCTATGTGCTTTTTTTCTTTCAGCTTCCTTTATTTTCATTTCATTCGTCATTTTTGCTCTTTTCATTCTTTTTCTTTCAGCTTCCCTTATTTTCATTTCGTTCGTCATTTCTGCTCTATGTGCTTTTTTTCTTTCAGCTTTCTTTATTTTCATTTCATTCGTCATTTCAGCTCTATCCGCTCTTTTTCTTTCAGCTTCCTTTATTTTCATTTCATTCGTCATTTCTGCTGTATGTGCTCTTTTTCTTTCAGCTTCCTTTATTTTCATTTCGTTCGTCGTTTCTATTCTATCCGCTCTTTTTCTATCAGCGTCCTTTATTTTCATTTCATTTGTCATTTCTGCTCTTTTCATTCTTTTTCTTTCAGCTTCCTTTATTTTCATTTCGTTCGTCATTTCTGCTCTATGTGCTTTTTTTCTTTCAGCTTCCTTTATTTTCATTTCATTCGTTATGTCAGCTCTATCCGCTCTTTTTCTTTCAGCTTCCTTTACTTTCATTTCATTCGTCATTTTACCTCTATTCGCTCATTTTCTTTCAGCTTCCTTTATTTTCATTTCATATGTCCTTTCTGCTCTATACGCTCTTTTTCTTTTAGCTTCCTTTATTTTCATTTCATTGGTCATTTTTACCTTATCCTCTCTTTTTGTTACAGCTTCCTTTATTTTCATTTCATCTGTCATTTTTTCTTTATACGCTCTTTTTCTTTCTGATTCCTTTAAATTTGATAATATTTTAATATATTTTAATTCGTCAAGTTCTTTTTCATTGGTATTATTATCAGCTGTTAAATCAACAAGTCCTAAAAAAGTTTTAGGAATATTTAAGTTCTTATTGTATTTATCATAATAAATAAGAAAAAGAAATTAATACGTATTTTAATTAGCTCAAGCTGGCAAAAGATAAATCAAGACTTTGTTTAATTTGCTCAAGCATTAAATGCATTGAAAAATTAATAAATAGTTAGTTAAATAATAAAATATTGTCGGACATCCCTTACGCCAGCCTGCAAATATTAATTATATGCAATAAAAAAATACTAATCATCGAATTTCTAAATATATTTTTGAAATTTTTAATTGAACCAACGTTAAAATGTTAAAAAATCATAAATTTATTTAAAAGATTAAAAAAAACATTTATGAGAAATGGACTATGTATTACTGGCATACGAAGCATGCGCGAAATCTTTCGACTATCTTCAGGTTAGTTCCTACTCCGGCGGGAAGTACGAACTCGACAATAAGTATATGACTACATTCAAAACATCTGACAAATTCTGTTTTATTTATAAATTATAAAAAAATTAATTAAAATTCTAAATTAATAAATAAGCCAAAATTCAAATGAGTAACATTAAAAAAAAAATCCTTAACCGTAAGCCCCACACCAGGAGGCACAACTTAAATACAAGTTCTGATATTTTAACAGCGTATAGATGCGGTAACCGTGAGCGCTAAGGCGCACGCTATATGCAACTGTTATTCAAAAGGTCTCGGGTTAGAAGCTGTTCGAGACCTTCATTTTTTTAAATATATTACATATAACATTTTGCTCTATACGCTCTTTTCTTTTAGCTTTATTTCATTTCATTGGTCATTTTTACCTTATCCTCTCTTTTGTACAGCTCCTTTATTTTCATTTCATCTGTCATTTTTTTCTTTATACGCTCTTTTTCTTTTGATTCCTTTAAATTTGATAAATTTTAATATATTTTAATTCGTCAAGTTCTTTTTCATTGGTATTATTATCAGCTGTTAATCAACAAGTCCTAAAAAAGTTTTAGGAATATTAAGTTCTTATTGTATTATCATAATAAATAAGAAAAAGAAATTAATACGTATTTTAATTAGCTCAAGCTGGCAAAAGATAAATCAAGACTTTGTTTAATTTGCTCAAGCATTAAATGCATTGAAAAATTAATAAATAGTTAGTTAAATAATAAAATATTGTCGGAATCCCTTACGCCAGCCTGCAAATATTAATTATATGCAATAAAAAAATACTAATCATCGAATTTCTAAATATATTTTTGAAATTTTTAATTGAACCAACGTTAAAATGTTTAAAAAATCATAAATTTATTTAAAAGATTAAAAAAACATTTATGAGAAATGGACTAGTTACTGGCATACGAAGCATGCGCGAAATCTTTCGACTATCTTCAGGTTAGTTCCTACTCCGGCGGGAAGTACGAACTCGACAATAAGTATATGACTACATTCAAAACATCTGACAAATTCTGTTTTATTTATAAATTATAAAAAAATTAATTAAAATTCTAAATTAATAAATAAGCCAAAATTCAAATGAGTAACATTAAAAAAAATAAATCCTTAACCGTAAGCCCCACACCAGGAGGCACAACTTAAATACAAGTTCTGATATTTTAACAGCGTATAGATGCGGTAACCGTGAGCGCTAAGGCGCACGCTATATGCAACTGTTATTCAAAAGGTCTCGGGTTAGAAGCTGTTCGAGACCTTCATTTTTTTAAATATATTACATATAACATTTTTATCATTTTATTAAATTAAAAAAAATTACAATTTATGATACTGTCAACTGTTTTAATTTGTACTCAATGATTAATTTATTATATTGATTATTTAATTTAATAATTTATAAGGTACTTATGCGTACAAATGACAAAAATTGTATTTGGCCAAGAATTGTAAATCACACTTTTAGGTTATTAATTGACCTCCGGTCCTTTGAAATATCTTAGAATGATTCATCCCTCATTAATATTATAACGTAGGAGTGAATTTATCCCCGTAGAGAGGTTAGCCCGGATATTGGGTTATTGGATATAAGGTTATTGGTTTTATATACGTTATTCTATCGCATAACCTAAAATATAATAACCTTATTCAAATTTACATGATTAGATTTATAATACTGTCAACTGTTTTAATTTTTACTTCATAATTAATTTATTATATTGACTAATTATATAATTTATAAACTATAATATATAAATATATAAACAAATGTGTGAACTTATGCGGACTCAAATTGTTTTGTCGATATTTTGCGGTTATGTAGTGATCTCATATATAAAAATATATAAAGTACCTAATATATAAAAATATTTAATTAAAATACAAATTTGTGGGATAGTAGAAAATACTTATTGATTAGTCTGTTTTGATTTCAGAACTTTCAATTGCTGAAACTGATTATGGAATTTAAGTAACATATAACTGATATATATGTTATATGAATTATATTATGTTATATTAATATGATATATATATTATATTAATTATACTTGATATTTAATCAAATTTTTTTTCGAACTGCAAAATGTTCAATAGAAAAAAGTTTTGGAATTTTAAAACAAACACTTCGTCTATATAAAGTTTTTATGTAGAATTTGAAGTTTTTCATTTATTACAAAAATACGTGTATTATTGATCATTTAGCATTTTTTTAAGCGTTTTTATATGTTTATCTAAAGAAATTCGTTTCCAATTGCAAAGTATTTCATAGAAAATGTTTTGTAATTTTGAAACGAATATTTCGTCCATTTAAATTTTTTTGTAGAACCTCAAGTTTTTGAGTTGTTGAAGAATAACTGTATTTATGAACCTGTAAATATCATTATAACTGGAAATAGGACTATAAAGTTCCCAAATGATAAAGAATATAACCTTAAAATTTCAATCAAATTGATGGACAACTTTTTGAGATATTTGAGGAACAACACTTTTTTCGATGACAAAAATATAAGACACTTCCGTTATACGGTTGTGCACAATTATGTAAAAATTTTTCATATTTGTCATACCATCAGTATATGTAAATCGCGAGCGAAGCGAGCGTTCATAGCTAGTACTACAATTAAGTACATGCACTTTACTATTTTTGGTAAGTTAATTTTTTATTAACATTTATAATTATTAAAATAAAATTTGAGCTTTATAAGAATTCATATAGTTTAAAATTTACAGTTAACATTTAATATGTCTCTATTATTTTTATTATTTTTATTCTATTTCATTACACTAAAGTTTGGTAAAAACTTTTATTTATAAATTATAATCGTATTAAAAAAAAAATTAAATTTTTGGTATAAAACCAAAGCACTATAGCAATACCTCCAAGGTGTTGTGTGAAACTGTTTAATTTTTAAGGCGATATAAATAGTTTGCCGCCGTTCGGTATAAGATTTCAGGGTTCTAATATATGCCGCTGTGTATAAAAATTTTTCACTCCCCTTATATGGGCATACATATATATATGTAGTGAGTCCATAGTACATACATAGATACATATATATTTATATATATATATATATATATATATATATATATGGGGTATTCCACGTGAAGTGGTCCGATCAAAATTTTACAATGAATAAAATTTTGGGTGCACATTCCAAATGTTTTTCAGAATAAAGAAATAAATTTTTAGGTACTGGAATCTTATTTTGGTTATTCTAACCTCAAAAAGTGGATTTTTCCAAGTTTTTTTCAATACCAGCTGGGTTTACCACTATATTTTACCACTATAATTTTTACTATAGAACATTATATGTAACATTCGTTGCTAATTGTGTCTGGAATTTATTCTTCTGGGTTAGAATTTATAATTTCAAAGTAAATGTTATATAAACTACATGTCAATATTCAATTTGAAAAAAGTGCAAGGCCGCCACAATTGATTTTTTTATACAAAAGCCTAAAAGGAAGCTTGGAGCAATACCTTTCAAACAGTCTGTAGTATTTTAATGGCCTTCAGTTCTGTAAAAAGTTATGATAATTTAAAAAACACGAAATTTTTTTTTTAAATTTAAATGGGAATTATCATGTCGTTTTTTGTGAATTTTTTCTCTTTCTTTAAATTATCATAACTTTTTACAGAACTGAAGGCCATAAAAATGCTACAGACTATTTGAAAGGTATTGCTCCAAGCTTTCTTTCAAACTTTTGGATAAAAAATCAATTGTAGCGCACTTACACTTTTTTTAAGTTGAATATTGGCATGTATTTTATGTAACATTTACATTGAAATTAGAAATTCTAACCCAGAAGTGTGTGTGTGTGTATGTGTGTGCGTGTGTGTGTCTACGTGTTATTTGTTTTTTCAAGAATAGATAATATATGTATTTTTTCCGTGCGCAAAAAAAAGTTGTGAATATAACTTGAAAGAATGTGTATTAGTTTACTTATTCCTGATAAAACTCATAAAAAAAACGGACCTAAAATTTAATGTAATGTTTTTAAAAATATGCACAATTTTTCGAAGATAAAATAAATATTAATCAAGTATAATATACACTTTTCCAAATATCTATATGTGAAATATACAATAAATTAAAAATTAAATACATTAATTATTGCATATTTAAGATAATTCTATTATAAACAGTAATGGCAAAAGAAAATTCAAATTTTAACAATGGCAATATAAAATACGAATTACATTTCAAAAGTTTTTCGAAAATTATTATTTTAGTAGTATTTAATTTAAATATTATTCAAATCAAATTTAAAAATTGTATGGATATATAAGTAAGTAGATTACGTATATTTATATAAAACAATATTTTAAATAAACAAGTATGTATTTATTAGAAACAAAAAGTTATTTAAGGTATGCCTTTGTTTATAATAATTAAAATAAATATATGGGCTCTGTAACTAAAGGGAAAAATAAATTGGATATAATTATGGATTAAAACGCAAATTTTGAAAGAGGGTGCAAATTACGAATTACGGGAGAAATGGAAGAAACAGGTTTTTATTTATAGACCGCTAAAATGTTATAAATAATTCTTTAAAACTAATACAAAAATTAATTTAATTAATAAGAAAGTTTTATTACTCTAAAAGTACAAAATATTAATGACATATAGAACTCTTGGCGATGACTTAAATAAATTAATTTTAGGAGGTAAAGTTCTATTTAGATCCGTTTAAAGTAATCTAAAATTTTAATAGGTTTTTACTAAATACTACAATTAAGTATATGCACTTTACTATTTTTGGTAAGTTAATTGTTCATTACCACATATATATATATATTATATATTCATTACCACATATATATATATTATATATATTACACCTTTGGTGTAAGTTATGTCCTAAAATACGTGAAAATTAGTGATTTTATGAGGTTTATGAGGCATAACTTACAACAGCGGTCTTGGCCAAAAAGCTAACCCAAGCCATTCGAAAGCTCGCGAAAAATGTGAACTTTTGAGAGGTGTTAGATTAAAATCGATTATGGTGTGGTAGCCTTTTTTTGATATTCAATATGTCCGGGTGTTCTATCTCTTCGAGATTTCAAAATTAAGAAATGTAACCAGGGTAGATAAGTTCTAAAGATTAATTTAAACAAAAGTTGTTTGTAATGTTTTTTCAAAAAAATCAACATATTTTGAGATAAATGGCTTTAAAAATAGAAGTTTTTCTATAAAATTGAAAAATTTCCACTTTTCATGGTCGAATAACTCTTAAGCAAATTATTTTTAACACTTAAATTTTTTTTGTATGTTCTGGAAGATGTTTCCAGCCTGTTCTCAAATTTTGGAGTGATTTAAAATTTTCATCGTACCACTTGACGTGAAATAGCCCATATATATGTATATATATATGTATGTATGTGGGTGTGTGTGCGTGCGGCGGAATATTTATATAATATATATATATATATATATGGGGTATTCCACGTGAACTGGTCCGATCAGAATTTTAATATGCACCAAATTTTGGGTACACATTGCAAATATTTCTCAGAATACAGAAAAAAATTTTTAGATACTGGTATTTATTTGCTCATAAGTTATTCTAACCTCAAAAAGTGAATTTTTCCAAGTTTTTTTCAACACCAGCTGGGTTCACCGCTATTTAACTCAAAATCTATCAACTTTTACTATAGAACATTATATGTAACTTTCGTTGCTAATTGTGTCTAGAATTTATTCTTCTAGGTTAAAATTTCTAATTTCAAGGTGAATGTTATATAAACTACATGTCAATATTCAACTCAAAAAAAGTGCAAGTGCGCCACAATTGATTTTTTTATCCGAAAGTCTAAAAGAAAGCTTGAAACAATACCTTTCAAATGGTCTTTAGCATTTTTATGGCCTTCAATTCTGTAAAAAGTTATGATAATTTAAAGAAAGAGAAAAATTCACTAAAATTAACATGGTAATTCCCATTCAAATTTTTTAAAAAATTTCGTGTTTTTTTAAATTATCATAACTTTTTACAGAATTGAAGGCCATAAAAATGCTACAGACCATTTGAAAGGTATTGCTCCAAGCTTTCTTTTAGACTTTTGGATAAAAAAATTAATTGTGGCGCACTTGCTCTTTTTTTAAGTTGAATATTGACATGTAGGTTATATAACATTCACCTTGAAATTAGAAATTCTAACCCAGAAGAATAAATTCCAGACACAATTTGCAACGAATGTTACATATATTGTTCTATAGTAAAAGTTGATAGATTTTGAGTTAAATAGTGCTAAACCAAGCTGGTGTTGA
The DNA here is from genome assembly GCA_026168455.1 of Theocolax elegans. Classification (NCBI taxonomy): domain Eukaryota; kingdom Metazoa; phylum Arthropoda; class Insecta; order Hymenoptera; family Cerocephalidae; genus Theocolax; species Theocolax elegans. The sequence goes on along the minus strand of CM047431.1, from coordinate 38,506,653 downwards.
AAATAATTTGGAAAAATCCACTTTTTGAGGTTAGAATAACTTTTGAGCAAATAGATTCCAGTACCTAAAAATTTTTTTCTGTATTCTGACAAACATTTGCAATGTGTACCCAAAATTTGGAGCATTTTAAAATTTTGATCGGACCACTTCGTGTGGAATATCCCATATATTTTAAAATTGTTTTTTCAAGAATGCATAATATATGTATTTTTTCCGTGCGCAAAAAAAAAGTTGTGAACATAACTTGAAAGAATGTGTATTTGTTTACTCATTCTTGATAAAACTCATAAAAATTTTAAACGTATACTCAATAATAATAACGGATCTAAAATTCAATGTAATGCTTTAAATACAAATGCAAAATTGTTTGAAGATGAAATAAATATTAATCAAGTATAACATACACTTTTCCAAATATCCATATGATATATACAATGGGTTAAAAATTAAATATATTAATTATTGCATTTTTAAGATAATTCTATTATAAACAGTATAGGCAAAAGAAAATTCAAATTTTAACAGTGGCAATATAAAATACGAATTACATTTGAATAGATTTTAAAAAACTATTAATTTAGGAGCATTTAATTAAAATATTTTTTAAATTAATATTTCAAAGTTGTATGGATATATAAGTGTGTAGATAATTTATATTTATATAACACAATATTTTAAATAAACAAGTATGTATTTATTAGAAATAGAAGGATATTTAAGAAATGAATTTGTTTATAATAATCAAAATAAATATTTGGGCTCTGCATAGTAAAAATAAATTGGATATAATTATGGATTAAAACGCAAATTTTGAAAGAGGGTGCAAATTACGAATTACGGGAGAAGTGGAAGAAACAGGTTTTTATTTATATAGCGCTATAATTTTATAAATAATTCTTTAAAGCTAATACAAAAATTAATTTAATTAAGAAGAAAGTTTTATTACTATTAAAGTACAAAATATTAATGACATAGAACTTTTGGCGATGATCGTTCGTCATTAAATAAATTAATTTTAGATGGTGAATTTCTATTTATAACGGTTTAAAATAATCCAAAATTTTAATAAGTTGTTAACTAAAATTCTACAATTTAGTAAGTATATGTACTTTACTATTTTTGGTAAGTTAATTTTTCATTAACATTTATAATTATTAAAATATAAATTAAAGCTTTATAAGAATTGATATAGTTTAAAATTTACAGTTAACATTTAATATGTCTTTATTTTTTTTTATTATTTTTATTCTGATTTCATTTCACTAAATTTTGGTAAACTTTTATTTATAAATTATAATAACTATAGCAATACCTCCAAGGTGTTGTGTGAATCTGTTTAATTTTTAAGGTGTCCATGGTAGTGAAAAAATAATACAATTTAAAACATTATTTTAAATAAATTAATTACGAAAAACCTTTTTCGAAATTAAAAATAGGGGGTTGGCGCGCGAAGCACGCAGGGGGGCGAAGCCCCCCTAGTATATATATATATATATACATATATATAATACTGATAACTATAATTACATCAAGTGCAGTATTTTAATTATCCATTCACAACAGATATATTTATTTTATTTAAGTTTTATTCTTGATTTCTTATATTTAAAGTTTTATATATTTTCCTTCTAGGGCAATTTTACTTGTGTTAATTTTCCATTCTATCTTTTTCAAGTAAATTAAATTCATTGTAAAAACACTGTTTTAAGATTTAATAAAAATACATCACTTTACACAAAGCTAATTTTAGCAAGTTAGACTATTTTGTATTTTATTTTATACAATTCTCAACCAAATTAAAAATCTAAACGAATTATATTTATTTCATTTTTTTAGTTTCTAATATTGGAGAATCAAATTTTTTTAGTTTGTCTCAAGAAGATATTGATGTTTTAATTAGTGATGATGAAGAATGTCGTACGTTCTTCAAAACTAAATTTAAGACTGCTTTGTATCAAAGATTAAAATCTGAGTACCAAAACATTAAAGGGAAACCTCATTTAAATAATTCAGAATACGAATTTAAAAAAGACGATTGTCCTGTAGTCGTGAACGTTATTAATGACGCAGAAGAAGTTGTGGAATCTGAAAATCATATAGATTTGACGAATTCCTCACATGCAAATTCAAGTATAATTTTAGGATGTCCATCAATCGTAACAAAATTTAATGAGTTTCATTTACTTTATAATGAACGTAAATATATATTACATTTATTCGTATAGATAAATAAGTCAACTTGTTCACCACTGTTTTTAATTTTAAATTTTAAATTTTCGTTTTGTATTTAAGTTCAAAAGTGTAGTCCTCTCTACAAATTACTTAACTCTACATTAATAGGGCAAGTTGTATTGTTGAAATATGCTTATGAAAAAAATGTTATGAGAAAAGAGTTAAGCAAAATAATTGTAGAAGATAAATTGAGATTGACTGTATCAGATGCAAATATCCCATTTTCGTAAGAATTTTTTTGTTTCTTCTAACTCACATGCTTCGTGCTACTTGATACATTTAAAATTTCTTAATTTTTTAATAATGATAATTCAATTTAAAGTTTAAGAATGAAATCTTTTTTTGTTTTTTAAGGTATTTTTTTAGAAAAAGTCATTTCTTTTTTTAAATTTTTATCTTAAATAACTTTGGTCCACTTTAAAATTATTTTATATGTTTTCGTATCTCGAATTTTTAATTTGCAGTCTGTCAGCTTCTGATTTCAATAACTTAAGCTCAGAAATAATTGAATTGTTCCCTACGGAAAATAAAACTATTTATTATGTGGCATCACAAGTAATTAAAGAAGAAAATTTAAAGATAAAACGTACAAATAGTACAGGCTATTTATACAAAGCATATAAAACATTTAGAGATGCACTATACATAGCAGATATCCTTATACCACAAAACAACGTAGGAAAGATTAATAAATCTGGTACTGAATATATCAATTAAATTTATTTAGTAATAATCTATGTTTTTAAAACTGTAAATTTTATTTTTTTATTTAGAAAACAGTCAGCTACCAAGAAAAAATACCAGCTTAGATTTAAGCATATTAAATAACATTAACATAACCGATTCAGAATTAGTATTTGAAACTTGGCAAGCTTCGTATCCCTTTACACATAATGTGTCTTATAAAAATAAATCTTTCGTAGAGATTGTTAATGAATTCGCTGTTTTAAAAAACGATTTTGGACCTTTATTGGTAAAAAATAGTAAAAATATATTAAATATTGAATAGTATGTGTATCTAGTATATCCCTAGTAGAAATGTAAAAAAATTAATAGCTATTAAATGTCTTAGCTGTTTACGTCTTTTCTATTAAATAGATATTTTGTTGACCCGGAGATCGCCCGAGATTTTTTAGATTATTGTGTTTAAACACATATTTTTTCATTTTTCAGCTGTCGACGTTACAGTTACAATTTAATTATAGTTTTAACAGCTTATAAATAGACGAATAATATATGTATAAAGAAAACCTATAATTAAAAAGTTACACATTAGATTGATATGTGTTGATAATGAAATAAAATAAACATCTACCTTATTTATATTAATAATAGCAACTAGTCACATAATTTTTAAGTATTTTGAATCGAAAATAAAATATAATTGCACAACGATTTCTTTGATCTACGTAGTAACCACTTTTACCTATTTAACCTCTGTACAGTTTTCGAAGCCAATAATTAAAATCTCACCCATTTTAAATGTTTTTATTTCTACTAGGGGTTGTATTTCAAAAACGTGTTTTATGGGTCAATGGTCTTTATTACAGATTCAGTCCGATTTTAAGGAATTGTTCAAAAATTATGATGCCGAAACCAGCGAAAAAAATAATAATATCTCCATCGATAAACGATTAGAAAAAAACTGGACAAGCACATCAGAAAAAATCATTAAATTTGCTAAATTGCAGTTATCTCAGCAAGAAACTGCAAAAAGTACTAAAAAAAGAAAGTGTGCTGAGACTTGCTTACTTCTATATCAACTGATAGTACAATTGAGGCTTACATTACCAAGTGTCAAAATGCTTTAAAATCTTTAACTTACTGCAGTTCCACAAATAATATTAGTGAGTAAAGATTATTTTATCGCCCTTAACTTAAAAATTGCAAGTTTGTTGATTATTTTTTGTAACTAACGCTGTAAAATACGATTCGTAACTGGTGCGTAAAGGCTTTTTTACGAAATGCGTTACAACCCACATTATCGGCTCAAGCCGTAAAACTCTTGTTTCGCAAACGAAACCTTTCTGTGCCCGTCGCTAATGACCTCTGTTCCGAAACCTCGTGGGGAGCAGTCGCAGAAGGCTCGGCCTAGCGACTTGCGACGACCCACCCCGATGGAAGTCGACGCTACGAGGATGGCTGGGCCATCTCGTCAGCCGACACCAAAGTCGGGAAGTGGGTCTAAACCCCGTACATCTTCGGAGGTATCGGCTTCTTCAGCTGGGTCGACAGCACAATCCAGCAACGAGGCGGACATTCTCAGGGAATGTCGTATGTTGCTGGAGGCTGCTGCCAATCTCCCAGCTGATGTGGCACGAGATGTAGGACAGGAGGTGGTCCGTATCCTCAAGGACCGCATCCCTTCCCGCCACTGATTGAAGAGAGAAGAGGACAGCGCGCGGTCGCGAATAGATTGTGCCTTCTTTCGACTCGGCCTTCCCGAGGGAAGTAGAGTCTAGGGGGGGCTTTGTGACGGAAATCGTCACACAATCTTTTCGCGGCAAACGAAGCATTTAAATTCTGTTAAATGTAAGTCGTCGGAGCCTTTGGTATGTCAAGGCCAACCGACGACATTTGTTTACGTCGATCGAAGTGTACAATTACGCGCGCAATGGTACGTAGGGATGAGAGCGCGAGTGTGTGTGTGTTCCCCACTCTCATCCCTTTTTCGAAAATTAGGCGATTGCCTAAGCAGTATGTCCCGATCCGCCGATCGAGGCGGACAAAATCTTTCCGGTGCCGAATATAGTGTTTACGGCTAATAAGGCGCGTGAGGCGCAACAAAGCCATCGGTTACCCGGAACATCCTCGTGAGTGAGCCGCGAGTGACTTGGTGAGTGTGAGCAAGGACGGGAAGTGTTGTGTGAGTGCGGACGCGGTTCGCGAGGCACTCGCCGCGGCACAGGGCCGCCTTCCACCACCGCAGCCGACGTCGTCCTCCGTTGCCCAGGAGGACACAGGGACAAGGATCGGCTGGGCCATCCACGGGGCGCACCCCGGTAAGTCCTCTTGTATTATCGC
>CM047431.1:38211389-38501297 GCA_026168455.1 Theocolax elegans | reverse complement strand
TCGTTCGAGTACGATTGAGTTTGTTTAATATGGTAAATATTCGAGTTTTTATAAAAGAAACAATATATATATATATATCGCGGTACGAAAATTCAATCTCGTCAGTAAACAGTCAAAATTGCTCTTTTCGGTACGTTTAACGGGATGCACGTGAATAATTATCGTGGATTCACTTCGTGTAATTTACAGTATTTAGGCAGAAGAGAAGAGTCGATGTTACACTGAAAAAAGTAGTATATTAAAAATTACTATATTTTATAGCAAATATTAACCATGTTCATCGTATTTTTTATTATAATTTATAACAAAAATTTCTATATAATGTAGTAAATATTGTGATAATCCAAGTATATTCCTACGTTCCTATAACGATACTCTAATTTTTAATATACCCTTTTTCTCAGTGTAAAGTATATTGACACGACGATTCAACCGATATCCAATCAATCAACAGAATTTCATTCGAATTTGATTTTTGTTGACAACCCTGACATAATAGCGCGAGACGACGACTTTTCAGTTTTCTCCGCGGTGACGCCGGGCTATACGAAATGTCAGAAAAAGCGCTTCGACCAAAATGAATAAATTTTTCGTCCATTCCGTTAAAACAATCCTACATATTCATTCGAATTAAATATTTTAATCGGTTCTTTACACATATCTATTTCAACGGTGATGCGTTAAACATCGTATACTTCAATTTCCAATGCGCAAGTAATGTTCAACCGTTTTTTCAAAAACCAAAAAGTTATATACGCATACAGTATAATATATTCTCTTAAACATTTGATAAAGCAAATTTGCGACAAAAAACATGATTTTAAACGACGCTACGCGTATACATGCGCCACTCCCTCTCTTACCGTCGGTATGAAAAATAAATTTAGCAATTTCTAAAACGATCACGAGTACGAGACATAAAAATCGATGTTCGTTACGTATTCAAGAACGTTAATCGATTCTGCTCGTGGTAGGAATATTCGTGAGCCCGGCGCAAACAATATAGTTTACCTCCTCGCGCGCGCAATCTATACACACACACACACACACATACACACACCTAACCTCGAACAAGTTCCATTTAACTACATCACGGAGTAAAGCGAAACGAACCTTAAAAATGCATCTCCGTACTAGACACACACACACACACACACATACGCGTATCAATATATTCCAAAATAGTTAAACTCTACGTGATCGGTTAAATTATAATTGCGTATTAAACATTTCGATATTTATACATATATATATATATACGGATACATGTCGGTGTTTGTATTGGTAATATTGCGGACATATATGTAGATCGAATCTATCCGCGGTGAGCGTTAAATTGGTCATCAGTTTATTTAATGATTACCGAGCTCAATCGATAAGGAGAGAGATAGACGGATAAAGAGTGGTAACCTCACAATTAATACGTTATTTTAAAAAAAACCGCCGATCTGTAATTCGCGTCTATAAAAGTATAGAGAAAAAAAAACTACTAAGTAAGATGAATCTACGACAGTTAGGAATTGAAAAAGAGAAACCAAGTGGCGTGTATATACGTAAATAATAATTACGCAATTGAATGTACGATGTACGCATATATAGGGTACGTTACCGAAAATGACCGGTCATTAACAGCCAGTCGCGCATCGCGCATTCGGCGTTTAAATACGTCCGCGGCCCCTCCGCTCGACGCGAATCTGTCGGATGGTGGTCTTAAAAGTGGGCTATCGATCATTCTAGGCCGCGCGCAGCATCGTCTACACAACTATCTATATATGTGTACCTGGTGTACGTGCGCAATACACACGCGCGAACTCACTAATTATTAACGGCACTTATTTTCCGCTCTCAAGTTTTAACTCTTCACCCATCGAATCCACAATTTTACGACGATCATTCTTTTTATTTGCGGGAGGAGTCGAGGGTTCATTTTCACCGTTACGACGTACGTATATCGACGAGATGGAAATTCGGAGACACATTTTTAAATACGGTATATATTGCGCTTTTTATATTTATTTTCTTTTATGCATGGTTTATACATATGGTAATTTTATTCTTTTATTTTCTTTGTTTTGCGTATTTTACTTGAGCGATGCGTGTGACAAAATTCATTTGGACCTACGTTACGGTTTAATCGAACCCACATCGTTTAATAAAAGCGAGTAAAAATCGTCGTTTTCTTGGATTTTATATCCATACCGATATTTCTACAGCTAATATATTTGTACTAATGCATGAATGGTAAGTGTGCATGTGTGTGGGTATACGTGTATGTCACTAAGGGGGTTAAATAATCGAAAATTTTACAAACAACGCTGTATCGAGGTGTGAAAGTCGAATCTCCGCCATGAATATTATATGCACGAAAAATAAAAATTCATATATGAATGAACAGTAAACATAATTCATTCGTAACGTAAATAGTGGGCGAATCAACAAAAATACAACGTGTACAATTAAAAATTAAATATACGGATTATGTACGAGTTTTCAAAATTTTCGAAGCGTCGAGATTACCGTATTGTTATCTCGTTCATTTTTCAGTTATATACACGACCTTTCGCTTCGAAAATTTTAGTAACCATAATTAAAAATAAAAAATATATAAATATATACAAAGGGTTGGAAATTGAGGGGTTATAGGGGGTTTATGAACGGTGAGTAAAAACATTGTGTGATAAAAAAAAATAGACGCTGTCCAAGGGCAGCCCACCCTCGCGGAATCTCCTCGCTTTGTGAAGCAGCAGTTACAAAAAAAAGGAATAGTATAATATGTATACCGAAATAGTGCTAGTCAGTGTGTTGGACTTGTATGTTTTCATTATCGTTTTAAAAAGGGCAACATAAGTATTCATTGAAAGGCAATGATAAAAGCAGACAAAGACAGAAAGAGAGAGTGAGAGACAGAGAGAGAGAGAGATAGAGAGAGAGAGAGAGATAGGAGAATTTAAAGCGATAAGAAACAAAAAATAAATATAAAAATTGAGGCGGAGCAAGATAAAGACGATCGTATAAATAGAAAATTTTGATTTTAATAATTAACACGGTACTCTCTGGGTGTAAAGATATTAAATTTTTTATTCGCGCGAAGTTCTGGATAAATTATGCATTTTCTTTTCTCCTGCGATTGCGAAATTTGACGTACCGTCGTCTAGGTGTATAATTAACGATTAATAGATAGACGGCGCTTTTGCGAAGTAAAGAGAACTTAATCATGAGCAAAAAAATCTTGGTCTTATCGTTTGCATTTTTTTTTGTCTTTTTACACAGGTTATGTAAGCGTGTTTCATTTTTTGTGAATATGAAGCGACGAAAAAGGGAGTTAGCTGAAAGCTTAGAAAAATGTGTATATATAAATTAGTATACATATAAGGAAAAAAAGTTTGATCAATCTGTTGAGGTGTTGATTAGGGGCAACTAATTGTTCAAGTCTCGTGTATTTCTTGCGCATATTTTCATTGTAATAGAGACATATGAGGTCAAATTCAAATTAAACTATGTGTATGTGATGCGTGCGCGTGTGTATTAGCGAAATGAAGCGCTGCGAGTAAGCTCGATGATGTATCGCATTGGGAAAAATAAAACGTTGTCAACTATTCGTACAAATATCCACTTGATTACCACCACGAACGAAATTCGAAAAGAGAAAGGATCTATCCTGAAATGAAAATACGATGATACATTATTTTTCCAAGCGATGTGTCAGAGTGAATTCAAGATTTGAATAAAGGAGGCAGTGATGTGTGTGTATATGTGTGTATATATATATATATATCGACGTAGAAAACGTAAAAGATAGTTTAAAATTAAACGAATGAGAGGAATGAGGGTAGTTAAAGGATACGAAACAAAAAATGATGTGTATGTATGTGATAGAGAAAAAAAAGTATTGATGAATAAGCGGCAATGTAGTGACCTAAAAATCTACCTTTTTGTCGTGCCATACATGCATTCTTTACATCGCCATGGTACTCCCCGCGAATATATATCCCAATAATTAATCGGTTCCCTCGATGTAGACATATATATACTTATGTACATCCAACCACTATTTTAACCGGCTTACTTTCCAGTACTTTTCTCCTACAATTTCTTTCTTTCTTTTTCTTTTTGTATTTTCGTTTACGCGCGTTCCTGCGAGGAAGTTGTACTGGATACGATGAGAAGCTATCGAAGATTAAACGTTTTCGTTTGGGTTTTTTTAAACTTTCGATTTAGATAACTTCAAAAAATCACTGACGAGGGAAGTTCGATGCGATAAAAAAAAACAAAGAATCTTATAGGTGTGTTAACTATGTATATGTGTGTATATATATATGTATGTACATAAAGAAAAAAGAACAATACGATTCTCAGGTTTATTATCTTATGTCATCGCAGAGCAAACTTTATTGGATGAATGTACGTAGGAGAAAATGCGCGCGTGGACGTCGAGAGTGCTAACTATAGAATTCCGATATGCAGCCCTTTTTATTTTATGATTTTTACTCCCCTGTGCTATTTATACGTTACAATATGTCCATTGTCATTATTATTTACATCGGTTTATTTTGATGTGTACCAAGGGGATTTTTAAAAACCAAGAGGTTACTGCGTGTTTCCGTCATGTGCGAAAACTATACAACGCGGTAGAAAGAAGGATTATCGTTGTGTCTTCCGAGAGCTTTTTTGTTAATAGAAAGTAAAAAAGAGAGGGAGGAGAAGAAAAGATGAACGCGAAAGACGTGTGCGAGAGACGGGCGTAAGGTTGGAACAGTACTTCCGATCGATTGCACACCGAGCGAGTGAGAAAGAGAGCCCTCTCAATAATTCAATCGCGTTCCCGAAGGGATGTAAATGAGGGAAACTCGACGCGGAGACGCGATGCTAATAAGATTGAGAGTCAAGAATCGCTTTTACCTCCTCTAATAGCGGTTTTAGTTTACGGGCGCTCCTTGTTTTCGATCGTGAGAAAGAAAAAATAAAGTTTCCTCTTTTTTTTTTTTTAAGTTACTTTCAATTCGTTGGAATAATCTATTTAATTACTCGAACGGTACGTTATATAAAAAGTTATTTTAGTTACATTTGGGCAGATGGCGCCACGCGCTGTTTTCACGAGAGAAAAAAAACAATAATTTGAGAATTATTAGCATTTTCTGACTGTGCATTGCTGAAAACCAGATGATAAAGATAATTAAAATATTTGTAAATAGCCAAGTCTATTCGTGAGTTGAGATATGATTTTTTATTTGCATCGGCTTTTTTTGTAAAAAAATTTTTGGAAAAGTTACGGAAGAAACCTCAATATATTACATGTCCTGTAATATATAGAAAGATTACGCGGATCTTGGAAGATACTAAATGTAACATTGGTATTTCAATATAATAAATAAAAATGACATCAAGAGTAATATTTTCGTGAATTTCCGATAATTTAAAAAACATTATGCTTTATTAATTAACGAAACGTAAAGAAAGTAGATTTTAATTCTAAGCGGAATTCTTGTTAAATATATGTCTTCAATCCTTCTGCAATTAAGCAGATTTTTCTATAATCCAGAATTTTATTTTTTTTTAAATGAGGAAGTGCAACTTAAAAAGTTCAGTACTCTAAAATCAAGTGTATTCCTCTTGGTCGTAGAAGAATGACATAATAACAATCAGATTTACTTTTCGACGCATATTTACAAGAATATCACTTAAAATCCAAATCCATAATTTCTACTGCATTTCTGAAACTATTAAACTGCGAATTTGAAATTAAAAACTTGCAAGATTGAACCGCGATAAGAAAGTTGTATACCTCGAGCAAACTGAGGTGATTTCCGTATTCCAGAAAAAGCATTGTTTATCAGCAAACACCAATCCACGAGTACCGTTTATCCGAGGATTACGCGGTAATAACTTTAACCTCCGAAACTGAATTTCACCGACCACGGTATCTTGATATTCTCCTCTTCGATTTTGGTAAACTTAAAACAACTGATTCCGACAGTTTCAAAAAAAATAATCTCATATTTAACGAAAGTGCGTTTTATTATTAACATTTCGTCTCGGTTATTATTCACGGGGAATCGATTACCTTCGTACAGTTTTGAACTTTCGAGAATACGAAGAGAAAAGAGGCATCGAATATTGAGAACCGTCTCACAGGGTTGAACGTCGAGTCACATACATTGAATGACATTTTTTTTAAGAGCTTGTCAAAAGCGTCGATTGGGAAAAAAGGAAAAGCAAAAAGGAATTCGTACAACGATGGAGAAAAAAAATTATTGAAGTTTCCTCGTGTATCCCTCGAATTTTTGCGAAGCGTACGTACTCGTAATGTCACTGTTAAAACAGTGGAAAATTGGCGTCTCTTGGATAGAAGCAAAGAATCATTAATGCGAAGAATTTACTAGGTAAAAGCTTTACGCGAATTTCCGAAATACCAGTAATTTGGGAAAGAATCATTTAACGAAATTGTACACCACTCCAGATAGATCGATCGAATGTAATTAAATGAAACTATCGTTATAAAAGAAAAATCTGCATTATTCGCGTATCGGATATCGTCATACTTTTCTCGTAAGCAACTTGAAATCGATAGAATAAGTTGAACGATTATCTCACTCGCTCGTTTCGTCTCTCACGCTTTTCTTTCTAACACACCCAAAATTTTATTTTCTTCTTCAACGTTTATTCCCTGTTGAAACTTTTTTCGGTGCGTCACACGTCAGAATCCGATATCGCTTTGACGTAGAAACAATTTCCTCTTTACATCAAGATAGGTTATTTGCCTCCCGATGTTTATTTATTTCGAAACTTCAATCGCACTCCGAGGTAAGGACTCGTTTTGCGTACTCGCGAGAGTAACGATTTATGGTTCTTTTAAATATTTATTATATGCGTTATCATTTACCAATATTTATTGCATATCTGCAGAAAAAATGTATATTTTGTTCTACTCTTAAATACAAAAGAAAAAAACGAAGAATACATAGAGAAACGAAAAGCGTTGCTTTTAAAATAATAGTTTCATATTTTGTAAATACATGTATGTAGGCCAACGAAAGAGAATAAAAGAACACGTAAGAGGTTTGAATATAAACATTTAAAAAAAAAGAAGAAAAAAAAAGATAGTGTGTTTTTACATGTACATGCGGAAAAGCGTGCAAAAAAGCAAAGCGAGTGCAAAAGCGACCCTCGATGTTCGAGGTGCGTATTTTTCCCCCCACTTTCTTCTTCTTCGTCATTGTCTTTTTTTCTTTCACCTCGAGAAGTTAAGTGGACAGCGTTACTGCGAGTAACGAAGAAATAAAATCGAATCGTTTAATTAAATTTTCGTTCGTAAAACGGTGCGCGTTAATAATGAAACGTAACAATTGAAAGTTGGGAAAAAGAAAACGGCGAGTGAATGACGGACAACGGTTTTCCCGACGTGTCTAAAAAGTTTCGGGTAAAATTTGCATTCTCGAACATCTCGCGCTCGCAGCGCCGAGTAATATTAAACATTCACAAGCACATCAAAAGGAACGAAATAGAGTGAGAGAGAGAGAGAGAGAGAGAGAGAGGTAGAAATAGAAATACAATACGGTTTTCGTGTGACAGCCGGACGTACATATTACAGTAGACGAGCAAGAGAAAATAAAGATTCAAAAAAAATTGAAGAGATATAGAGAAGAAGAAGAAAAAGAAGAAGAAGAAGAAAGTGGGAAATCATAAAGCCAAGCTATTTGCTGGGTGGTCTCAGCACAAGGGTATAAAACAGATAACTAGCCGGGGGTAAATATAGGGAACTAAATCAACGAGGGTACAAGAGGGGCTGGTGTAGAGTAAGGTAACATACAGGAACAATTGTACAATCGTGTATTTTTCTTCATCTGTCTCTTTCTCGACAGTCAATCGTCAAGACGATAAGTGTACTGTAATTATTATTTGTATAGCATTGATGTATTTACACTTATCGTCCATGTGATGATAGGCAGAAATAGAAGGAATGGGATGGATAGGACGGAGTACCAAACAAACGACTGTTGTGGATCAGTTTACGTATACAATTATGAAAATTTAAACGAGTTACACGTAGCGAGAATAACATTGAACGAATCATTTTCTGTATATTCAATTTTCGTAAAATTGTATCAGTAGATTAGAGGAGAACAGTGTTAACAGTGGTACGTATATATATATTTTTTTTAAACAAGTGAGAAAGAAGTTTAAAGTGTGAGAGAGTGAGAAAGGTAAAGAGAGACAGAGAGAGAGAGAGAGAGAGAGATGAACAAAAAGATTAAATAGAGGCATTGGACTGTTAAGGTACAGAGGTAGTGGCAGGATTTATGAAGAGAAAAACTGGTATAGTCCAGATACCAGGCGCTCACCGAAATAATGAATAGTACTTAATCATCATTGTGATGACACCTAGTGTAATCATCCGCGTTCGTTACTGTCTCAGAGTCTGACTGGAACCCGGTTAACATTAAATATCCAGAGATTCGTTAAATTCCATTTCAGTCAGGTCAGTCAGATTTAAAGTGCAGCACTATTGCGATCATTACAGTTTCCAGAATATAAGCAACAGACATCGGGCTATCATTCATGACTCCATTTAACATGGATACGTCTTGTGATTACATACCTAGATTCCATTGCTATTGAATACAATAAACAAGAAAAAAGAAAAAAAAGAACTACGATTACTACGCGGTCCTAGGTTCCAATTTGAGCTATTACCTAGGATGGTAATGTGGTTTAAGTATGTAACCATTAAACGCAGCCTGGATGTGAACTTGCGTTTCTCCTCACTGATGGTGTGTGGAGAGGTACACATTTCAGGTTCGGTGTTGGATTGAAGATTGGTCAAGAAGGGGGGTTCAGGGGTTTCGGGGTTTCGGGGTTGGGGGGTTGTCTGGATCTCGTTGGAGTCACGAAAAACAAAAGACTTACGGCGTCTGCCACGAGGTGTGCGGGCGGGAGGGCTGCCTGCAAGTGTCCACTCTTCAGCAGGGGGTCGGCGAGGCCTGCCACGCTGGCGTGTAAGGAGCTCGGGTGTAAAGGATGATGGTGAGGGTTGGCAAGGTGGGCGGGCAATAGGGGATGATGCCCGTGTGGTGAAGCTGCGAAAGGCGAGGAGGGGTGGGCCGCGAAGGGCGAGGTCTGTAGAGTTTGGCCGTTGAGCGAGGGCGGGTGGGGGGCTGTCCCGGCAGCGGGGGCGGCGGGCATAGGCATTACTGTACTTACGTCCGAGTGGGCGGGCACCGCGTAATTACCCTGGATGGTGAAGGCTTGCCCACCAGCCAGGATCACTGGCCCACCAACTTGGGGTTTGGGGCGATAAGGGATCGTGGCACCTTTAGGAGGGGACTGAAACAGAAAGCAGAACAAACGACGATGCGCCCGATCAAGAACGAGCGTATACATACGTGTTAACAAAACAATAACCAAAAAAAATTAAACAAAAATAATAAGTAATTGAGTGATCGAGTTTTATTAGGTATATACGCAGTCATAGGCATTATCTAAGTACAAGGGGAAAAGTGGTCTACAATGGATAGGCAGTACACAATGGATTGGTCCTATTTTCAATTTGTTTGTTTTTTTCACTTTTTGCGGTGTTCTGGTAATTACTACACATGTAAAAAGAGTAATGAAGATGTTGGAGAATGCTTCCATACTTTGTGTACTAAGTCAAAATTTGGTTACTTCCACTACGTTTTTTTTATCTTTGGTACCTACCGATGGTGTACTTGACTATCATTGTAGTCCATTTTCCGCATACACATCTAAATGCAAAAATTATCTTTTTTGAAACATTTCATTTGTATTATTTGGTTAAAAGGGGATTAATTCGCCAAAATCTATTTTTAAACTGAAGTTTTAGTTTGACGTAATTTCAAGTTAGATCTTTATGAATATAACTAATTATGATTACTTGAATTCAAAATTTGTCAAACTTCAATTCAAAAAACAAAATTAAAAACTCGTTTTGCAGTATTTATAAAACTGTACATACTTATTTTGCCCATGGCTGGATATAAAAGGAAGAACGATCGTCTTTACGTTAAAGTATTGTATTATACTTTGATTTCTACGTTGATCATTATTATAAAGTTCCCTTTAATATTATAAATTATTCAATTACTTCAAAGCTATCGTTTTTCTTCTTATTATTAACGATCGTTCTTCTACGATCATCAAATTGATATAAGTACAAGTCATTTTAATAGAAATAGATTTTTTAAAATATGAATTAAATACTGCATATTGCAATTATAAATTTCGTAGAAATATCTCACATTTTGAATTTAATTTCAAGAATTTTTTTTATTGAAGTCTAATTTTCAAAATTCAATTTATTGTAAAGAAGAATCGATGGAATGGTTAGCAATAATTATGGTTAAAATATTAACCTATTTTGAAAAAATGACTCATATAAATAGAAAATATATGAACTTTTGAATGATTTTTATTGGATGATGTAAAAATGTTCAAGCTAGCTAATTGGGTTATCAAATTTAACAAAAAATCAAGAATATAATGATTATTAAATTTTGTTTTATTATAGCTCTTTTATGCTTCCATTTCGAAGCTAATGAACGATGTTTGTAAACAAAGGACTCGTTGAAATGAAATTGTACGACGATGTTTGTATGAATCGACGTAAATGAGGAATTGCGAGGTTCGTACAAAAGTTCATATATTATGTATAACTTGATAATATGTAAAATAATGAATAAAAATGATGAAAAATGTAACCAACAATGGTTGGGAAGGTACGTACCTCTAGCATGACGCAGCATATGTGATAGATGCACTGAGTGATGGCCTCGCTAGTTCCGGAAATAGTGACGGTGCGCTCAGTCGAGTTGGGTAGCATTTCCGAGGCAACCTGAATCGCAGCCCCGGTGACCTCTCTGATTTCCTTGATCTTGGATCCACCCTTACCGATTAGAGATCCACATTGGGAAGCCGGTACGATAAGTCTGAGGGTGATTGGAGGCCTTGGTACACCGCCACCACCAGCGTTGCCACCCTGTACCTCGTGGAACTGCGAGCACCACTCCTCGAATTTCTTGCAGATCAGGGTGAACGCCTTGAAGATCGAATTCGTCGGTCCGGTCACGGTCACTATTCGCTCCGGGCATGAACCGTCGGAGATGTTGATCTTGGCACCGGACTAAGAACCGACAGTTTCGACGATCAGCCTTTCGTTTCTCTTCGGGTGTTACGCGGAGCTTCGCTATTTCCGGTACTCGCTCTATCATACGCTTTTTCCCTTTACCTCTTTCTCTTATGAATTCCTCGAGTAAGACAGTTATAACATAACCAGATACTGGCTAATGAATGATGAGTCTTTTACGCACAAAAGCCTTTGCGGTTTCAGAGGTCTAACATTTACTTCTATTAATAGATGCATATGCTTTTTGACATTTTGTAACGACACTTGACGCTCAATCTTTATAAAACTGCATATTAATATTAATAATTTTTTTCACTCTTTCCGGATCGAGATTATTAAATCAGGTAGGTTAAATATTTAGATAGGATATTAAGATTTAACGTGGTTTAATAAGTCCCGAAAATAAAATGTCAAAACCCATCTCGACGAAATTTTTGAAAGAAGGCAATTGCGCGAAAAAGAAAGATGATGATAAAGATGATGGATGAACCGGTGTGTTTTTCAGACGGAGTCTTTGATGCCGCGAAAACGCTGACACAGTGAAATATGAAGTCCAGACAGGTTAGAATTTATAAACGTGGATGTTACAATCATTGAAGAAAAATTTTCCAATGTTCAAACATTGAGTTCGAATGGGACGAAAGTAAGTATCAAAGACAGCAGATAATGTAAGAAAAGATTAATTACAAATTATTAACTTCTTACTAATAACGATATTATTACCATATATTTAAGATCCTCTTTCTTATTGTAAAATCTTTTCTTTTTTTTTCTTTAAATCATTACTATAGGAAAATATCATAAATTAAATTGCATTCTTGTACTTGAGTTATTGGAATATCGAATCGAATATGATCAACGACGATTGGAGGGTGGCTCTGATTCGAATTGAATTAAACACATTTATATTAAACAAAGAGGGATAAAAGGGAGAACGAGAGAAAGGGAAAGCGGCAAGAATGTGTAAATGGCGAAGCTCCGAACGAGGCGAAAAATCAGAATAGGAAATTTCTCATTTCGCTACAAGATATAAATCAAAGATAATTACCTCTTCGCGGAACCTCTTGACAATTTCACCTTTTTTACCAATGATACTTCCAACTTCCTGCAATCAGAATAAAAAATTTCGTTATTATTGCTGCACAATTAATTTGCAAAATTAAGCGTGAAAATTGTAATTATATTTGTTATTTAATTTTCATACTTTATGGTTAAACGTTACGAAATACTAATTATCGCTAATTGTGTAATTTTCTTTCAGACTGATGTGGTGCGTTAAAGTACTTTATATCTATAACATTATGATAGGTCTATTATATAAAAAAACTGCATATATTGTCTTAAAGGTACAATCATATTTTCGTATTTTTCAAGAAATGATGGAGAATACACTTAATAATTAAAGGATTGACAACAAATAAATAATGAATGTGAAAAAAGTGTTACAGTTTTTTGGCAATCAAAGTGATAATCGATAAATCGTGTTGAAACAAGGTAGATCGAAATCTCCAATGAAACGATGACCACGATGATAAAATAAGATCATGTATCCGTTGATAAATCGGCGAATCCGGGTACTTTAAAATTAACCATTCGTCGCAGCTCGAACATGCAAGTAGCAACAGCGTCAGCAGCAGAAAGCGGCAGTAGCAGAGGAGCTTGACAAAAGTTGAAATAAAAGAAAAGAAGGTCTCGCGATCGTCTAATAATAGTACAGGCCGCCTAGACTCCTGCCGGTCCAGAGAGAGAGAGAGAGAGAGAGAGAGAGAGAGAGAGAGAGAGAGAGAGATTGCGAGCTATGCCGAGAGTGCGTCTCTTTGGTGGTGGTGCCTGGTGCCGCTGACACGGCTGACCCTCTCGATAATGTCACGCGGATCTAGGCACGCAGGTATGTGTCGTCGACGTCGTTGCTAAACTTAGGCGGTCAGCTCGACTTTCTCGCCTTCCTTCGCTTTGGCCAATCTTCGAGTAGTAGTTCGGGCTTACCACCCCTTTAGAACCCAAAGTAGATTACCCCGTTAAGGTGGTGCACTTAAACGTCTATTGGATTTCGATCGATCGTTAACAACCGTGACTATACCGTATACGAGATATCGATACTTTAATGCGGATGAACGACGAGAGAAACGTTGTATTAACTATCGTTCATCCTTCGTTTTCCCGATACCAATTAAAAAAATTTGAAATTTAATTAAAGTAAAGTAAACACTTGAAGTGAATTTCGTTGCTGTTTCGTTGACGGTGAATGGTTTTACAAATTGTCCAACAAATATAAATAGGCAAGTTATGCGTCGTGTAACACATTCTTCCGTTCTGTTGAAATCGCTGTAAGAACAGCGTAATGCCTGATAGAAAGAGAGAAAGACAACAACAGTGAAAATTCTTAAGAGGCTATGCAACAAAGTCAGCAGCGCTGTTGGCGATTTACATGCATTTCCGAGTGAATCACTATACTCCCACGTTCCCCCCACGAATTGCCTAACTATCTTCATCGCTTACTCCTCGTTTCGTCTGTTGTGGAAAGGAAAGTGGAAGGCGAAGATCATTAACCTCATCGTCGAGCTACATCTATTTTACACTTTGAATTTTCTTTAATCACAACGTGTACATATTATGTATATAAATACACATACATACGCATAACTTTATACTAATTTACTAATTTTAACACAACAAGAGCTATTTCATTTTAACAAACGATAAGGAAAAATAACTCTCGACAATTCTCTTTTTTTCCGGCAAACAATTGATAACCAAACTGTCCACGTTAATTAAATGTAATTGGTTTTTTTATTGGTACGTTTGATTAGTTGTAAACAATGTTTACAAAGTGATATCTTTCTCGGTGGTAATGTAGACGGGACATTTATAATGTCTAATTGAGTGTTTATTTATACAACGTTCAATGCTCCATTACTCGGGAAGAGCAAATGAAAATCGTTTTGGAATGCCTGCACTGCACCGAACGGACAAACCAAAATAATCAGTCCGACAGTATTAAGCGGCTGGTCACCGAACGAAAACGACCGGAAAAGAAAACCAACCACGCAAATATAGTCGGTGCAAAAAAAGCAAGAGTGAAAGAGTGAGAGAGAGGGAGAAAAGTTCCGAGAAAAAAGTGACGGGGAAAAAGAGAGAGAGAGAGAGAGAGAGAGATATGGAGTGACTAAGAGAGCAACCTGGCTCACGTCCAATGATCGGTTTATATCTACGACTACTATCGTCGTTATGAAAATTTGCGAAGTAGTAAATCGGGAGGTTGGCGGGGAGGGAAAGTCTTGGATAGGCGGAGCGTCTTCTAAGTGGGGTAATCTTTAACGCATGCGCTTCTGGACACGCGCGCAATGATGAGAACATTGACATTGAAGTTACTGTTTATAAGATTGTAAATTACCAGCCTCAAAGGTTGATATGTTAAGAAGACATGGTATTCGTAGTGGAAGAATTATGTTACAGCCAAATGAATATCTATACGTAAAACTCATCCGAACCCATCAAATAATTGTTTTGATTTTTTATAAAGAACAAATGCTCGCACTACGCTGTAACTTAATTCTAGAAATTTATCATCGAGCTATATCGAGTCCATTTGGTACGCTATCTAACGAAAACAAAAACCAAAAACTCGTAGTCTTCCATGCTAACGAGTTATCATCGGCTAGAAATATACGAGACCACGGTAAAACCCGAGGTCGAAGAGTCATTACAAAATTCGTACAGAAATAATTCAATCTATGCGAAGCATCGTTCCGTTACCATCTTGGCCAGTTGGACGAAACAAATTACCGTCGACGACGACGACGTGTCGTCCGGGCAAATTTATAACAAAAGAGTCGCGAATCAACGAAGAGAGGGAAGGGGCGAAAAGAACCGATAGAGAGAACACGTCAGGCTCGTCTAGAACGAACCGCGGCGACTGGACTTTAGCCAGAGGGAGTTTGGCTGCAAGCCCTTCGTGTATGTGTGTGTTTGCATCGTGATACGCCATTATCGCTCTCAATATTGCGACCAGAGATCGAAAAGGAGTGGGACAGAGAAACTGGCAGAGCCAGACAGTCAACACAAAGCTGTCTGGCCAATTCCTCCCTTCCTCTTTTCGTCTTCGATTGCGTACGCATACACACACACACACACACACACACACACACACATGCCGAACTGATCCTGCAATAATCCGTGCAATTGAAAGTAGTTGTTGTAAGAATTTACGTCAGAGGATAACTATACTATTAAAAGACAAGACATTACGTTTGAAAAGAAAAATTTTTTCATATAGCTCTTGAACAATTGGAGTTCCACATATAACGATCGACTGTGTTGTTGGTGTGGGATTGAATTCAATAGAAATTCTGTATGTGTGTGTTTTTGAAAATGATAATGGGAAAGTTAATTATTAATTTTCAAAGTAGCAATCATACAGATCTTTCGCCGCTATTTTGCAACAGGTAATGTCGATACATCAGAATATTGTTCTATTACGAAAAAATGTTTGTATTTTTAAGTTGATAAAATTAATCGAACAAATTATACGTACGTATGTAAATTAATTCACTTTCTAACTAATTAAACCCTCGATAATTACATGCTAATCAAGTACTTATTATTAAATTATATTTTGATTACAAATTGAAATGCAATTCAAGTGAAAATCAGGTAAATCAAAACATCAAAATTTATCTTCTTGACCTATTGGCAATCAACTCGATATGTGGAAATTAAAATCGTTACTCGATTGATTGAGATAAAAAAAATAAGAAAATCAGTCGATCGTATAAACTATTCAAGTACGATTTGACCAAGGTATACATTTATTACTACTCGTTATTCCTAAGAAATATAAATTCGTCTAGTCGACTATTTGGCCAAGGAAAGAGATTTGCATTATGTCTATGGTTTAATCCGAGAAAGGCGGACATTTTCAACAGATACCGAGTTAAATAATCAATATTCCCGACAGAGTGAGCTAGAGAGAGAAAAATTGGCTGGTGTGTCTGGCTAGTTTCATATATACGTGTATATATGTTTATACATTTATCGCTAGTCATTAGAGATTAACATGGGGCGTACAAAAGGATTGACGGTAGATAAAAGACTAAACGATTCTTGTACGTAATACACTGTTGAAGCTTATTAAACGCTGACTAAGAAGCGCATCATTTGTTTAGATTGTGCATAAATAGAGCTGTTATCTAAAGTAAAAGAAAATTTCACTTTGAAATGTAAATTAACTACATTAATGTTTGTAAATTTGGACTAAAACTTTTTACCACACTGGCACTACAACATTTATCCAAAACACTACGATACCTTTTAGAACAAATTTTTCTCGGTATACACAATATTAAAAAAAAATTAATTATATTTTTAAATACATAAGCTATTTTTGTTAATTGAAATTCTGACAAACCGAAAAAAACGGCGTGTTACTCAATAGCGAGGATGGTACATGAAAAGAAAAAAAATTTATATATATCGAAGCGATTCTCGTTGGCAGATGTGCGATGAAGAAAAGGGACCGGTAACCCCCTGAAAGACGAGGAGAGAGACCCCTGAAAGGCCTAGCGAAACAGAAAAGAAGAATGAGAAGATAAGCCGAGCGGGACGAAAGGGAGGGAAGAGAGAGGGAGAAAGAGAAGCCCTCGAACAGACGAGGCCAGGAGAAGTATAGAGGCTATATACCAAGCTATTCAAATGTGCAAGAACGTGCAATAATTTTTTTCGAGCCGCGATGTGACACTCTTCAATACGGCTTGTTGTGTGCTAGCCCCCTTCTTCTTCATCTCTTTGGATTTCTTTTTTTTCACTGGTACGCTCTCCTTTTTTACATCAAAAATAGGGGAAGCTCCTTGGTCCCGTTTGGAAAGGTCGTCGTGATTGGTAAAGGAGAAAACGAAGGGGTATATAGTTAAACTATCGGTGATATTTGAGATCGATGATATACGATAGTTGGACAGTTTTATCAGACAAGTTTCTTTTTTAATTTGGAAAATCGTTGTTCGATTTGAACATAAATTATCATTGCCACGTTAAACGACCCAGATAACAGGGATATATGCCTTTTAATGCAAAAAATGTGTATAAAATTAAAATTTTGAGCAAAAAATTTTTAAATATAGTTTGACCAAGTGCACCAAAATTTAAAAATAATCAAGAAAAAATAATTTTTTTTAATAAGTATTTCGTAAATAATGCTTATTTAGTCATTTTAATCCAAATAGTGGTTATAAAGAGTATAGACAAAAATGATATTCAAATTGACAACTTCTTAAACATTATCTTTGGGTTTGCAAATTGTAGATAACTATAATTTTAGTTCAAAATATTCACAAAGCTTAATCGAAATTTTAATTATTTATTATAATAAGCCGTAATTATGGACCAAATTAAATAAAGATTTCTACAACAAAATACTTAATTAAAAAAAAAGTACGAGTTTCTATAAATTCAAAGCCGAGTTACAAATTTTCACAATAGAGACAGTTTAAAACTTTCCAGTTTCAAGATTACAATTTTCAGAAAAAAAATCTAAAGCAATGCAAATGCTTACTTAACTAAATGGCATAAATAAATGATTGTAGTTTGATTAACTTAATTAAAACTTTGCACAGTCGGAAAACTTTTATAATTAAATATTAAAAACTTGCATTGAGGAAAAGTAATACCCAAAAATTAGTGTCGCTATTAATTTTTTAATTACAGGTTCACTTTTTCTCCAAAAATCTTTCTGTAACGTTACTCTGAAAATGATATGAAAATTTTTACAATATTGCTTATTCCCTAAGTGATTATGAACTTCGATCTGGATAATCCGTAAAGCTTGATTTTATACCTAATATAGTTATCGGCGAATAATTATTATTTATTACAAATTACTTTAAAATCATTTCGAACTAATCAATATCGAAGTAACTTCTAAGTATCAATCAATATATGCCATGTAACATTTTTGTTCAAATTATATTTTTATATTTTAGTTACAATTTTTGGGTTTTCAAATAATTTTACAAATTAATTATTTAACACCGTTTTTTTTACTTTTTACTTTTTATTTTTGTTAAATAGTATAGCACGAACTAATTACAAATTTTTTTAAACCAAATAATATACAATGCTAATGGATTATATAAAAATCAGAATGTTACCATATTCGACGAAGTAGAAAAAGGCGTTTGATGAACAACGATGACCATATTAGACCTTAATTATGGTCAATCGTATTATCGATTAGCGTCACTCAGAGCTATTTCGCGTCAACCATCGTGAGTATGTTACGAGAATTGAATTAAACTGCTTTTAGGTTATATTAAGATTTCACTCTATAAAAAAAAGGAATCCAATAAAAAATATAATTTAAGTGTAAATAAATCAATAGACAGCTAAACTATTTTATAAAACAAAAATAATTAAATTTTAACTTTATACATAGCGCAATTTTTTCTTTAAAAAAATGACAATTGCATTTAGTATAAAATTGCGAAACAAGTAAATCTTATAAAAGTATCGAATTAAAACGATATACCGACTAGATAATAAAATTAGCTTAGAATGTTCGGTTAGGCTTTTTCTTTTCAGCAACATACTTTATGGTCTTTTTTTGGAATTTTACCTCGTTGCACATCGTAAAATCAAACCAACAATTTTACGCGGGTTCTCCGCGAGATTACACGTTTCATGGAATATCGACGAAAGTGAACAAAAAAAAAAGAGTTTACGTTTTATTCTTTTTTAACGTTGCCTTTATACAAGACAACCTTGGTCTTAGAGGGTAATGATTTATTGATTTTCATCTATATACATATATTGAATTGGAATACAGTCGTATTCACATTATGCGGTTACGCAATCTCAGTTATTTATTTTTTGTTTCTGTTCGTCGTAGAGCACAATTTCTTACCGGGAAAACTTTGAATTTCGCATAGAACGATATACATTTTTTGAGGTTTCGCGTGTAAAGCTCAAAAAGTGAAAGTTTTCGTGACAAAAAAAAATATGTCTGAATTTGTAATCTCACTCTGTGTAATGGAGTATCATTACGCGAATTTGAAAATTACACGGTGTATTGAGATAATTTAATAGAATTAGCTGAGGTAACAAGTACCGCAGATTTTGTAAGATTACCTTATTGGATGCCGTAATTTAAATTTATCATTTTCTTTGTGTAATGTGATATTTACAATATTTATAAGTTTGCTAATTAGCTCGACAAGAAATCTTGGATCTCGGAGAGAATTTACAAGGCAAAGTTTCGGATAGAAGTAAAAAGTAGATCGATCTTGATGTTGTAACAGTCTCGTGAATTCTAAAATTTTCGAAAGTTGACAATGACCAGACGCATAGCCTATAAAGTTCATTACAGGTATATGATGCACGAGGAAAAAAAAGAGATAATTTTTTTATACATAATTACACAAGTTTAGGATTAGACAATAATGACATTTATCATTATGTTTTCATCAGTTTATATTACACTCCCAGTTACAAAATCTTTTAATGTATCTCTGGGAAAAATTAAACCATAAAAAATGGTTTGGAAAGTAGAAAATGGCAATTTATTACATAATCTCTAAGTATCAGACGTTTTTATCAAACTTAACAATGTATATTCCACCAAAATGGGTTAAAATTTTACCTTATTGAATTCGCCGTATTGACTAAAGAAATTGAGAAGAAGCATTTTTGAGAAGAAACTTCTTAGATCAATACTTAATAAATATGTTCTTTCTACGCTACATATAGCCACTATTCCAAAAGTCTTTATGACTTCTGCAATGAATATCAATCATTATTCTTTAGAGGATGTCGGACCCAAATTACAGAAATCTTTCAAACCGAATATTATAGTACAAAATTAATACGAATAGCTTAAAACTTTTTTGTAATGATACTAATCAAAGAAGACATCCTAATTAAATTATATCAATGTAAAAATTGTTTATAAGAAAATATAAAAAATGAACATTCTCTGAAGATGTAATTTTTACCTATCAAAATTTACATAAATGTTTCTCATAATATTTTGTAATCAATTATTATATTTTTCAAGTGCTCAATTAAAGGTAAACTTAGTTTTGGTTAAAAAAGAAATTTTCTTGTCATCTCCAAGTTATTTTAAGCTTTCGCTAATCGGTATATATAAAATATATATGTATATCGTGGCTAACTTGTTGGTGACAAAAATTATAACATTCAGTGAATGTAAGAGAGAGACGGATCGGATGATGCATTAAAGCAAATAACTTGAATAGAAATTCTGACTCCGATAAACCGAGTGGGAGGAGCTAGACTGTACCCAACTATTATCCAAGTAGTTCCTTAAAGTGCAGTTAAAACTTCTTTTTTTTCTTGCTCGAATCGAGTTCTTCGTGTTTTATATCCACAGAGCACACACCAAGATTGTTCACAAAAAAAAATTGAACTGTGCAACATAATTTTCAACGTTTATAAATTATAATTTTCATTACAATGATAAATTGAAAATTAGGGGATATCATTCTTTGATGGAAATAAACATTAATATATTTTATCTTATATTGGAAGAAAATGCGTGCATCTTTTTTGTATTATCGAATCAATTTTTGTGTAGAGCTTTATATAAAAATTGAGATTCACATTAAAATTTTTAGCATACAAGATAGTAATTTTTCCCAGAGGGGGACGCTTTGAGCACGTGTTTTATTTTAGAATATTTACCATAGTGGCACTACAATATTTATTCAAAATATTTTGATACTTTTTAAAACAAATTTTTTTCTCCGTGTATGGTAACTATTGTCGAAGCAGCAGCACAGTTTAAAGGATGTAAAACTCGTTATGTTATCAGCCGAGTCTTTATCGATTGGTAAATACTGTTTTTACAAAATTATTATTTTATATTAAAATTGAAGGAGAATGTTTTGTACACTACCCTTTGTTACGATCCAATCTATAAGTCTGCAAAGCGATTCGTACATTAATAAATAAACTATCTGCTCCTATCGCATAGTTTTGTTCAAATTTTAACATAAAAGCTTAGTTATTGTAAAAATAATACTTTTCAGTCGATAATTTTTAGCGCGGGAAATTTGAATTAATGATTGAGTTTATAATTGGTTTAACGATATCAGACTACGCATAGTACAACCTATATATGGTAAACCTTCACATATTTTTGTCATTTTCACTGTTTATTCAATCGCGTACAGAGAAATTGACGAATAATTATTATAATCACTAAATAATAAATTATTATCAAAGAGTAATTTAATTCTATTTTTTATAACTATAAATACCCTATCACACTTTCGTATCGATTGATGTGTGCATATATATATATATATATATATCTAATATTCAAATCAAACAACTATAATTGTAAGTATATATAACGTCGATATTCAATTTCCTCGATCGTGGAAAATCAATGAACTGTTAATTAATGTACGAGATAAATGGAGCACCCTATAATTCGAAATTCGAAAATGCTCTGGAAGTTAATTAACTATTTTAAACCGTTTGCTTTAATTTTGGGTATCCTAAAAATTTGAGTGAAAAATCGCTGTTCGGGCATAATAGAGAAGAAAAAAAAAAGAAAAAGCGAAAAGAAAATGAGAATCTCTCACGTGGATGTAACCGTGTACACCTTTTTCCCCCTTCAATGCGAAGCAAGAGTCGTTACCATAATAAATCGGTCGAGGTGTGCCAAAAGAAGAACACGAAAGTAAGAGAAGATAGAAGGAGAGAGAAGATGATCTCCCCCTGTATCTTTTCCGACGCGCTGAATCACACGTCTGTGGTATATAACGCCATTCATCATTGCTCTGCTTTCCCCAGTGATCCTGAACGTTTTCGTGGCTTTCTTCGAGGCTTGTGTTTGTGAACCGGATCTCTTTTAGACTTACGGTGTAATAGATCAAGGTCGAATAGTGTATAAACCTGCGAGATAAATAACAACAACGACGCGTGATGGCAATCACTATATTTTCTTAACGAACAAACGAACGAACGAACGGGAGTTGGTATGTACATCAGAGGTGTTTGTACATTTCGAAAAAAGTACACGATGAAAAATTTCTCTGGTATGACCGATTTGAATTAGACTATAGTGTTGTCTGATCGTTAATTAAATGTTGCTTCTTATTTACGGATTGATTGACGTAAGCCAGTAAAAATATAAATAAAGCAGCCTTTTTTAAATACGATAATTTTAATTAAATAGACATTTTAGATAAATAATACTATGAATAACAAATAATATAAAATTAAAGAATATATAAACTATTTGCTATTTCTTTACATACAAAGGAAGATTATTTCTAATTTGAACCATTAGATATTTGCATTTGATACAATGAAGTTAATTCTTTTTCAGATTTGTATGCTTATTCTTTTAAATCTTATTCATATTTTTATATTCAAGATTTTAGGAATAATCCCCGAAAGAAGTTAACTGTTTTCCATTTTATATCTTTATTCACGAAAGGAAGAGTTCATTTCTAATTATTGCGACGAGATCTACTTCCAAATCTAAAATTGTAACTAAAACTTCAAACTAAAATTTTTCAAAATAATTGCAAATTAGTTTTAAATTAACTATTAATAAATATTGATTAATATTCACCGATAACAAATGGGGTATAAACAATCAATCGTGGATTATATTGAGAGTATAAACAATAAAAAAGCATTACAAAGAGATTTAATAAAAAAATCGAATGTATCGTCACGCTAAGAGGAAATTTGCTGTAAAAAGTACATATGAATTATTTAATAAAATTGTAGTATCAGCATAGCAAATATTCTTTAAAAAAATATGTTCTCGAAGTCTACATCCTGTTTGAGAAAACTTACTATGCAGTCAATTGGATTCTCAATTTTTACTACAATTCTGGACAGAAATTATAAAAACAAGCTAAGACCAGCATTATAGTTGAAGTGAGAAAATGTATTCTTTTTCCAACTACCACCTTTTTGGCTCTCTGATATTCTGTAAACTTTGTAAACTTTTTCAGCATTTTAGTTCTACATTTTTAATTAATTAATCCGACATCCCCATAATAATCCAGAATAATCGTGATCCAAGTAACGTGAATCACAAGAGAATAACAATTACTATTTTCAGACATTCTCGATGTAGGTTTCCGACGAACAAGAAAAAGAGCGATAGAAAAGAAAAGTGGAAGCTAGCATTCGATTGACGACTATACGTCACACGTCGCCGTCGTTGATATCGACGTGCTTTATACTCATGGCTCGTCCCAGTTGTCAATCCGTGTGGAAGGTCCCTCGTGCTTCATCTCTTTCGTTCAAAGCTCTCGATAACCACGTAAATATGCATAAAAAGAAGTCGAAAAAAGGGAAAAAAAAGAAGTAAAAAATGAAAGGAAAATAAAAGAAATCTTACCTTGCCCTGCATAATCAAACGTATGGTTAAGGTGACGGAAGGATCGTCATTCAGCACGGGCTTATTGTCCATGCCGTCCATGGCGCTACCGTTACTTGCTGAGGACGGCGTCTTGGAGGATGTTTACAAACAACTTGTACGAATAACGTCGAGTTCGAGTTCCTCGCAGTGTGGTTGAATATCCCTTTTATTCAAACACTTTTGAATTTGGAGGGGGAAGGGTAGGGGAGTTGCTTTATTATTACTACAACTCGTCGTGTGCTCTTCCTTCGTGTGGGTGTCTTTCTGTGTCTCTCTACGTTTCTGCAACATAAATAATTTTTTTTCTTTTGTTATCGTCAGATTATTGAGTTTCATTTTATTAAAATGCTATTTATGTATATTTAGATGTAAACAATTAGTGATA
This sequence comes from Theocolax elegans, assembly GCA_026168455.1. Taxonomy (NCBI): domain Eukaryota; kingdom Metazoa; phylum Arthropoda; class Insecta; order Hymenoptera; family Cerocephalidae; genus Theocolax; species Theocolax elegans. Next base: position 38,477,375 of record CM047431.1, on the reverse strand, counting down.
AATTGCGCGAAATGCATTTTCACGTAATAGATGTGTGTGCACACAGTTTTGGTTATATATGATAAATTGGATAATGAAATTATAAATACCGCAAGTTTGTATTACTTCCTAGCTAAATACGTTTTCGCCATTTTACACAGAATTAGAGGCATTTCTGCCATATGCCAGAATTCTATTTAAATTAAACCAACGTGCGTGCCTGTATATGTGTATATGTGCGCAAATTTATTTACGGAGTTAGCATGAGATTTAAGTTAAATTCAATAATCCATAATTAAATAACGAATCAATTGGAGTATTACTTTTGTAAAATGTTTTATAAACATTTTGGAATACAATCAAATTCGAATAATTGTGAATTAATTGTAATATCCCATGTGGATATAGTAAACGATATTTCACCTAGTAACTACACCCAATTTATTAAAAATAAATTCGACACTAGGGCATAGCCTGTTTTTACCAAGGATTGATTAATTTAACATACGCTTTAGCAAGCTAGATTTGAGTTTTGCGTAAATTTTATTTGATGAAGCACGCATTAATGGGCAATATTTATAGGTCAGGTTTACTCCAAATATGTTGAATTAATGAAAAGTAATAAAAAACTTTTTAGTTTTTACAAACTAATGTATGGTTCAATATCCACTGGGCACTTAGGGAGAAGTAAAAACCAAAAATTAGCATCGCTAATTATTTTTTAAATAAGTCGAAACTTGAAAATAAATATATCTTTTATTGTTTATAAATAAAGGATATTCACTACTGAAAACAAATGCTTTCCGTCATATGCTTGATTAAATTTTTAACTCGATTCTAATATAATATTTGAATTACCGTTTGACCTACTGTTTATTTTTTTTAATGTCTATAACTTGTTTTTTCTCAAAATGTTGCTAGGTCAGACATATCATACGTTCAAAACTTATACAGCAATTTTTCTACATTTTTAATTTAACAATTTAAATTCGATTCTTACTCTGGAAAAGATATGATTTCTGCAATATATGATTTAAGTCCAAAATATACCATCAATTCGCTTTAAAAAATCTCCTTAACGTCCATCCAATTACTCAGAATACATCATTTCAAATTTTTCAACCTTAAACGACTGAGATTACATATTAAATTTGATTTCCTACCTAACCATTACCGACGGACGATTAATATTTACTATTATTTATATATTTTGAAAAACTCATTATAATTGCATATAAGAATTTAATAAGGATTATCAAATCTATAATTTAGTTGCAATTACATTGGATTTTTAAAGATGCGTATAATAAATTGAGTTAAAAATATAAAATTTCTTCCGATTGTATAAGTATAAAAAATTTTAATTTTAAATATACATAAACTGTATAACTGAATGATATAGAAATTTAAATAATTCTTAAGCGACATACCAAAGTTACTTTGAGTTATACATCTCCTTATACTAACAGAGTAAAGCTTGAGACATATTTTCTTAGATCTTATTAATTGCTTCTTTCTCAGAACAGATTATGACGAATTTTCTTACCTCTCGCCCCAAATGAATTATTCACTCAGGTAAGATTAATAATTCTTTTAATCCAACTTGCCGCTTTTATAAAATTTATTTTTCAAAAGACGGTGCATCGTTTATACATTATATATATATAAAATGTGTATCATAACAAATTTATATGATATAGAAGAAATGCATTTTTCATACACACGAGTCTTGCTATATTTATTTATTTCTCTCGATATACTGTAAATAAAATAACGAAGAAAATTAAATGATACAATGGATGTGCTTTTATATATTAAAGGTAAACAAATCTAGTAGAAAAAATGTTTATTTAACGATCAAGATAATACGTAAATCCAGAGAAATGTAGGGAAAAGAGAAACAGAGAGAGAGAGAGAGAGAGAGACAAAACAATTTCGTATACAGTATCTATGTGGAACTAAACGAGATATTGCATTCCGCAAATATTTTTTCACTAAACCAATGCTAATTGCTTTTTCACTACATAGACTCCGCGCTTATGATATATATGTGTATATACCAATATGTACACACACACACACACACGAACAAATATAAATAATGTTGTTTGTTGTACTCGTTTTTTCCCATTCTATTTTAAATTCCTTCGATTAAAGTTCAAAGTTTCGTTTAAAAGAATATGAATGTTTTAGAGATTAAACGCTTCTTGCTAGTAGAATGTTATACTAAAGTATACTTTGAATGTACTTAGAATTATTGAGAAATAGGTATGTATACTTTTATTACTTTGTTACTTTTGCGAAGTTTAATTCTAAGCATACTTTTTGGTTGCTTAATATGAAGAATATGAATTTTTTTTTAAATAGTCCTTGTACTTATATTTTTAACAAGTGCCAAGTACATTTTTCGTTAAATTATAATTGATACATAATTTTTTTACTTAAAAACGCCTCCATCAGATTTTTTTGTTCGTATATTCAAGATTATATATTTCAGAATTTTCAGAGTTTAATTAAATTTTTTAAGAAGAATAATTTTTATGTCGATAAATGTGATTTAGGTATGACAATTCCATAATGTAAGAATATCGTAATAAGTCGTATTATACTCTTAATTTAACTATTAAATATGTCATACATTTTTAATAATTAAATCGCTAATTTTTTATAATTTAACATTCATACATCTTCGATTTAATATTCATAAATTTTTGAGTAAAGCTCGATTTTTAGGTTACCGACGTATAGTCATAATTTATATTACTGATTATTTTAAATTTACGAAAAAATTTAATTATTGCGAAAAATTCGCTTCACAAGCACATTCTTTATCACTTAGGTAGGAAATTTGAATTTTCCCATTTTTACTTATATACACGGAGAAATAATTTCTAGTAAAAATTGCAAACTTGTTTAAGGGGGGATGTCGGACTCTGAAAATGGTAATTTTTAATATTTTTTTTATAAACATAATACATTTTTGAAAAAAATCTGAATGTCATGTCCGTAGGCATGTTTTAAACAGTATACTAAAATTTTTTCAAATTTTTAAATCTGTAACTTTAACTCTGATTGTTGCGTTGAAAATGCATGCCTTATTATTATTATAAACTAATTTATTATAAACTAATATAAACTAATTTATTTTTTCTTAAAAATCAAAGCGCCATGCCGTCGCTTTCGTTTTAAACTACCTATATACATTTTTTCAGATTTTTAATTCAATATTTCCAAGATAATTCTTATGTAGAAAGGTGTAGATCCCTGTAACTTGGGTCCGACATCCCGTTAATAAAAGAGAGACACACTTAAAATGATAAAAATTATTATTTTTTATAGGAAAATTTACGAGATTCATAGTAAATATTAATAGATATGTAGTAAATTTTGCTATAAAAAATAGTCATTTTTATCGTTTATCAAGTCTGTCTCTCCATTACTGAACAACATTGTAATTTTTACTACCAATTTTTTTCGGTGTATTTAACTCACAATTTCCGAATTTTCGAACATAGATTCAAGCAATTTCAATAGCATACCCTATTAATATTATAAAATCAGTAATTTATTAGATTTATATTTATTAACCCAGGAAATATTTAAATTTAATCAAATAATGTATATCCTTAAATTAACGTATCACATCGGCCTTAAATTTCAAAATAAATTAGATTCCGCAACTATTTCAAAGTAATAAACACAAATTTTAATATATAACAGTTTGCAAAACTCGCATTGTCTACAATTTATATTTTCAATGCTTAGTTTATCATATACATATATACACATCGTACAATTTCGTTATCTCTAATTAGCACGTTTACAATTGTTTCGTACATTATTTCCTCGACTTCATCATTCTGTTTTAAAAAAAAAAGTTTACTCCCATCGCCTTCGTTCCAATAAACATCATTAAAATGAAATTGTTATTTAATTAAAAAAAAAAAAGAATATACATTTATCAATGACTTATCGCAGAACACCAATTAACTTATCTTTATAACAATTTGACCGGGTAAACTTGATGGCAATTATTTAAAAACAAATGGCACCAAAAATATTAAATGCATAAAAATTGTGACAATATTTATTTTTAATCGAAACTAAAATGTGCGTAGAATTTTATGTTAAAGGACGTTTTGGCGTGATAAATTAAATCAACCTATAAAAAAAACGAAATGATATACTGCGCGTCAAAGAAACGTGTGAAAAAAAAAATACTGTCTGGTTTTGTGAGAACGCATGTGCATAGTAGGTAACCGAAAGATGCAAGTTTCTTGCCACATTGTTTTGTCGAATTTTCTCGATCTCGTTTACGCGACTTTAATCTTGTTACAGAATTAAACTAAATATTTTTAATTAACAAAAGTCTTGTTAATTACGTTTAAAACGAGTTTATATTATATTTTTTTTTCTTTGTTCAACTTCCTCGATTTAACAAGTTCTTCCTTTTTCCTATAACATCGATCTATATAGATATTTTTAAAGTAAATACTTTTTTCTTCTTTATTCTATTTTTGTGTGTATACGTTTTTCTATCCAGCACGTAAATACAAAAATTTAACGGTAAAAATATATTAATGCAGTGTATTTGTTTTTTTGTTTAAGCCACTTTCATTAACCGTAACAAAAGTGTTGATCGAAAAATTACAAGAGATATGTGTGTGTGTGTGTGTGTGTGTGATTTTTTTGATGTTTTGACCAACGCGAAGACAAAAGAGAACGAAGGGTTGGCAACAAAAAACCCGTCTCCCGTGCATATTTTCTCACGTTTCGTTTGTTCCGTTCCCTCCCTCCGGAACATCTGGTAGATTTGCAAACTCAAGACGCTTACGTAAGCTTGCTCAATGGGAGCTTTTACTCTCTCTCTCTCTCTTCTCTATACATATATGTATATTGGTATCTCTGTCTTACAGTTAATTTCTTGGATTGCTGTGGGGTGCAAATAGAATATTCAATGAGCGATATATGGAAATGTATCGAGTTATCAATGAGAGCTTAGTTATTACACCCACTGCGAAATACTATTTTTAGTTTTTTTTTTTATCAAATTAACAGTGGATGCAATTGCGTAATGTAATCCAATACATGTTTATAATTGAGATGTTTTCGATAACTAAAGGTATAAAATTGAACTATGAGAGAAGGAATTGGAAAACTAATATATTGCCAGTTTTTGATCAGTTAATAAACATTTTTTTAAAAACTAAAACTTTATTGTGCCTATTCAAGATATGGACGTAACATAACCTCAAAATGATAGACATGTATTGTACATAAAATTGAAACAGTCCTTCAGCATTATAATGGATATCCTACACGGAGAAAAAATTCTAATAATTTATGGTAAACGTGGGACGAAATGTTTTTCTGATAAATTTATCCTCCTGCGTAGTAAATTTATCTTTGCAATGTATGTAATTTGTAATTTTTAATTTGTAAATTAGACAGATATGTTAAGGTAGAAAACCATTTATTTAATCCTTATAGAAAGTCGGAATTTCAGGGGTCCTATTCTGATAGAAACCCATCAGATAAACTATTTTATACGATTTAAATAGAACTATCGACTCCATACCAATTTCTAAAAAATGACTAATATTGCACTTAGCAATATCAATTCAATTTCTACTATGCAGGACTCTCAGCATCAGAAAACTGATAAATCTTATATCATGGACTGATCATGCACAAAGTGTCGATCATGCGTTACGTCAATATATTGGTTTTCCGGTTAACTACATATTTATCTAAATGACTGGTAAGAATACTACTATATGGGCAATTCTAGGTATACAAAATAGCGTTTCCTCATTATGTGAAAAATGTATATTACTACATTTTTTTAATGAATTAGCTGGCTAACTAGATTTTGAAAAAGGTATGTTTCAACACTTTAACGTGTTTTATTCTTAAAATATTACTCCTAGTAGAAAAATTGCAACGATTTTTTCTATGTAATCGTATTTTTTAAACTGCTCATAAACTATAAAATAGCTATCAATATAAATTCATAATGATAACATCGAGATATATAAATCAAGGTTTTATATTTCTTTAGAATTATTTAATAAAACATAGTATTCATAGAAAGTAATTTTGTTGTACTAATTATACGCTTAAAACTAATTTTGTTTCTGTTGTTAAAATTATACACTTTAGACCAATTGAATTCGCTGTAAAAGATGGTCAGAAATAAAAATTATAAACTTATACTGAATTGTAACATTTAAATCGATCTGTCTAAAATTTCGTTATCATGATTTTTACCAGGAATCTATTCTTCTTGTTAAATTTAAGAAAATAACTTATAGTAGAACTACAAACGTATTTTCAAAATACAAACTAGCTATATTTTTATAAATATATACAGACTAGTGCTAACCTATAAAAAAAGACATTTCACTCCTCATAGCATAAAAAAATGACCAAAGTACTACTACTAGTACTACTACAATTACTAGGAAAACACTTTCCTAATACGAAAAACGGAATTACTGCAGAATATAGCTATACCATATAACAGAAAAAAGAAAATTTAATCCAAGTAGGCAATATACTAAATAATTCTTTTCACATAACGTAAATGTATACATAATAAGTAAAGTCGTATATACATATACATATAGGAATGAAATGCATTTGCGTGGACACGATTATGAAAGGTATGCTCATGAAACTATACACTTCTTTTATTCCCCCTCAGCCCCCCCGTTGCTATCGACCATAAACACTGTGTGCGACCCAACAAACTTGTCAATGTATAAAAAAAAAAGAAAAAAAATCTATACTTAATAAAGGAAAAAAAAAAATTGTTTCGGCATAGTAACAACAATATAAAGTTGCGTTGTTGTTTGTGATATTAATTTAAAGACTAATCCGTTAATGGTATTTTAATCCATCGTGCAAACTTGTATATTTCCCCATTATAATCCCGACTATTAATTTTCGATTAAATCTCGGGCACACGCGCTCGCACACATACACATACGTATATACGCGTCTTTAATATTACTCCCCGACTATGTGGAGAGGGATTAAATATTTTATATAATGAAATTACTTTTCGACTTTGGTCGTTATGCCTCTCTCTCTCTCTCCCCCTCGTTACGGGTTAATTAATCAAACGATAATGCAACAATTCGGCAATAAAATACACAATTTTGGTATATTACAACTGTTTACGTAATTGAATAAACAAAATAACAATGGATTTCCGTTAATTACCCAAGGTACCTGCAATTTAATCAAACTATATACCAAATTAATATGCGTTTCCGAAAATCGGAGAAAAAAATGAACATATATTTATATATATATGTACACAGTGCGCTTATATAGTATAGAGTTCGCGTTCACCAATTCGTATATATATATATATATATATGTATATACACATACACATGTGTGTGTTAGTGTTACTATTAAAATTCAACGAGGATAATAAATTTAACATTTCAGAGAGCGGTGAAAGTCGTAAGCTGCTTATTTTACGCCCTCTCTCTCCCTCTCTTCTCTCCCCGAGAGAGTCTACTTTAATATTGGAAAATTAAAAAGTGTTATAGTTACGAACGATAAGGTGTACTTTCAGTTTATCCCGAAGTGAAGAAAAAGAAACGGAAAATAGTGAAGTGTCTATATATATATATACATATACACACCTCTATACCTTAACTTATATATCTTGTATACATGTACCTGTATCTATACCTATATATACTGGACAAGTAAGGAAATATTAAATTCAACGACTCGATGTGACGTAATTTGCTTTAGATCTGTATATGCGTGTATAAACACGCACACGTTCATTATTATTACTTGTCGCGAGTATAGAAATTTTGAATACGTACATATATATACATTTATATTATTACGATATTCTTTTATTTTTCTTACGTTTTATTGTTAATTACATTGTACATCAGGTATCGTTAAAATTAGGTTAAAATTTTAGATTGAACGAACGTGATGTGAAAAACCAACAGTAAAAATATGGTTTAAATGTAACATCTGCGATTTATTGTCTGTGAATCAATTACGATGGTGAGACAAAAAGCGGTAGAATACAAAGTTGAAATTATATAGCAAGTTGCACTTGTTTCCTTATCCACCGAGGAAAAAGTATACGAGCCGATTTTCAAACAAACCTTTTCCGCACCTATACATTTTCTAAAGTGTAAAATCGGTTTTTCACAATCCGTGTAGTTCAAGTGTAAAATAATCTACATTATATATGTGCACGTTTAAAATTATTGCTCAAAATGTTGTTTAAATTATAAATGTCGATTCCTACTTTCTACGAAATGTTAATCCATTTCGAAATTCGTCTATTCCACTTTTACACTTTCATGATTCCGACCCTACATATCGCATGTGCAACAAAATACTTTGCCCTTTGTTTACTTTTTCTAAACAAAAAATCTCCTATTCCTCTCCCAAAACCAAAAAAAAAATCCCCTTTTGAAACGAAAGAGTCGAAACCGAAAATAAAATGTGCAACATCGAGAATCATGGTTACATTTTGACATGAATCGACAACGGCGTTTCTCTCTTGCATTCCGCCGGTCGCTAATCTACTTCGCGAGTCTGGCGCGCGCGAGCGCACGCGTGATGTGTGTGTGTGTGTGTGTGTAACTGCACGCGACTCGTTCGCTCTCCCCGTTATGTACATTCGACCGGTTCAGCGAGGTGCCTTTCCCGTTTTTTTTCCCTCTCACTCTTTACTATCATACACACATATACATACGTACATTGGCACACACATAAATGCACTGGATTTTGTCGCGATTCTTTGCTTATAAAAGATGATATATGCTACTCTGCCGCCGGTAACACAGGTACCTTACCTATCGATACGACTTTTTCATTATCGCAACTTACGGTGCTTGCCTTTTTTCAAACTTTCGGAAATAACATTGTATACGCGTGTATTTTTGTTTCAAACAACGCCATCTACGACACTCGTACACGAGGATATAATTTTATGGGGTGATGTGACACGCTGGTTGTTACACTTGGATGTTTTCCCGTGTGCTTTAATATTGCGTTTTGCTTACGTCGACGGATCGATTATATTTTCATTATATATTTATATTGATTTATTTATCTTTTTCCTTTTCGCTGAGAAATAAACAATCGTTAGTTAAAGTTTCGACGCCGCGAAAGAGAAAAAAAATTAACACTGTAAGTAGTGCAGATGTCGCCACATCTTGAGCAAGAAAAAAAGTTTAGGTACATTATGTTCTTTAATTCAGCCGCATTTACACATTTGCGCGAAATAATTTATATAGATGCGTGTAAGCGTTATCGTTCCGGATGTTAACTTCCTAGTCGTTAGATGAAAATTTTTACATGTACATGTGTATTATATTTAAAAATAAAATTATATCGAAATGATAGAGATTTTCAAATAGTGAAAAAAAGAAAGAGAGGGTTACGTAAATAGAGAAAGATTTTAATTATGTTTACGTAAGCAAGTTTATTCATAATTTTAAATCGAGCAATGTTGCACTCGTGTATATATGTATCTATGTTCGACGAGTTTCGCTATGAAGCCGGCTCTACAATACGTTCAATCGAGGTTGTTGTTGTTCTTCTGGTTGTTGGCATATGGAAAGCAAAATATACATTCAGAGTATGCGCGAGTGAAAAAATGTTGATATTAATTATATCGATGTCGGTGTAATGAGTGAGAAAATCTCGTTTTTTAGAGTGCAGACTGGAAAATTGAGTTTGGTTTTTTTTTTGTTTAAGGTGGTTCTAAAATGAATAGTGTAATCGTGAATGTATAAAATTTATTGAATAGTATAGAATTAGAAAAATATATTATGCATTCTCATAATTTTTTAAAGTTATAGTTTAAACGACAAGCATTTATCACAATTTTCATAATGAACAGTAACAGTGATTGCGATAGATAATAGATTTCTATTTAATTGGAGAATTATTATTATTATTTGTATTTACTGCCAAAGTAATTAAATATTCAAAACAATGCATAAAATGGCTATTATAAATTTATATTATTTATATGCAAATTTAATTAGAATTATTTACCATCTCAAATAATTTTGGTTCTACCGATAATTAAATTGTATAATTGATTTAGAAAATTAATTGATTAATTTTATTAATTTTTTAATAATCCTTGTTTAAATACTGACTTAAAATTAATCTTAAAGTACCAAACAAAATTTAATTTATTAATATGTGTATACCATTTATATGTTGTACGATTACTCTTTTTTTTTAAAGATAGGGCGAACAACATCTTTTCTATTTCTACTCTATAAATATAGATACAGCCATCAGTTACAATAACTATTTATAATTATTCTTTGGGTTGCCGATATTTTAGTTAAAAATGTTTAATTTAGACAGTTACTTAATTAATTTAATCAATTACCGTTAGTTTTTATCATTTAATACATCTAAAAAACAATTTTTTAGTTTTAATACATTTGTCCTGTACACATTTTGTTAACAATCTTATCTATCAATGCAAACTAATAATTTAAAAGTAAATACATTTATTGTAATAATTATGATTTTTGGTATATAAGTGTTAATATTGTACAGAACACACAAAAATATTAAATAATAATTCAAAACGGTTTTGCATTTGTACACAAAGGTAACTTTCAAAGTGTTTTTACAGTGCGCAAACCACCCCTTCAGTATCTAAAAAAAATATCAATTTTTTAGAGCACAGACCCAGTGCATATACTTAATTGTCGGATACCTAATAAAATGCATAACGCTCGGACATCAAATATTCCAACGAAATGGTTAATTAAAAATGTGACTTGAAGAAATATATGCAGGTAATGTACATCAATCTATGATATAGTTCTGACAAATCTATCTTGATACAGTCTATACACATATATGCACAGATAAGAAAAAAAAGAACTATTCGATAACCAACTATATGCAGTCCCCGTTGAAAAGAGAGAAAAAAAAAGCAAAAAACTAATTGACTATCTAGGATAACAGAGGAAATATTAAAAAAGAATCTTTGTTCATCTTGGGTGGGGTAAAAACTATCATGAACAGCAGCAGGAGCAGCATCATCATCACGAGAAACAATAATTGTACAACGAGAGACGCGAGAGAACGAAACAATCAATACACGCTCGCCGGCTTTTCATTAGCAAGTCTTCTCCACACATTCTCGAACATGCGTTGGGTATCGCGCACTAAACGTCCTCAAATGTAAATGGCGTAAACTATTCACTGGTAAAAAAAGTTTGCAAACCACGCAACACGATAAAATTATTAAAATTAACTCTTTCTATGTACGTGTGTACGTGTATATATATGTATACATGCGTACAGAGCGAGCGAGAGAGAGAGAGAAACGGCGAGCTACCGGCATTAAAATATCGGAGCACGCCGGACGAGCCTATTAAGAGGTCCGATAAAACAAAATCGCCAACTAGTAAATATAATATTGAAACGAAAACGTTAATTAAACGTGTAGCATTATTAACAGAAAAAAAACCACGCGGAAGACGCCTTTAGAGTAGTAGAGTGTGTGTGTGTGTGTGCGTGTGCGAGTCTGTATGGAGGTATATACGTATACACATCGCACGAGAAAGCCATCAAAGTAAAAGCGACTCGGCAACGCCGCCTCCCACTCGAACGCTGCTTTGAGGTTAAGAATTTCGCTCTCTCGCGCGCGCTACCCGATCGATACTTTATACTGGATAGAGGTAGAAACAGCCATGTATATATAGAACGGGCGTCCCTTCTTTTTTTTTTTCTTCTTCCTTTTCAATCTACCACAATGTGCACAACTCGCAGTACTTATATTTTGAAACAACAAAAAACAAAGTTACTTATATATTTACCTTCAACCGTTCGGCTCGATTCTGCGTGTTCGAGATGATAATAATAATAATAATAATAATAACGATCACTCGACGCGCACAGTGTGGTTGTAGGGAAAGACGGGTAGATAGATGTATACGGGGTGTCGCACACTTTCTTCCTTTCGGGCGCGGGGGAGGGGGAGCCTAGGGAGGAAAAAGGGGAGAGAGAGTGAGTGTGAGTTTGTGAGAGAAAAGACAGAGAGAAGAGAGAGAGAGAGAGAGAAGAGGAGAGAAGAGAGAAGAGAGCACACAACGCGGAAGCAAACGAACGAGACACGAGCACGGCGCGCACTGAACGAGAGACACAACTTGTGAACCGAGGCGGCTACGAACACAACGCCAACTAATCGACGTTCGCAAGGGAAGGGGAGAGGAGACTGCGAGACCAGACCGGAGGCCGGAGCACGGTGGATCCCTTCTCTCTCTCTCTCTCTCTATCTCGGCGAGGTGCGCGCGCATTATATACGCCTCGCGCACACACCATCCCCCCGCCTCTCAACCCTTCTTTTTACTTATCGACGGCGCGCCGGAAACGAGAGGTGTGTGCCGTGTGCGCGCCAAAATTTTAAGTCGTGTACTTATATCGAATGCACAATTCGTAATTGCTTTATTTTTTTATCTTGACGTCACAGTTGATCTTTAACACGTTACATTCCTTACTCGAACGTTCTATTTTTTTTTTGGATATTTTGAAAAGCCACTGTAATATAATAATAAATTTTAAATACTCGGTTCAACTTGTTTTTCTTTTTTTTTCTCTCGTACACGGTCGTGTACATGAATACGTACGTTCTAAAATCATTTATCATTACAATTCTTCGAAATACAAATATATCGGTAAAACATATCAATGCTCGGATCTTAGAGAAACAATATATTGTAATAATTTTTGTGTACGATGTAGACGTATTGTACGCATATATACATACCAATCAACCCTCGCGAGTAAACGTATTCGCACATTACGGTCAAATGAATAATTCAATCGAGTGTAATTGAGCTCGTTATTGAAACGTTGCTTTTCTTTCCTTTTTTTTCTCTCTCTCCTTGCAGTTTTATAATTTCGCGGCATGAGAACCGGCGTCTCGTGCTGTATGTACGTATACGCGCGCACTTCCTGTCTGCATCGCACTCACAACACGTACGCCATGTGTACAGTTTCGTCTATTACGCGCTACGCGGCGATCCAGACGAAGAGCGGGAAATTTTAAATTTGTTATTAGATATCGGTTGGACCTTTCGATCTAAAAATTATTGTCGTTTAATTGAAAGTTGGCGTAACTCTATTTTAAAGAAAACTGATTTTTTTATGAAAGTTTAATATATTCGCTATACAGTCCCATAATTAGACATTGAAGTCATTTTTTTAAGTATATAATTTCGGTATTTTATTAATCTCGAAACATCGAGGTTATTCAAATTTCTTGTAAATAATAAATAATTATGAGTTTATATGAAAAATGTGTAAAAAATCATTAATTTAGTCGTTGTTATTATAATAATATTAATTATCAATTATTTATTATTTTCAAAGTTATACCTGATAAATATCCTTAACAATTATGTCCAGTATACAGTGAAGTTTATAAATTTTCGTTGACAATGCGAACTCTCGAGGTTGAAAAGTAATAATATACCTGCACGTAGAAGTTTATTAATAATTTTATCGATATTGACCTTTTTCTATATTTATATAATAATTATCGCATTAATTTATTAAATAACGTTCGGATAAAACGTAACATATTTAAGATATTTATCAACGGCAATAATATTCAAACTGCAAAATAATACAAAATATATATATATATGAATAAAAATCTAAATTCTGTATACCAATTAATAAGTAACTTAATTAAAATTAAATTTTTGTAAATAAATAATATAAAGTCATCGTGGGATATTGATTTATATAATAAATTAGTAATTAAGGAAACGAAGAATAAATAATTTTTTAGTTTGTAACCTAACAAGTGCTTTATATTATTTAACATAATATATACATATATACACTTGATTATAAGTATTACATTTTATTATGATCAAGAAACTTTATACTTGATTTTCACTAAGCACCGTACATAATAAAAGTAGAGTGTATTATTAAAATATCTCCTTTTATTAATTATTGAAAATCTATATGCCCCTGTTAAAGTTGATATAGTCTTTCAATCAGAAGAACTCAATAATTATCTGACATTAAACGAGCGTGTGTGTGTGTGTGTGTGTGTGTGTGTATGTATGTGTGTATATATATACATGAACTTGTCTCTAATTAATTTTAATTTTGATTAAAAAAAATTTATTTCGTTTAGAATTTTTTTCTATCATCGTACATTCTTTCTAACACAATTTTCATGTGTAGGTAAAAAAAAGGTACGCGTCACAAGTAATTAAATAAATTTTACAAAAAGTCCGATAAAAAAAAAGATTTTTTTTTTATTGAAACGTACGTTTAACGTATACTGTTTAAATGTACATGTATACACACATACCTCATGCGTGTGCCTGGGTATGCATCCACGCGTAGTGGTTCACTTCAATGTTCGATATCTCAATTGGGAATTTAATTATGATTTTAGATGGTGCGAAATACGCAACTATTGGAAAACGTATGGCCTGGGTTTAATTGCGCCAATATATATACCTATATATATATTGTATAGTATACACATTTCTTTTTTTTTTCTTTTTTTTTACGATTTTTTTAATTATCGAAGTTTTAAGATATTTCTAATTGATGTACGTACATATGTGGTTATATGTAATAGCACAGTGATTTTTCTATATGCAACTACGTATCGCCAGGACAAAAGTAACGACACTTTTCTAACGATTTACGAATTTTATTACCCACCTATACAAACTGGCAATAAACCTATATATTACAAGCGTACGTAGTAACCAATAAAAAAACAAACAAATATATTTCTCCGCGAGGAAAGCTGAATTTAAAAGTAAAATTTGGGGTTATAACGGGTGAGAATATAACACAATTTATTTATATATATACATATATATATACTTTTCTTTTCTTCCGGTAATTTTTTTTTGTTTTGGTTTACACAAAATCCATTACGTTTCGTCCTTTTTTCCTACTGCTATACATTTCGTAACGCTCTGATATTTGTCGAATAAAAATATATCGGCCCGGGCTTACATATAACAACTATTTGTTATTAGATTCCTTTCTAATAGGTTACTTTATTACATATACATATATATCGTTAAGCGCTAGAAATATATTATGTATATAAAGCATATTTAATAACGAAAAGGAAAATATATATAAATCGATAGAAAGAGAGAGAGAGAGAGAGAGAGAGAGATTAAAAGGAAACTTAGAAAAAGGTGCAGGTTAAAATTTGTGTATATATATATACACACACACATACAACTTAAAAGCAAGTGCACTCTCGTGGAAATTCGTTTATTTAATTATTCAAATGTAGAAGGGTGTATGTATATATGTGTATACTCGGTGAGAAAGTAACGATACACTTCGTCTTGGGCACATATAGCGATGTGTATGTGTCTCTATGTGTGTGTGTGTGTACATACCAAAAAGAAAAAGGAGAAGCGTTTTCAAGTTAGATACATATTGTATACATCTTTCAAGAAAAACTTTTTCTTCCATTGAATTTAGTAAATATTTAGTTTTTAATAACATTTATCCGTATATGTATTACACTGTTTAAATTATGTCTTTGTGGAACGAATTCGGCCGAAATAACTGCAGCATTAAAATAATAAAATAAAAATGTGTTTTGTCGTTAAATCTTATTAAAAATAACATCGCGTACGTATAATTTAATCCTTAATTTTTTTTTAACGTGAAAAATGCACGTCCAGTGTTTATGCATATATATGCGAATGAAAAGGAGTCTGCCGAACGAGAACCGTGTGTGAGATAATTCCGCATAAAGCTCGTATATATGTACAAATACTACTGAGGATTTTAAATTGCTTCTTTTTTAAAACTGCGAGAATGAGATACACGAAAGAATTAGGTCGTTTACAATATTGCTTTGAATTACTTTTTTTTTTTACACGATAGATCGTGAATGTTATAGAAGCTTAAGAGAGTAATGTGATGAATTATATGTGCAGTTTGGTATTTTAATATAAAATTAAAGATGTACGAACAAGAGAAAATATTACGATATTCAATTATTTCTTGATGCAATAATCGTTAAGGGGATGCAATACTCAATTAGTTACCTACCGAGCCATATGAGACAATTATATTTAATTAACTAATACATATTTTGAATAAAAGGAAATGATGACATCATTGCCCTGTGTACTTGTATAATCTATTTTTCTGCAAAAAGTCAAACAGATATTTTAATTTGTATTAAAATGGTATTGGAAGGAAATTTTCACATAGCGGATATTAGGTTATAAAATTTCCTTCCAATCATTCTCGTTAATTATTGCGCGTACATACTTTGCGCTTTGCTGAATTGCAGAAGATACCAATACGGAGGGCAATGATGTCTTGGTTTTACATTTATTCACGTATTTAATGATTAATTAACAAAATGCGTGTGCCATTACTCGGTCGGTAAAAATTGACTATTACATCCCGTTAATTGACAAATTAATAATATCTATTTTAATTAACGTCGAATAAACATATATATAGGAATTTACGTTCTACGATCGAATAATATTAGAGATGTTGAATTAAGATTCTGAGCAAAAGTTATAACTATATATAGTTTAGAAACTAAGGAACGAGTGTAATGATTTAATAATAATAGTATTAATAAAAACAATAACACAATAAAATTGCCCAAAGTTTTACCGAGTAAAAGTCGTTAATAAATACATAATTATTGGTTTCAAGAGCTATCGCAGTCTGCAGAATAAATAGTATAAATAAAAAATATATAAACCTATACAAAGTCACACATGGATCAACCAGCTAAAGTCAAATAAATACTTACACTTGTAGTAGTGCACTCTTGAAACCTGTTATCGAGTGCTGGTAACTGACAATACTTGGTCGATAATTTTAAGGGGATGTCAAAACCAAATTACAAGCATCTACATATTTCAACATAAAATTTATATCTAAAATGTTGAATCTGAAGAAATTCATACGGATAATCTAAAGCATAACGGAGAGCGTGAAGTATTAAATTTTTTGAGAATAAATTATTTATTTTAATAATAATAATCGAAAGAACAATGTTTGGTCGGTATTTATCAATAAAAAAATACATAAACTTTCAACCCAAACATCGTAATTAAATTATATCGACGTAAAAATCACGTCCACGATTACTTTTAAAAATTCATTCGTTTGTTAACAAAATAAATATAAAATACTTAACTATTTTTTAAGTCTGACATGTCCTTAAGTCGGTAAATGGCTAATTTCGTTAACACCCATAATATCCAATGAAATCATTCATTTAGAAATTGAAAATAAATTCTCAACTAATGTTACCGAAATATGTAAGAAGAACCTGATAAAATGGTACGAGAAATAATTTGTATGTATAAGTATATAAACAAAGAATATCCATTTTCAAGATATAGAAATTCATATAGATATATAAATTTGCGCGTATCTAATTTTGATCAACAATTTAATTTTCGTATAGTTATTACAATTAATTTTTCATATTTTGGTGTAAATCCCTTGCGTAATCACGAATAATAATGTACGAAAACTTTTTTAATTATTAATACGAATTAAAAAACTGTTAACATATTGAATTTCAATAAAATCGCTGTCTTTGATTTTAACCATTTATCATATTTTACAATTCAATTTAATTAAATTGAAATCAACAAATATCTTGCCCACTTTATTTCGAAAAAATGTTTGAACGGTGAAAATAATTTTAATTCGACAAAACGCGAGACGAAAGCTGTTTAAGAAAGAAAAAAAATACGCGGGAATTTTAAAAAGATGGAACAAGAATTTAATGAAATTACTCGTAGACACAAAGGAAAATATTACTAGCGCAATAAGCGAGAAAATACAAAGAAACAATTTTTGTTTTCCTTTCGGTGAATATAACGTACCTCAATCTCGAGAGGGACACGTGTGAAATATGCCGGCGGGTGTTGAATGGATCGGATGTCATTTGCATAGGACGAATAGAAACGCAAAGCGCCCTTTTTTTTTCTTCACTTGGAGTAAGTTTTGAGTTAGGTAATGGCATGGACGAAACGTGACGCGACAGTTATTACAAATTTTTTTTTTTAAGTTTCGTAACACAGATATGTTTAGGTAATCTTAATAAAAATATAATATCCCTACAGAAAGTATCCATTAAAAAAAAAGTAATGTTATATTTACGATGCACAAATGCCATCGCATTTTGTAGAAAGGAAAGTCTCCATCCCTTTTTTTTTTGTAATGTAAGGCTAAAGAGATTCTACATCTTCATGTATAAGAAAAATGCGAAAGAGGAAAAAGTTGTCAGTTCAGGGAGATAAAAACGTGGAAAAAACATTTTTACCTTCTTATAATAAATATAAAACATTACTTTAAAAGAATGATATACGCGCGCGTGATAGATAAATCATTTTATTTCGATAAAGAAAGATGTGTGACTGTAAAAATTTTATTAAAAAAAAAGTTACATTACGCAAACAGGACGGATAAATCCTCGTACGTTAAAATGACTGTCCAATTTATTGGTTATAAACACGCATATATACCCACAAGTTTAATCTGTAATATCAGAAACTAAACTAATATTTTTTGACCTCCATAAAGAGTGTTTACTTCGTCTTACCACAATAAACATAATTTCCAATGAATTTACAAGTTTAATCATACACACAATTTTACACTTGTTTGCCAAGTGGGTTAATCCAATAACACGGCGTAATGTAAAGTTAGAAATATTGCTTCGTATATATATATATATATATATATATATATATATATATATATATATATATATATATATATATATATATATATATATATATATATATTAATTTATCCAAAGTAAATAGAAAAAAAGCAACAAAGAAAGTGAATTCTCGCACGACTGTAAAAATTTTTCTTTTGTAATACCAAGGATTTTTTCTCTGTTTTCTATATACAGAATTATAATGAGGACGCTGAAATTGTTTTGGTTTTTTCGTATTCGACCTCCGAAAAAGGAATGCATATATTCCATTCATCTGTTTTTCAGTTAAACGGGATACACACAAAAATAGAAGGAAGAAAATTTCACAAACTTTTATAAAACGGATGAATGAGAACAAAGATTCACTGCGGAGAGAGTGTTAAACAAAAGAAAATTTTAGTTGATATAAATGATCGACAAAGGAACCTTCAAAAATGTAGAACTACTTTGAGGTTTTAATTACTTTTTTCGGGTACGTATTAAAGACACGCAAATAATTTAAAAGAATAATTGAATTTATTTTTAGTAAATCAAAGAAACGTTGATAGAGATATAAATTTTTTGAGGTTTAGGATTACTTTTTAGGGTGTATATTAAAGGCATATAAAAGGATAATGCAGATTTGATCTATTTTTAATAATTCAAAGGAACTTTAAATAAGACAAACTCTTCGAGGTTAGTATTATTTTTTGTGAATTTATATTAAAGATATACAAATTTGTGTAACTGTGAACGACTAAGTTCTGACCTACGGCGCGTAAGATAAAAAAGAACTCGAGTTACTCCTCCCAATTTGTAACAAAAACATAACCTCTATACTCTTGGAAAGAAAGAAAGTAAATAGTCAAAAAGGAAGGAAAGAAGAATAAAGGAAAAAGGTGAAATTTTAAAGGCCAGACACGAAGCGGATATAACGATGAAAAAAAAAGAACATAGCCAAGATGTAGCTCGAGGCTTTTCATCTAGGACGCGGCTCATTGTTTTTTCTCGTACATTCGTCGTCAGGACCAATAACGAGAAAAAGAAAGTTATATACATATCGCGAAAAGGGGGTTGTTTAATCAGCCCTTGTTAGCAGTTGGTAAAGAAGTCAAGGAAATGCACCATTCAAACGTCCATATATATTATATTAAACTTGTAAACAAATTCATTTATTATACAATTGGAAATACGTATATATATATATATTGGAAAAGTATTTTATTGATGTATAGTTTATTTATCTTCCCTCGAAAAATCCAAGTATTCGTAAAAGTGTTAAATAACCATAAAAATTTTGTTGTAAAGTTGGAAAAAAATTTAGTTCAGTTATAGATCTAACGAGGGAAATTGATATTCGTAATTTAAATATGTACTTTTATATTTATCGGTAAAAGAAATATTGGATCGTTGTATTCGTATATGAATTTTTACGAGTAAATTTACATACGAATCCCTGTAAATGGTTCATCTCGTTATTTTTTCAAAACGACTCAACGAGATCCTCCATTAAATCAAAAATATCAATGGCAACATTTTGTTATTTTTCTAGCTTGCTTATGACAAAATGTATTTCCTGCGAATTTAAATCAACCAAAAACGGTTTAATCTTATTTTTTATATTTAATCTAAAAAATCAAATCATTACTTGGACAAATAATAACAGAGATTAAAAATTTGGGTACTTAAATTTTATTATAGTTATTTTTATAAAAATAAACACCAAAGCTTGATGTCAAAATATATTTCGTAATTTGTTTACAAAACAAACGTAAAATATTATTAAATTCCTTGTAAAAGTGATTTTTAAGATATGTCCTCCTTATCCAGAGAAATATGTCCATATATTAATAATTAGAAATGTCTCTTTAATATTGTAATGGTGTAACTAATTATTGTATATTTGTTCAGAAAACAATAAAAAATATTTTGATAGTGTCACGGGCGTCTCCGCGGGACTTAGGTGTATGAGAAGGATAGTGAGAGCGATAAGGTGTCTCGACTAATGTAAGCGTTGCATTGCATCGCGGACGTTAGCTCGATGGTCAGAGTACGAGATTCGTAATCCAAGGTTTTTTCGCTCCTCGCCTTTTTAATCCGTACAACAGTAAATACGAGTATCTATAAACATTGTGATTTCTGATTAAGCCATGTAAAAATTTGTCCTCTACATAGTTTATAAATATAGATCCAATTTGAGTCTAGTTATGTGCTTTAACGTTAAAAACCCATCCGAATTTTGAAGTTAATTGTTACCGGAAAGTTGGAAACATTATTCATATGTTTTAAGGTTATGGTCATACTATTAAGTTCTAATAAAATGAGATAAATAGCGTTTGATCACAAGGTACTTACTATCAATTTTTAATCCTATATAGTTCTTAAATTCAAATTTCTACTAGGGCACGAACGCATTTATATATAGATTAATTTTCGTTACTTTTCAGCTGGATTATATAATTTACAAATACTGATTATTTTATTAAATTACGCCAAATATTTTTTATTTGGTGTAAATTAATATTTTGTAAATTTTTAATCAATTTGCGAATTCACCCGAACTACGCTTCGTTAATGAAATATATTCGTACAAACAATTTATATACATTGCGTTAATTAAAAACTCGAGCCGCTCGTTTTGTATCAAATTTACCTAACGGTTATACAGTTACACATTTGTTTGTATTCTTTTTTTTAATTTATATAGATATACATATATACACGATTCTCTATCGAATCGACGAGACAAAATAATTTTTTTTCTATTTCCTTGAGAAAACATTTTCCAATTTGTTTTGGATGGTGGTCTAAAATTTTAGTGGCTAAATCTTAATAGTTTTAGAGATATTAAAGGTCATAAATGTGTGCCAGAAAAATTCAGAATTATAAAGAAATCATAAATATTGTGTCAGGAAATCTTATGGAACTTGCAAATATACTTTTTACTCGAATAATTAGGAGAACTACAAAAAAATCTAGTATAAATTAATATGTTATTGTTAGAAATTAAATATTATGTGTTATTGTTTTATTAATCTTCATAATTTCATCAATTAATTGGTAAGTTTAAATAAATGTATTAACGAACACTATTTCGTATGCGCCATACACGAAAATGTACGAACCGAATTCAATTTTTGGAATAAGATAGTATATTAATTAATAACGATGAAACTGCAGGCTGATTAATAACTATCTCCATTCATAATGGTTCCTACCGCAAATATTATTATTGTCAAGAAGGATTAAGTTTTGACAAATGAAAAGGATATCTCGCGTAAGTACACGACGTATAAATTAATGATATATAACAAAGTAATCTTGGCTGTTGGGTAAAGGTACCGATTATGAAACACTTTGAAAATCATGTCCCTAATGTGAAACAATAAACAAAATATGTAATAGAAAGTTATTTTATAAATGTAAAAATTCTATTAGAATTTTATTACACATTATTAATTAAAATTTATGTAAAAGTACGATAATGTAAAACATACAGTTGGAAGAAAACATTCAATTGTATGCCTCTTTGGAGACATATAAATCCACTAGTTTTTGAGCAGTAACAGACGAGTGCCAGAGACTTTATTTTTGGTTGTATTTATAAATGAAGATTTGATACAATGTATGTTACCATAGGCTAAAGCTTTTAATAGCTAAATTCAAATTGTTGTCAAAGATTCTTACTATTAATTTATAATTGTTTTAATATTTAACACTTTTAACATGGCTTTTTTGCAACTACTTCTATAAATAATATAATTGACTCGTTATCATATAATTTATATAATATTCATCTGATTTATGTATTACACGTGCAATAATGTACATTATTGTATTCAGCAAATGATAATCCAACTTATAAAGTATTGTATTACCCAACCCTGCATATGATCATTTTTACATGTTTAATAATTTTTAATAGTCAAACTCAAGTCAATACTAATTTGGCTTTTTATACATACTATATATGTATTTTGAGTAATTTATAAAATAATAATATGTACCAAAAGTAATAAAAAATGTATAATATCTGTTAAACACTTGTTCCATAATAGGGATATTTACAACGGAACCTTAGGTACAAGTTGTAAAATTAGTGTCTCGTACATATAATTACTTCGAAATAATTCGAATAATCATTAATTTCGCTTTTATTTGTTGGAAATTAATTTTCGTAATTGATATATTTCGAAATATATTGAATACTTTTTTAAAAAATAGAAATTAATCATTGAATCTTAAACTCCCCGCCCTCAATATCTGTCTCATAGTGGGTACTTCTACCTTACAGAGCGGCCTATATACCTTGTACATGCATAATCCCCGTGTAAGATCGATGATCCATAAACAGTATTATTTTGGTAATCGAGAAGAATTAAACGTGCGTTCGATAGTTCGATCACGAGGATAGGAAATAACCTCCTTAATTACTAAATAACCAAAAGCTTGGACTGGCCGCGTACGCGGTAAGCGAATTGGTGATTAACCTCTCTACAGGTTAATTCCCACTATTCTCTCTCTATCTATCTGTCTATCTCTCTCTCTCGTCATCGCGCGTAACGGCAATTAAGTGGCGCCCTCTATTCGTTCAAATCTAAAGTTGGCAGCCTTGGGCGTGTTTGGTTTGTCGACGACTTCGCGACCCTCTTATCGGCCGCGAGTAGACCCTTTGTACATTCCGTTTCTCATCCACCTATATATATATATATATTTACTCCAAAATCGGTTGATAGAGAGAGAGAGAGAGAGAGAGAGAGAGAGATTCAACTTTAGGCACTTGCTGATTTAATTGCAAATCTGTATGCAAGACTGCCAGAGATTTCAATTACACGGGCATCTGACCTCATATACATAAATACATAACTCTCTTACGCTTCTCGGGATGTTTGTATTTTATATGTGTGTGTGTGTGTGTGTTTGTGTGCACATCTTTAACAGGTATTTGCGGGATTTACTTAATAAAAAAAAATAAACTTTTTAACGAGTTTCTTTTGTTTCGGTAAGTTGGTTAAACTGGGTTCTAGGCTTTTGATGAAATGGTAAGTGAATCTAACAACTTTATATTTGTTGTATAGGTAGTTATTCTGGTTTATCATTTGAAACAAGAACAATTTTGTTTTGTTTATTAGAAAAAAAGAATTTTCTTTCTGGTCCGAGAAACACGACTCTTTTGTTCTTGAGTTCGCAAAATCTGAATCTGGCGATCTATTAATCCCAAAAGCTCAATTATGATTGTTTTATATGAATATTAAACACTTGTGACTTCTAAACTCAAACTTTAAACACAAAATTTAAAACCTATAAACCTCATGATCGCGCATAATTCAAAAACTCCATAACCCTAAAGTAAGGTAATGAGCCCGTTTCCAAAACATAACGTAGGCGTTCATTTCAAACACAGTTGTTAAAGTGAACATAAAAAACTATAAAAGAATATATATTTAACGTTTCATCCATTGCTTTTATTTTTTGTTGAAGATAAAAAATTTCAGAAAGTAAAGACTAAATACTCAACGTTGAAATAGCTATAATAGCGAAGGTGACTACTCACTTAATGGGAAAAATATACATTTGCAATTTTGACTCAAAATTTACCTCAAAAATGTCAACGTAAAATTTTAATAAATTGCGAACTGTAATTCTTAAACTAAATATATATTTAAACTTATTAATTTATATAGTTTAATATAATAAACCAGTATTTTTATTATATTTATTTTTCTTTATTTCCAACAAATCGGTCCAACAATGTTTTGGCAAATAGAATTAACATACGTTAATTATTTTATAATTTATGTAAATTTAGGGCCGTGAGTATATAATAATAAATTCACGAATAACTATTATTAAAACAAGTAAAAGATACCGGCTTTAAAAAGCTCAAGTTTAAGTATAGGGAGAAAACCTTGGCCTTGATATGGAAATGTAATATTACCTCTATCAAAATCAGTACAAATTCGTAAATGAAAATATAAAAATAACATTACATTAAATAATATCGAGAAAGTTAAATAAATAATAAAAAAAATCGTACGCTCTCAAGTCGTACGTTTTCTTTTTTACTTTAATGTCGGTATTTTGTGCTCCCAAATTGGTGCTTATCAGCGACGGAAGTCACACGAGATTTTTGTAAAACAAACACTTGTTGAAAATACATTTCCCATATAGTGGTGGTTGTATCAATTATAGCAGAGATCGGGAATAATCGAACCCGGAACCTCCGAGTATGGAATCCATTCACTCTACCATCGCTCTCTTATCGTATTCGTTATTTTAGTGTTATGCTCGGCCTAGCGCTCACCACGATCCGAGGGAACATGATTTGATAACCGGTTGACATTGTCACGTAAAGACATAACAGTCTGAAAGTTCCTCTACAAATCGGAGGCCGGTCATAATATGATATATTATGTTAATTCGGAGGATGGTATATTCGTGGCAACGCTTCGTTTATCTCAATTATCTGTATAATAACAACGTTGTATTAGATATACCTTAGATGAGCGCGAATCTATTCTTTGTTTTATGTTTTTCACTTTATTATTTTAGTATAAAGCGTACGATTCAACATTTGGTTCCACGCGGACAGTGATTAATTCTAGTATACGTTCTCAAGTTGAATGTCGAAAATTTAAAAATTTTGCTAGTTAAGAGCGCTAGTAAATAAAAGATTATAATACATTTTTGCGTTATTCTGCTGTCAGGTACTTCGTAACCCTTTATCTCAACTATTTTTATTTGTGCAACAATTTGCGAAACAATTTATTCCTTTATTTATTTTATGTTGAACTATCAAAAATTATATTAAATTATACAATAATTAATATTTTATAATATTAACGTATAGAAATGTATCTTTTAAATATATTAATATTAAAGCAAATGAAAGAAATAGCAAAACTAAAAGAATAATATTACCCTACGAAAATTATGTATGTACGGCTGTATCAAAAATCCTAGCACACCACGTTTGCAATCACACTCTCGTATACGTGTGTGTGTATATATATGGGAAAAGAGGAGCGCATGAAATGCATAACAATAGCGGGGTTCTTAGCCTCTGGCAGCCACCGATTTGTACAAGACATTACACAAAAAAAAAAGAAACTATTTTTCTCTTGTGCTTTAGTATATCGATCTGAGCTAGCGAAGAGCTACTTGTATATGAGGCATCAAAAACTTTCGTATTTTTGTAGTGAAGATATATGATTATATCGAGAATAAATTTTTTTTTGTATTTCATCCTAATGATTTAAAACTTTTGTGTCGTAATTATAAACTTGTTTGGAAATTTTCAATAGGACAGAATTATTTTAAGTGAACTTGTGCAGTTATAAGTGTGGAATAATTAGTGCATGTGGTGACAAATGCTCCTTGTGTCTCATCCATTTTTTAATCTCTTTGACATTTTTTGTGATTATTCTTAGAAGTGATTGTTTAAACTTTACATAAGTTTATGTGCAATTCATCAATTAGTAATTTATTAAAAATAAAAATTGTTTTCAGCATTGTTATTTTGACATAAAATGTTTATTTTTTTAAAATATATTTTCGTTTTATAAACATAAACTGTTTAAATAAAAAATAACTTTTAACAATTACTTCAAGAATATTTATAAAAAATTTCAAACGAACTAAAAAATTTGTATATAAAACAATTCTGTTTTATTGAAATTATCCAACAATCTTTATATTTTCACAACAAATATACCGCAAAAATGTACACAATTTTAAATCATTAAGTTGAAACAAAAAACAATTTTTTTATATTTTCTCAATTCATCTCTACATTTAACAGTTTAATTTTTTTTAAATTTAGGAGAGAATTTAATTAATTTATTATACATAATTTTCTTGATGACTTGGATGTATTTGCGGATATTATCGATAAATATACTCGTGTAAAGTATAACGCTTTTTTATAGAATAATAAAAACATTTAATAATTTTGCATTCTACATTGTAATGGAAATACTGTGACTATGTTTTAAAATTCGGCTTAGTGCAAATAAACTAGTTTTTGTTACTTTAATGTTCGATAATGTACATCCTATTTGTTATTTCGCGGTTGAATATCGCTTAAGCGTTCGATATTATACATTTTTCGGAACATTACACCTTAATACATATCGTGCGGTATCGATTAAAGCTATACATATATACGCATATTGGATATAAAAAAAAGGAAAATATTACTTTGTTTTGAATTTAAAAAGGAGTGTAGCGATAACAAAACTATATCGATCTACATTCCATCAATAATACATATATATGTACAAAAAAATTTGCTCTACCAATTTTCGTTGAGTATTTGGGAAAGTAAAACCGAATAATGCCCATTCTTTTGACGATGCTATGGATTCAAATCCATCGATGCAGTTTAGGTTAGTTAATTTTTCAATCTGGTACTTTCGTCTCATAGCTTATGCCATCTGTGTCTTTTGTCAATGGAAAAAGTCATACTGATATGGTATTTATTTCTTGATCCCCGTATTGTCATTATATTCGTACATTAGAATAACTCAAGAAGAATATTTCATTAGAGTTTTCTATGCGCATTGGTTCCACTTTTACCAAAAGAAAATTTCGTTCGATAAATATTTTCCGATGTTTTAAATAAACTACGATGCTTTTATGGCGACAGGAATTTTTTTTGTATCGACATGGGGATTTTTCGAATTTTTCTTTCCAGTTTCATGTATTTAACAATATAGATAAAAGAATGGTAAAAATGTGGTCGGTATTTTAAAATCACGAAAGAAGCTTAAACGCAATGACCATAAAGTTGATAAAAAATTCAAATTTCCCGCGTTTTAAATTTTTAGAATTTTTTTATCTATAAAGCTAACTTATTAATTTTTAAGTAAATATAATTTACGGCTCTGAGACATTTGAATAACACGGTATTATTGAATTTATAGATTTACAAGTTACAATATTTTGCAATAATTCTTGTAACGAATTAATAGAGACATTCGATTTTAACTTAAAAGAGATAGTGGTATATCATTTAGATTAAATATTTCATATATTTTTGTTATTATAATTGAAAATATTTAAGATTATATGCGATCAAATCATCAAATATAGATTTTATTCTATACCAAAAGCTCCAATTATTATCGCGTAACAACATTGGTGCTTACGAACTTAAATTAATAAAAAAGAAAGAACCTCGACTTAAAGAAAACTCTCGAGAGAAATCAATAATTCAATTATCGTAATCGTTATTTCTACAACAACACATAAACAGATAAAAACGCTCGATCGGATAACATCCGTCAATATTTTACATTACAACTGATAAATGGTGTACCCAAGATATTCATAATTTACGTTAAGTTAAAATTATCACTTTTACATTTTTTTCTTTTTACTTATTATTGTTTGTTATTTATTGATTTTTTTGAATAACTCGAGAAAATCGCACGTTGCTAGGAAAAGTATATATACGTTTACTTTACACGTCCATGCGCATTACCGATTCACCCAAGAAATTTCACGCTCTCGTGAAAGCGTTTTGTTGTAAACGAACGACAAGAAGAAGAAGCAACAGCAGCAGCAGCAGCAGCAGCAGAAAAAAAGAAAGAGGAATATTGAAAAGGGAGCGCGCTCGCTTGCTTGCCTGCGTTAATTAACGACGCTCGAGTTGTGCGAGGGTTGCTTAAAACTTGTATAGGGTCTGCGTATATATACACTCTATGGTGATACATATTTTTGACCATATTTTTACTTTCGCAATACCGGCAAAGTTATTAATCGACATATATATATCGCCCACAAAATGGCAAATATCTAAATATATTAATTTGGGTTAGCCCGTCTGGATTTTTCATTTTCATTCGATGAAACCTGCTGATATTGATATCTCGAGTTTACGCGCGCGTCGAACTAAATTAACCATTTCAATTACATTTTCATAGAACAAATGATAATTATTTTATACATTATTCAATCAGGTTAAGTGGACGTCTATTATTAAGCTGCATATTTTTCATCGTCTTCGTTTATAAAATCGTTTTTCTATGTGCCCCAATTTGTTAGCTTATATATATATATATATATATATATATACCAAAGTTTTAATCATATAATCATAAATTGGAAAAACACTGCTTGATTGTTCAAAAAAATATTCTATCTTTTCTTTTCCGGTTAGTATTTGTATATATAGAAGGATTTAGTGATTTTATCATCCAAGCGGTTGAATAAAGCTTACCCTATCCCCAGGTGCCTCCTCCCACCCCTCCTTAACCCCTCATCGTCGGGAGATTAGTCGAGTCCTTTGTGACGAGGATGTTGGGCTTTACCTAACTTGCGCGTCTCGTTTGAGGCCTGAACGATGTTTACGTAGTTATTCAAATTTACGTATTTTCTTGCCTCCTCGTATAGAGGAGAGGGGATCGTGTAATTGAAATGGCATAGCCTTTTACGATCCTCGACACACGTTCAGACCTACGACCACCGAGTAGCGTGATTTACTTTAATATTAATCGACTGCAACCTCATCTTTCGCTCTCCCTTTTCTCTCTCTCTCACTCTGTCTGATGAACTTGTTACACGAGCCTTTTCATCTTTTGTGCGACATATTTCTTTTTCTTTGCTTTACTCCGAAAATATAAACATTCTACTTATATAAATTTTGATCACGATAAGATTTACATGTAAGACGACAATGTGATGCTATGTACAAAGATTGTTACAATGTGTTTACTATATACTGAACAATGTAATAAAATAACAGTAAAAAATAATAACAGTAAATTGAAGTATTAAACGGAAAGTTTAAAAATATTAAAATTTTTTCGAGCTTGATATAAATATTTTCTGTTATCGAACAATTATTTCTTTACGATTATTCAATGAAATATTTTATTGAATTCACTAAATATTTTATTACTGTAAAATGTTTAGTTGTATATAGTTACGTGTCCGTTATTTATCATTACTCAACGTTTTTCCTCGTACATTCCATACTATACATTTTTATTAACGTGATTCAAATATTTTCGAATTTTTACAATACTTTATAGATTTTACTGTGAAAATTAGTAATATTTACTAAAATATTTTTATTATTGAATATATTCACTTATACGTGAATAATATTTCATTGAACAGGGATTTATAAAATTTTCGATAAATTTAATAGGTTACACGTAATAATAATAATTGTGCAATTACAAACTTACCATGTTTAGGTAATTTTATATTGAATTTCCTATATTGTTTAATTTGTAATGCATAGTACGCGTGTATATGTAAATACTATTTAGGTATTGTTGCGTTATACTTTCATTTCATTATTATTTATTATAATATACCTTTCACCACATATATATCGACGCCTCGTACGAAAGAAAGCACAATTCCGAGTTTCCCATTTAAAATAACATTACAAAATCTAATTTGTGCTTTTCTTCGTAAGAGGCGTCGAATTATGATATCCATTTTCGACAAAATAATTCACTGTTAATAGATTTGTTCTGTTCATTACCTACAAGTCAAAATGTTCATCTAATGGATACATCAATGTACCAGGAATCAGCCTCATTGTTCTTATAGTCAGCTTAATTATTATTCAAGTAAACAATATTTCAATATTTACTGAAATATATTAAGTAAATTGCCTCGTTGTTGTAGTTGTTGATTAATACTTGTCGTAAAAAGAAAATCGATTGCATTATATTAAAATAAAAAGCTAACAAATGTAATAAATGTTATCAGAAACAGAGTACCACATTTTACTAGAAATAATATATAGTATACCTAATATTTCTAAATAGTAAAAATCAATTAAAAAATAATAGTTGAGGATAATAATTTAATTTTGATTCGTAGCTATTTGTCTTTTCTACACTGAGAGGGCCGAATGAATACGTCCTAACTGTTAGAACCTAGTAGAAATGTTATCATAATTTGACCAATTTATATGGTGATAAAAGACATTTCGCCAAATTTTGGGCAAAAAATGGTAAGATTTGTTCTAGACTACTTGCATAGGAATAACGTGTCTTTGCAATGATCTATCGAAATAGACGAAAAATTTTACAATTGCCAAGAATAGAAGCGAATGATTATATAATCCAATTTGGATGCTCATCCGAAGAAGAGGGAGAAGAAGAAAAAAGGTTTTTGTCTGGGTTTTGCACAAATAACTCGAAAGAGGAGATCGTACGTGCTCGATAAATTATCCGAAATGTATTAGTGTGTGCGTGTGTGTATATATAGTTTTGGATAGTTTCTAATTCACCGGTTGATTCTCAAGTGAAGAAGGGAACAATCGTGAGACGTGCCGTAAATTAGAGCTAAATACGTACGCAAATGCTAGAGCTCCACTTCTCTTCCTATTTCGTAAAGATCGACACGGTTACACTATTTCGAATTTAATTTCCAATCCAACGTGTGCTCTCTCGTAGAGATCTTGCAATTTTTCGGCCAAAAACTTGAGGACGTACGACGTTTTCTACCAGGTGTATTGATCTAATTATGGGGATTATTTCAGAGTATATATAGAAAATGTTTACGATTACATTGTACTCTATTCGTAAAATAGAAACAATATCATTTGTTATTTTCATCCTCTATTGTTCAATTGGTAAATTGCCGATAGTTGAGAGTCAATAATAAATAAATCCAATTTACTTATTTAAGTGTACAACTCTCACGTGCTCTTCAGCTGGTGAATTTATTGGACAACAATTATTATTTAGATATTTTACAATAATTATGGATTTCTCAAATAAAAGTTAAATACTACCGTTATATCGAATATAATATTACAACCCATGTGCAGAGAGCTTCGTCGAATAACGTATGCGAAACGAAATCAACGAGTATTTATACATAACAAAGTAGGTGTATAGTATCATTGTAAAATACTATACTTTTGTCCAATAAATTCAACACCCGCCAGAGAGGTCTGTAAACGTGGCAAACGGAACATTGTGCACTTAAATAAATAAGTTGGATTTACTTATTATTAACCCTAAAGTAACGAAAATTTACCAATTGAAACAATCTAGTAGATCACTTTGTGTATTTCGGAATTAAAAGGAAGGGTATAAACGAGGATGATCAAAGGAAACCACTTCTTGCTCAACTTCGAAATTTGAGATCAAACCTAAAACCGAAACTTTCTCTTCGTTTTATCGGTATCTTGAAATTCTCGGTAAAGTTAGCTGTTTTACACTGTATCAAAGAGATGAACCCAAACATCGTCGAGTTTTACCAACTAATTTCCGTAAAATTAACATAAGTACGCGAGAAAATCCATCCAGCAGCTGTAACGGAATATAATACCTACGTGCTCGATACCGACGTGCTTTTTTACAAGATTCTGAAACTCGCGATACCTATACAGATAATTTGTTTTGACGATGAATTTTAATTAACCGCCAAAAAAAAGGGAAAGACGTTCAACTTGAAATCCGGTAATCCAGATATCGATAAACCCGACAATCCCCATGAATATATCGAAGGAAAATCGAAGCGTTTCCCTCTCGGTCTATATATATAAGAAAGAACGGGATGAAAAGGAGGAGGAGGATAGGAGAAGGAGAAGAAGAGTATAATAAACCAGGCGGTCGAGACACAAGCCTCCGGTTATGGAGATCGTGTATTATGTCACGGTGAAACGTCAATAGTCTACCGCGTGACTCTTTCCCAATCGGTTTCTCCCTCTTCTTCACTCCCAGCTCCTCTTCCTTTCAACTGAGGGAAAAGAAAAGAAGAGTCACAACCCTTCTACGGCTCTTAGCTATCGTTGAAAGCCGACAGACTGCAAGAGAATGGGCTGACTTTAAACCGAACTCCATCCTCCTCAGCCTCCTCCTCCTCCTCTCCTTTTTCCCCGATTGATTTTCCCTCTTCCTCGTTCACCCCTCTCCCCTCACCTCTCTCCCCACACTCTTCCTTTCCTTGCTAAGAGAGAAAGAGAGGAAGAGAAAGCATCCTCGTCGATCTTGCGCTTTTATTTCTATTTTTACCGGATGGAGAAATCCAAGGCTAAAGAACGACCAAAAATTATTTCAGAGGAATTCGCCGATCCGCAATTTTATTTGTCCTCGTTGATTTTAATATTCGATTCTTTCGTTATTATTAATGGGATATCGGATTGTTTCTATATAGATTGCCTCGTCCGAGACAAGTATTTATCAAAATACGATAATAGTGCACGATCGTCGGAATCAATGTCTTACTTTGGAGTCTTTAAATACAGGATTTGTTTATTAAAAGACAAATAAATTGACTATATTTATAACAAAAATACGAACCTTACTAATTTAGCAAGCTACGTAGATTCAAGCTAAAAAAAGCGTTATATTAGCTTTAGGTTATAATATTGGTAAGATATTAAATGTTCCTTCGTATGCAAATCATTTGTGATTGATAAATAATTTACAATTACAAAATCGATCGTTTTCATGATCGAACGTCAAGTATACTTTATCCACGAAAAACTATTGTTTTACAAATATTAATTTATTTTATATATTTAAATTAAAGCAATTCTATGATTGTATAATGTATACAACCTATCCTGGTAGAAATGTTTTATAGTTTATTATCAGTCATTTTTTTACCTATCCACTAAATCAATGGATATAATACGTTGTGCCTAAATATTGTTTCAATTTCTACTTCAGGCTCTTTGAAATTGTTTTGACGTAAACCTGCCGAGGACCATTCGTATGCTATACTTAAAGATAATTACGTCCATTTAAAAAAAAATTACATTATTAGTCTGAAACTTCTATTATTTAGTTTCTTAATCACTTTTAATGATTAAATTTTCATCAAGATGAATATATGTCAAAGTTTGTAATACAAAAATCATGTTTTTCTTACATTACCATATTTAAACGAAACACGAGTAAGTTAAAATAAAAAAAAATTCAATAAGATCTCAAATTATTAAGATCCCTTGAAATCTAAAATGTTATATTTTCCAAGTAAATCGTGACAATAACATTAGGAACTTAGGTAACTCGGCTAAGTGAATGATAAAAGTTGATAAATTGGATCATAAGTTAAAATGGAATTGTAGCTCCCAAATGTTTGCGCGTAATATGGCACTTGGATTGAATTCAGAAGGGTTTTAATTTTAATTCACTTAACCCAACAGTTTTCCGTGCACCACAAATATATCAATGAATTTTGCGTCACTGTCGTTAGCGAACGCGACCAACGAAAACAAAAGAGAACCAAAAAAATTTTCAATAGGTCGTAGGAATTTTGTCCCATTGCACACATTTTTATTTTGTCGACTCTTGGATATACGTCTAGTAGACAGAGCGCGGCCTCGGTTATATATGCGTAAAAGTTGCTCGAATATCTTCCAAAGGCCTCGTATATTTTCCACCGTATTAACCGAAATGACAAATGTTACCTAAACTCTCTCGAGTTGTAAGTAAATTTTATGCGCGCGCGTGTGTGTGTATCTGTATACATATATGTACCTCACTGAATTTATTTACGTGTACTTAGGGTCCCACGTCCTAATATCCATACATGTTTCTTCTTCATTTAATAATTCAATAACATCCTCGTGTCTGTATATATATATATATACAAGAATAATAAAAAGAAATAAGGAAGAAGAAACTTATCATTGCGTTTTACAAACGGTTGGAAACGTCGCGTTTTAATATTTATTATAATTTAAACACCGGCTTTTATATCGCACTCCTCCGATTCATACAATATGTAAAGAGTAAAAAAAGTGGGTCGAGCCACTCTTGATTATGAACTAAGCATTAACTTCGTTAAATATTTCACTTTTCAAACGAAACATTCGAGTAATTAAACAATTGTGTATTAATTATGAATTCTTATGTCGGTTGTTCAATAATATTAATTGAAACGCCATCATTTCTGTCTAACAGCACTTTAACTATAAAAAAGGAAATATTAATATATATAATCAAATTAAAAAAAAATTAAATATAGTAACAAAAAAATATTTGTCAATGGAGGTGATATTAACTCGCTTCAGTTAATAATAATTAAACACTTTTTTTCAGGATTCCATATATTAATCTACGGGGGTAATTAAAAGTCAGGGCAAATACTCAGTTTTTTTAATTTTATTTAATTTTTCATTATTTTTACTTTTTATAAGTAATATTTTATATTTTAATTAAATAATCATTTGCATATATATATAATATACTAGGAAATTTTAGTAAGTCGATAATAAAATATAATATTGAACGAGTATTTTTATAATGAATAAAATATAGTAATTTACTCATTCAATATTATATTTTATTATCAACTTACTAAAATTTCCTGGTATATTAAACAAAGTTCGCAATATTCTTCTTTGTTTTTTTTTGTAAAGAAGCCTTACGTAAAGTTACGAATTGTAAAAGACGGCCGGAGATTTTGAGATTTACGCCGCTAATAAACATCGGGGATTCCCCCTTCGGGTATTTCTGAACAAAAACTTTTTTTTTCCTCTAGCGTTGTATATGTAAGAGTACACAATTTTTCTCTTCTTATTACTTGTAGGTCATGTGTCTACAAATGAAAAATTGTGACAAGTACAATTAGGAACTTACGATAAAGAATTATAAATTAATCTTTTCTAATTGTTCCAGGGTTATATTAAATTAAACGATCTCTACACATATGTCGATTAAATTATTAATATATTTATAACGGTATTTGTAATGTGTAATTATATATGTATATGCATATACATATATGTATGACTATTATAATGTACGATTGACTATTCGTCGAAAAATCGAATGTACACTACCAAAATCATTATCATGCATTATATGCATTGTTATTAATATTATTATTATCATCATCGTCATCATGATTATCGTGAAATGGATTATACGCGTCGACGAGATTTAGCATAAATTACACGAGCCATAAAAAGGCATTTAAGATTCTAATAGCGATAAATCATAATTTAATATGAAATTATCATTTCGCGGAAAACGCGCGGTGTACAAAGTAGATACAACGATTAAACGCGGATATTCCATCCTCCTCAATTTAGTAACCAGCTAGTGGAAAGCGAAAAAAAAAGAAAAGGAAAAAAAAGAGGGAGAGCGAGAGGGAGAGAGAGAGAGAGGGATATTCGTTCGCGAGGCGTAAACCTCGCTAAGTGACCTGGAAGCCCGAGAAGCGGAGAAAAATGAGGCGTAGGAAGGGTCGACGGGGGGAAGGGGGCTTGGGAGAGCGAAGTAAAAAGTAGTTGGTAATTCTGTTTGCACGGCAAATCCTCGAGTTCGGAATCGCGCGTGCGAGCGTCTCTTAAATTGCAAATTCAAAGTTGCAAGCGCGCTTTTCCTTATAATCCGAGCGCGCAATTTTTTATTTTCCATCTACTTGTTACTTTCGTTCTCTCTCTCTCTCTCCTTCTCTCTCTCTCTCTCTCTCTTCTTATTTTGGTATACGTAGCCAACAATAGCAATGAAAAAGTTGATCGAGCCAGGGTGAATATTAAGCGTTTGACGGTGCGCGCGGCAACCAGTGAACCGTAAGATTTTTCGACTTTTTATCAGATGCATTTGGTTGGATATTTACATTACTTTGGCAAACATTGCCACTCACCGTTAAGTGCGTCTTATTCAATTTCCGTGTGTATACCAATTCGGGTGTATATATTTATTTTTCTCTCTTTGTAAAAACAAGTCCAATCTATTAAGTGGATGAGGTGATAGATTGCTTTAAATAACAAATTACGAAAAATTTACTGCACTGAAAAATCATGGGGAATTTTTTAGGGTGTCCTTGTTGTATTGAATTGGAACTTCGTAGAATTACTTAATATTTAATGATCTAGTGCATTTTTGTATTTGGGTTTTACAGAGAATTGCTTATATTATTTATATAAATGATGTAAATATTATCTTTGTTTGCTCGGTCGGTAACCTACCCGGGTATCCCACACCCTTAAAAGAGTGTTCGGTATTACCATCTAGAAATTTTACTAGAATAATTTTTGTTGCAAATTAGGGCCTTCTTTAAAAGTTAGTCGAAATAGCCCCTTTTTGGCTCTGACCGAGTTAGTCCCTTTTTAAAAAGCCTCTTCTTTCGGCTGCGGTCGAGTTATCACCTTATTAACAATATTATAGACTTTAAACGTTATCGTTTATACTTGTAGTAATTTAACTAAATACACATGTTTATTGTAGAATAGTCGGGAGAATCATAACTGGAAAAATAATTCATGTTTTATTACAAAATTGTCGTAATCTCAAAAATGATTATAATTAAGTAAAAATTAATGTATCAGTAAATAATTTCTATACAGCGGTCTCAATATTTCGTGATGTTGTGCTTACTGTATTGTAGTGTAATTCTTATAGCGAATTTCACAGTAATAATTATGAGACAATTTTGACAGTAATACATTTACTGTACAACATTTATACCACATTAACGAAAAACATTATTTGCAGTTTCGAACATATTTCATAATAATATCTTTCAAAATGTCTGCACCGAAAATATTTTTAAACATTCACTTGCCCAAGAAGGGATTAATTAATAAAGCATAAATACAAAAATATTCTTTTGAAAATGTATATACTTTAAAATTTTAGACAGTGTTATTTTAATTAATTATATAGCGTCTCTGTATTACGGTTTTCTACAAAATAATACATTTTGTTAATTATTATAATAATTAGCATATTTCACTCCGTCATTAACAGTTAACAGGTATGTCGGACTCAAATTTCAGGGATTCGTTAAAAGAAAGTAGAAAAGAATGTAGGTATTATTTAATACAAAATCATCAGAACAAATTTTATAAGAATATATACTTATAGAATAAGTGGATACAAAGGTACATTGTGGCAAAAAAAAAACGTTGCACTGGTAATTTGTAAATCGTAGAATATAAATGAAAATTATATTCAAAGTATTGCATATAGATAGCACTTGACGTACAACTATTGAAACCCATTATTATACGTACGAAAATAAAAAGGTGATTTCAGGATACGATGTCGCTTTGACTATAAACAAATAGCTATCGAGTCAATAAGATTATGGCGGGAAATTTAAATTTTTGATTAGACCATATTTTCTTATACAGTTTTTCCTTAGTAATTAAAAATACCAACATTTATATATGAAAATTTGCGTTACAGTATTCGCAGTACTCAACACAGGCAGGCATACACACAATAAAGGTATATACCTATAGGAGCGCGATATTGGTAAGTATCAAATAG
Source organism: Theocolax elegans (assembly GCA_026168455.1). Classification (NCBI taxonomy): domain Eukaryota; kingdom Metazoa; phylum Arthropoda; class Insecta; order Hymenoptera; family Cerocephalidae; genus Theocolax; species Theocolax elegans. The sequence goes on along the minus strand of CM047431.1, from coordinate 38,439,446 downwards.
GGTGTATCCCGAGATTTTAGACTCGTAAACGATGAAAATTGTATTCCGGTGAATTTGCATTGCAGATAAAACGAAAAATATGCTGTTGGAAAACAGGGTAGAGGAACCTTACGGTTTCTCTTCAAATTCTCGCGACACACTCGTCACTTCTCTTTCGAGGCTTTTAACCTAATTTGCAAGCGAGTAGAAAGGAGGAAGAAAGAAAACGTTCTATACATATATACAATCTTTCAAGCTGATGTACAAGTATTATCAAAATTGTTTACAATAATCCAATTTAACAAATGATGTTTTTCTTCGTTTATATTTCCTTACATTAATTAAGGGGTGTATATATTTAAATGTACTGTGAAATTTCATTAAAATTCAAGAGCAGCGTATATAGGATACAATTTAAATTTTAGTTGAATTTCATTATAATTACAAAATGAATTTTATTTTTAATCCAAAAGGGTAAATTATGTTAATTATGCATTACGTTACGCATTTCATTCTACAAGTTTCATTCCTTTCGGTCAAAAATACCGAAAAAAAATCAAAATATGACGCATTGAATTTTTAATATCTTTGAGCAAGCATAATTAAAAGTCGCGCAATAAAAGTTTCTTTTTTGCATAACAGTGTGCATTAATTTTCCGTAATGAACATTAATCGAAATATTACTCTCTAACGACTTTTCTCTCTCAATAGGAAATTCTTAATTAGTAAAAAAAATTTGATTTTATATTTTTTTTTCTGGTTTATATATACAAAACAAGGACCGAGTAACAAAACTTGGCTCGTTAATGGCACGTTCGGAAATCGATCCGTTTTAATTTACGTCTCTATTGATTGAAAGCCACCGTTCGTCACTTCATTTTTCAGTCAAAGTTCTTTCCCACGTATGTATATATATATATATATATATATATATATATGATCGAACGTTTTTTCTTTTTCTTTCAATTATACAAAAAAGTAGTAGCTTTCATAAAACGAAAAAGTGAATCTTTTTTGTTGTTATTAATCTAGTAGATGTAGAGAAATGTGAAAGAATTGGATTAAAATTCTACGATAATTCATTACTAAGGCGGTCGTCTGACCTAACACTGATACCGTTCACTCGATACGATATACAAATTCGTAACGATAAAATAATCTTTATCCGAATGATCAAATGTACCACGATATATTAATAATGTCATTAAAATTAAATAATAAATCAATAACGTGCACGGTCTTTTGAAATATATATACCAAATAATTAATATTGAATAATTAATTAACGATTTAACTAGCATTATTATATTACAATCTGTATATCTTATGTCGTATATCGTATATTTAAATGAAAAATGACAGTTATTTTAATAATATTAATAATAATAATATAATTATATTTTCGTTTGACATGTTACAATCTTATAAATAACAACAAACGATTAAATTTTCATGTGTGAAAATACGCGTCTGGGTTAAAAGTACACATACTGGACGGTAATTTTTTTTCACCGCTAAGACGAGACCGATGTGTGTCTACTTGCTAAAGAAGGAACCTTCCACGCTTATTATATATAATCATAAAATCTAAGGTAAGACTATCGATGAGGGGTCTAAATTGAAGATCGATAGCGAAACGCCTATACGGAGATAATTTTTTATGTAAATATTACTATATTAGCTAGTAAGTAAAGGACGTACTCGATAGTTCACGAAATTTACAAAAAGAAATAAACTATTTCATGTGAGCCTTTTACAATTTTACTAAAGTGTAGTAATAAGTAATATATAGTAATAATGGTGATCGCCGTAAAGTTTATTAATAATGTGTCAAAATTTTACCATAAATAATGGTAAAATTTTAGGTATTTAAATTGATGTAAGAAAAATCAAATACTTAATGTATTAATTTTTAATATCTAATATAGTAAAATTTATAGAGCCGTTATGACCAGAGTAATAGAGCGCATGTGCAGTTGGTCAAGATGGTGGTTCGATTCGGTCGGGTAATCGAAACAAACGATCGTTGATCAGTGTGTGTTGTTTCGCTCTATGTTGTACCGGCATTTAGTTAAAGCTGAAAATGTAATTAAAAATGTAAGTATATAAAATTTCGTAGTTATACATGTATACATTACTGTTAATTAATGACCTCTACCCGGTTACCATGTTGTAAACGCGATTCCTAAGACCCGTTAGAGGTTATTTCACGCTTTTCTTAACCTAACCATACTATATTAACCTAACAATACTATATTTATTTCAAGATTATATTAGTACTAATTACTATTTTAATGAAATTAAAATTATTTTCATAATCAATTATATGAAAAGCATTATTGCTTGTAAATCGAAGCAACTTCATGAGCTCGTATAGGCGATGGGGCCAATAACCTAATAATTTTTGTTGATTTGCGTGGCTTTACGTAACAATTTGTTTTCCAAGTATTATACCGGACTGCAGTGAGACTAAAAAATTGCTTAAATGAGTACGTTACATACATAAATAATTTTATTACTGCATTAACCTTTCAACAAATAAAATTCGTTAATTGAATATTAATAAGGTGTTAGTACACACTAAAAATAATATAATACCATTGATCAAAATCTTACTTACTAGGAGAGGCCATATTTATTTACTCAGATGTTTAAAAGATATTAAATTTTGAATATGGTTACAGTTTCAGAAAAACTTAAATGGATTGAAACTAATATCGAACCATTAGAACGTTTAAATAGATTTTGGGTTGATACGCATTAAATTCGTAAATCACTATTCGTAAATAGATTATCTGCAGCAAAGTACTTAAATAAATTTCCATGTTTACGTAAATGAATTATAATTTACTTGTAGAACAAAAATATTTTATGGCAGCTATTATTATAGATTTTGATGTGCTATACCCGAACAAGGAGCGCTTACTAAGTACCAATTGGGAGGTAGTTAAAAAGTGTTTGCTCCAGGAATTATTTGTCTGTAGTAATATAAAAGAACTAGGGATAAATAAATGTGGAGCACTATATGTCTCTGTTCCATGTTTACCGCCAAAATATCAATCAAAAATCGAAAATATATTTTTGTACATGTTGTTTAATATTTTAGATCAAAAAATTTTTTCTAATAGATTGATATTTTCTAAAGCGATTGATAAGTTAAATTTTTTGTCATCTAGTGACATAACAATTGAAATTAAAAATGGTCCTGTTCAAATATTTTTTCATATTACTAATTTTACAGTGGATAATTTAGGAAGTCATTCTATTTTTGGATTCAATGAAATTTTTAATTCAAATTATTTTTGTCTCTTCTGCTTAACATAATTAAACGAAATTAATACGAAAATTCATGAAAAAGATTGTATTCTTCGTGATGAAAAAAAATTATGCATATATCATATTCAATTAAACAATTCATACCTGAGTGGAATTAAGGAACAATGTATCTTTCATAAGAAAGATTCTTAGAAGGGTTTCTCGTTGTTAAAAATGTCGACGTAGATATCATGCATGATATTTTTGAGGGCAACTGTCAATATGATGTACCGCGATTGTTACATTATTTTTATCAAGCGAAATTATTTAAATTATAAGAATTAAAATTAAGAATGCGAGCGTTTGATTATAGCCCAAAGTATGGTATTAATAAACCTCCAGAAATTATGGATGTTAAAAGAAGAGTTTGATTATGCCATCTTCAGAAATGCACTGTTTAACTATACATTTGTGCTTGATTATAGGTTTTCTTGTACCTGACAAAGATGAATATTGGGAACTGCTAATTCTTTTAAAATAAATTGACGATGTAGTGACGAAACTCATTTTTTACTTGATACTCTCATTAGTGAATACTTAACATTATTAGCGACATTATTTCCTATAAAGGTTTTAAACCAAAACATTATTCCCTTCTGTATGCTGCAAGAAGTATGCTATTGTTTGGTCCTTTAGGGAAAATTTGTTACTTGCGATACACAAATAAAAATCGAGGAGAGTGTAACATATCGAGAGTCGCTAGAACACGCGTTAATATTTGCCAAACAATTGCTAAAAGACATCAGTTATTACTAAACTCTAGATTGATTTTAAATAGTCAGTGTCCTGACTTTACTACTAGAGCAAAGAAAAGGGTATACGTATATTATAACGTTGACTGAAGTCAAAAAGTTTATTCACTTATTACCTGAAATAATTGGTATTATACCATTTGCTTAGTTAATGTACTTTAATTGAATGGGCAAACTATTAAACGAAATTCAATTTTGGTTAAATTAGATGAAAATAATTGTTACTTTTATCTAGTTTGTTACATCATAATTTTCTATCAAGGATTAAAGTTATGTAGAGATTGTTATTTGAAAAGGCACTTCCAGGCTTATAAAATCTATGAAAAAACTAATTTTTTTTGGACAGTTTTATATGTAGAAGATAATGAAAATTGTATTATTTCTAGTATTAATAGATTGAACGACAATTGTACATACATTTTAAAAAGGTGATTGTAGTAAAATATTAGTATTTGTTTTATATACCACAAAGAGAGAATTTTTTTAATCATTATGCATTTGATATATAACTCGTGAACGCTTCAATATAATCTCGATTCGTACATAAGGTTAATGTAATTCCTTACATATAGTGTAACTATTAGCGGCGTTTATGAGATAAGCGATGTATGCGTAATAGCGAATTTTTTAATTAATTTAAACTCTGTGATCATTAAATATTAAATATATAATGCGATCCAGAAAAATGTATCATATAATATTATCAAATGACACAATGCATATACTTTCTACAGAATATACTGGTTTCAAATCAATGTGAAATTTATATTTTCTTAATTAAAAGTAGTATTTCATTTTTATTAAATTTTAAACCATAAAAATTACTTTATATAGTAAAATATTACTAAAACTATAATATATTAAAAATTGTAAATTTTACGATACATATGAAGATCTTTTTTTAAAAAGAATTTTTACTATAAACCAGGTATGTCCTGTGTTACTTAAAACTTATAGTAATTTCTACTATACATTTTTGCAAAATATACCTACAAATTTTTCTCCGTGAACTGGATAAATCAACTGGACCCATTCTACTAAAAAAGTTGGTTGATTTAAATATGCGTTTATAAGTAATTCAGCATAGTATAGTGAGATCAATAAAATAATCAGGTTGTTTTAGTTATATTATACTTTACTATATTTAATTGTAAATATTGCTATGCAGTTTTTTCTCGGTGTAGAATTCTTTAAAAATAAACCATACTTTGGGAAAGTCCAACACACTAGACGAAGAGTACAACAAGCCCTTCTTCAATTTAAAAATGAATTTTCATCCGTAACATGACCTGTAAACTCATAATCTTACATTATGTATATATTACGATTAAATTTTTACGCATAATAATAATAATAATAATAATAATAATAAACGCGACCGTCCCTTGCATAATAATAATAATAACATCATCTCTCTCGCATATTGAATGCGCCGGTTTCGTATGTATGTGTGTGTATATATGTATATAATAAGAGTATTTCAGAAAATGTGAAATATTTAACGAAATGAAAATGTAAAAATGTACACATATCTGCGTTTTCTCATAATATTTAAATTTCAACGGAGTTAAACTAAAACAAGAGAAAAACAGTTATACTATTTTACAGGTAGATATATATATGCATGCACGTATAAAATAAAATATTTCATTTAACAATGATAACGCAATATGGTACCGTAATATCATATTTCAATTCTTCAAATCAATGTGCTTGAACGTTTAATTTGTTGATTTGACCATCCGTTATTGATTGATATATATATATAGGCACGTAGTTGGCGATTGCAAGAGTGAAATAAATAAAACAAATTTATGCACAAAGTTTTGTATGATTAATTTGGCGACCTCTTCAGGTATACTAACATATCTATCATTGAGCATAAAAAAATTAATATTGTGTATAAAACAATTAATATTTGAACAATTTGGTCGAAATGTATAATAGTATTGGTTCATATAACTGAAGGGTATACAGATGGTGTATATGTTTACAAATTAAAAGTCATATCTTGGATACAAGCGAATGTGTACAATTTCAATCATCACATTATTATGACATTTAGATAGATTGTTTTAATAGTTGCAAAATTACAAATTTTTTCTAGAATGTAAATATATATTTTTCGGTTCGTAATTAATAAATTTGGAATTGCTTTGCAGAGTATTTTACCGGGACGTTTATAACGCTCTGAAATACAATTAAAGAGAGAAGGTACTTGAGAAGGTTTGTAGTCGAAGTATCAGGGAACGTTTACGATGCGCTACGAGTGCACCATATCCTGCACTGCTCTACAATAATAGACGCTGAGGAGGATTATTTTAAGATTTTATAACTTTATGTAACGTTTGTGGATTTGTAGTAGTTGGTCGATTATTGACGATGTACTATTTTATAAAAAAAAAGTCTCGACGTAACGCATTTCACGTAACTTCAGGAACAAAGAAAGTTTTTTGTAATTATATATGTGTAGTACTGCATTTGCTTACATAGAATCAGTTTTATGAATATTCATGTTTTAAGAAACTCATTATGTATTCAATACTTCATGAAAAAAAATCTATTGGATAGGTCGTGTAAACTATTTTTCAGGTTTCCCGCCAAATTCACATTCACGAAAATGTCTTATTGTATACAATGTCTGATGATCAATCTAAATTTAATCCTTATGAACCTGCAGGTTCTTTCTATGACTCAAATTTGATATACGTAAGGTCAGTAAACAGTAAGTGTAGAGTATGTTAGATTTTAAAACAACGTTGACTTATGTATTTATTCGTTTTGTTTTATAAATGCATATATGTCTTTCAAGAGATGAGTGTAGACATATTCCTTTCTGGAAAGGATCCTTACACAAACCACAGTATAATATTGGAAAGACGAGAAGAGTATGTGAATAAAAGCAGAATACCATGATATTTTTACAAACGCAGTCTAATCTTACATATCATTATTTTTATTTGGTATACGGATTATGTGAATATGCTGTAGAAGAAGAGGAAGATGTTCATCTCGTACAGAATTTAGATGTCAAAAGTGTAAGACGACATTTTATTGCAGTAAACCTTACTCAAATCAATGATTCATTTAGCCATAAACTACATTATATTATATATCACTTGGTATTAGTTAAAATTTTGTTTATTATACTTTACTATAAGTTAATTTATAAATATTTTTCTATTTTTCATTAAATTTATGTACATCTTTTTTTGACTCAAATGCTTCTGTCATCTAATTCTGGTAATGCACCAAAGAGGTACGAGTCAATCAACGAAGCAAGAGTTGCTTGTCAAACGGCCTTAATTAGCAAGATTAGAGCAATCGAAAACAAACAGTTTAAAATTAATTACGTATATTCTAATAATATATGATTTAAATATTTAAATGTAAACTTTGAATATTCAAGTCACACATATACTTGACCAAGCTTTATTCTATTATTACTTGCAATTCGTTGCAACTATACAAGCTACATGAAGGATTGGAATTGGAATTGAAGCTCTATGGCATTAAGTCAAGAAATGTATTACAGTTTCCATTAATATTCAAAGAAGATCAACAGTTTTATTCAATACAAAAGTGCTCATTGCACGACGAATCAAGGATTCTGCTCGTTTAATTATTAATAGAACGATGAAACAGACAGAAAAATTGCAAACATTTAAATAATATTGTACATGACCACACTGAATATATTCGAAGATTCAAATATCAAGCAAGGTCTCATAAGCATTTCTTTTTTATGTGTAAACCATCGGCTTTTCTAATTTTTATATACCTAACTTTAAAAATATCAATTATTACTGAGATGAGGTCCAAAAAGAGTCTTTTTTAATTATTAAATTATTAGGCTGTTTGAAGATCTCTAAAACTATTAAATTTCAATCTTTAAAAATTTACACCTACATCTAACACGAATAGAAGGTTTTCAGAAATCTATATAGAAAAAAATTTTTTTTTTCATCGCTCGAATTGACAAAGAATTTTTTTTACCTAACAAGGAGGGGTTCCAGGCTCCGAGTCACGGATTTTGTTGCCATTTTGGGAATCGTTTTCTGGTATACAAATATGAAAGAATTTATGTCAAATTTAATCTCATAGGCTATTTGACGTTAACTTTACGCATTTAATGAAAATTTGTGAAAAATGTATGTTTCAATTTGATTACTGATAACTCAGAAGCATTTTAAGATAGACAATCAAACTTACATCTGACACAAAAAGAAGCTTAAACATTTTCATTTTGTCAAAAGTTGTGGAAAAAATAAGAATAAGATGAATTTTTTGCTTAAAAAGTTAAATTTAAATACGTTAAAATCGCGTCTTATTCATATTTTTTCCATAACTTTTGACCAAATTGAAATATATAAGCTTTCTTTTTAAATCTTATCTACTTAAATTTGTTTGTTTATCTTTAAATGCTTTTGAGTTATCAGTATTCAAACTGAAACATGCATTTTTCACAATTTATCATTAAATAGAAAGTAGAATTAACGTCAAATAGCCTATGAAATTGAATTTCACGTGAATTATTTCATATTTGTGTACCAGAAAACAGTTCCCAAACCTCTCCTTGTAAGTAACGAAGATACTTAATAGAAAACTCTTCCTAGAGCGGTTAATAAAATGTTTTACAAATAATATTTATTAACTCTTGTTTAATGGTGAAATTCTAACGTTTGTTTATAACATTTATATTTACTATACGGGTAACCGCGAATACAAAATGATTAAATGATAATATCCTAATCTTACAAATACGTACACGTACGTATATTTTTATATACATTTGTAAATCCGATTTTCCGTTGTACTCACGTGAAGAATTACGTAAAAGCTTTGGTTGACTATGCCATGCACTACATGCCTTCAATATATATACGACCGAACACGTATTCACGCAGGTTATGCAGCAGATCCTATAGGTGCAGGTATTACGTAGTATGTTCATGCGATTTGCTGAAAATTGTTTAAAAAATAGGTAAACACAATATACATATACCCTAGTAGAAATCTGACCATTAATGTAACGTTTTTTAAGCCAAAAATTGGCCAAGTGTCATAAAATACCCAAAAAGTGCCCAATTAATGGCCAAATTAGAGTTTTATTTAACCTTCAAATGGTAAATTTCTACTAGGGTACGTGATGTTTTAAATGCGTAAAAATAAGTCGTAAAAGTAATAGTAATTAGGTGGAGAGCTGATGCGACTCGTGGATATCCTCGAGGCGAAACAGTATATATAGGAGGAATGATACGAATGGAGGGTAGAAAGAGATAGAGTGAGAGAGAGAGAGTGGGGGAAGAGGTTGGCGTATTGCGCGTGACAGGCGTGACAGGCGCATCAATCAAGTAGACCGGGATGCTCCAAGCGTCTGGTCAATTTCCGAGGATCGGCGGATTTTCGCTCTCCTGGCCTGCTCACAATTCGCCTCCCTTATGTGTGTCGGATCTATGTCAGCGGTCACGGATGTTAAACGATATCTTATACCCACAACTCAAAATTCAAAATTCAATCCTTATACTTTTGCTTTCTCGTTTTTTTCCTTCTTCTTTTACGAATAATTTTGTAATTTCGATTCGGCTTGCTATTTTTCCGGTATGTGTAGTATGGTATCTCCATTACATTTTCTTAATCAAATGATCGCGTATCAGAATCGTATCGTTTTAGTAGAGCACCAATCGAAGAAAATTTGTGAACGAGCCATAATCGTAAATTAATTATTATATAGCTTTAATGTCCGCTTGAGAGTCGTCGAATGGATAATCAAACATTATATTAAATATTATATTCCTAGTCGCTATTTTAGTGGTATATGTTAACTTTCGCGATACGTCTGTTTCGTTAATCGCGCACTTTGATTCGTGATATAAGTCAAGTACCGGATAATGTTATGGAAAAATAAACAAATAACGATTGTTCTATCATTTGGGTATGCTAAACAATCCGGTGAACATATAAATACACACACACACACACAAAGAAAAAAAGTAGTAAAAATTACTATCAGTGAATAATTGAGGAGAAAGAGAAGAAGTAAAATTTACTATATATCTGTTAAATTTTCCGAATTTTTCACCACTTGTCAAGTTCAGTCCCTCGACAACTCAATGGCGTAGTATAATTTTTACTACAACATTTCTCTCTATGTATATATATATATGTACAAATATATACTATAGGCAAATGTTGAACGATAAAAAGTCGAGGAATCCAAGAAGAGGAGAGAGGAGAGTAGACCGAACGTAAAATTCCTCGAGCTGTGGAAATCGAAGCCGCTGGTTAAATCGGGTATAGGGGAAGCAATTTAATCCTCGAACCATCGTATCACCGGTAGCCACAGTAATTTCCGAAAACGTTACACATTCCCACCCACCACCACCTCCTCACTGTACAGCTCAACTTCTCCAATAACCACAATAAATTTCATAAAATCTCGTGTAACTCTCTCTTCCTCTGTCTTCCTCTGTCTCCCTGCGCATATATATATTGTTATTGTTGTCGGGGAGGATGACATCGCCCCAAACTTGTCGGATACTTCCCTTGGAATGGATCCTCATACCTGTTCACCCTCTCCATCTCCTGGGCTCGAGTGTGCGTGCGTGGGTGTGGGTGTGGGTGTACCCGATAATCATCCCTTCTCCCAGAACGTGATTATTGCTCCCTCTGTATGTACACGCATGAATGCAACCCGCATTCGAGGTTACGATGTAAATTCCACTGATCGGATAGAGCAATTTCGTATAGGTCAGGAATACGCATAATTCATACTATTATACATATATATATACACATAGAACGTATTTGTATACATATTGACAAACAAGAAGATGATCAAGGTTATGTTATATCCAAAGGAGTTTCTTCATGTGCACGCCAATGAATTCCCCATGAAATAACTAACTATACTGCGCGCATTTTCTTTAAGGGGGTTCCAAAGTCAATTTTATGACTGAATTATCGACCTGCCGTCGATATAGTAGGTTGCATTATCAGTATACTACGCCATCTAGCGTACGATTCAAATGATGTCGGTAGATGGCGTAGTTATACTAACACTGTGATTTGATTTTGTGGAGATAACATAACCTAAGCTTGAAATTTATTCTTTATTGATCAAGAGCCAAAAAATTTTTTTTTTTCTCTAACTTTGAGAATGTCTTTTTAGCGTGTATGATAAATTCAGGATTGATTACTCATTATAGAGTGGACAATCAGACTTACAGTTCTGTACTTGCATAGTTACAATCAATTGAAACTTTTACTCACTATGGAGTGACAACAATTTTAATGAATTGTTCAATTTTTTAATAACTAAAATTAAATATAATAATTACGAACTCAAATTATAGAATATCTTAATCCAATAAATGTTTTTTAATAGCGTGTAAGATATTTATAAATAATAATTGTATACTGCTATTTATAATTAAATCATTTAAAACATTTTTCTTTTCATCATTTTTTTTATAATCATAAACCTTTTTTAATGCCTTAATCCCATAAATTTAGGATTGATTACTCATTATAGAGTGGGCAATTAGGCTTACTCACTATGGAGCGACAACAATTTTAATAAACTGTTCAATTTTTTAATAACTTAAATTAAATATAATAACTATGAACAGTTATTAGCCATCACTGGGCTTGCGTGAAAAATCCTATTCTATCACTCAAATTATAGAATATCTTAATCCAATAAATGTTTTATTATAACGTGTAAGATATTTATAAATAATAATTGTGTACTGCTATTCATAATTAAATCATTTGAAACATTTTCCTTTTCATCATTTTTTTTATAATCATAAAACTTTTTTATAAATTCAGTTACGTACTGAAATATTTTTAATGCCTTAATCCGATAAATTCAGGATTGATTACTCATTATAGAGTGGGCAATTATGCTTACAGTTCTGCACTTGCACAATTACAAGCAATTGATACTTTTACTCACTATGGAGTGACAACAATTTTAATAAATTGTTCAATTTTTTAATAACTAAAATTAAATATAATAACTACGAACAGTTATTAGCCATCAATGGGCTTGCGTGAAAAATCCTATTCTATAACTCAAATTATAGAATATCTTAATCCAATAAATGTTTTTTAATAGCGTGTAAGATATTTATAAATAATAATTGTGTACTGCTATTTATAATTACATCATTTAAAACATTTTTCTTTTCATCATTTTTTTTATAATCATAAAACTTTTTTATAAATTCAGTTACGTACTGAAATATTTTTAATGCCTTAATCCCATAAATTCAGGATTGATTACTCATTATAGAGTGGGCAATTATGCTTACAGTTCTGCACTTGCATAGTTACAAATAATTGACACTTTTACTCACTATGGAGTGACAACAATTTTAATAAATTGTTCAATTTTTTAATAACTAAAATTAAATATAATAACTACGAACAGTTATTAGCCATCAATGGGCTTGCGTGAAAAATCCTATTCTATAACTCAAATTATAGAATATCTTAATCCAATAAATGTTTTTTAATAGCGTGTAAGATATTTATAAATAATAATTGTGTACTGCTATTTATAATTACATCATTTAAAACATTTCTTTTCATCATTTTATAATCATAAAACTTTTTTATAAATTCAGTTACGTACTGAAATATTTTTAATGCCTTAATCCCATAAATTCAGGATTGATTACTCATTATAGAGTGGGCAATTATGCTTACAGTTCTGCACTTGCATAGTTACAAATAATTGACACTTTTACTCACTATGGAGTTGACAACAGGTTTAATGAATTGTTCAATTTTTTAATAACTAAAATTAAATATAATAATTACGACCACTTCGAGAATCCAGCATTCAAGCGTTCCTAGTATTGAAAAAAGCACATATGATTAGACTCTTTGACTAGGAACGAGCCCAAGGAACCAGGATGAGCACCATCATTAGCTCACTCAGTAGCTGAAGGGTAGTATATCTTCTAGGAGCTGCACCGCGTCCAAGTCTTAGGAATAACAGCACATACTCAGATTGGCTCCGATGATTGTTGACGGAACAGCAACACGTACTCAGATAGGCTCCGATGATTGTTGACGCCCAGTGCAGGATTTTCTGTGAATATATTAAAAAATCAGACAAAGCAAACTACTAAATAATGGTATAATGGGAAACAGGAAGAAAGGACGCATAAAAAGGTATACAATGGCCTGTTGATATCAATTGAGAGGTTAGGGGAACACCAACCTTCTCCTCTGTAATATAACTATATAAATAACGAAGTGCTCCTACGGATAAGCAACTTACCTGTAAATAAAACCCGGAACTACACGTTAATCCTATAGCGAGCCGGTATTGAAGAAAAAGCAACACAATGAAGAATCCGCCCGTTGCACCACGTCCAAGTCTGAGGAACAGCAACACGTACTCAGATAGGCTCCGATGATTGTTGACGCCCAGTGCAGGATCCTGTTGATATCAATTGAGAGGTTAGGGGAACACCACCTTCTCCTCTGTAATATAACTATATAAATAACGAAGTGCTCCTACGGATAAGCAACTTACCTGTAAATAAAACCCGGAACTACACGTTAATCCTATAGCGAGCCGGTATTGAAGAAAAAGCAACACAATGAAGAATCCGCCCGTTGCACCACGTCCAAGTCTGAGGAACAGCAACACGTACTCAGATAGGCTCCGATGATTGTTGACGCCCAGTGCAGGATTTTCTGTGAATATATTAAAAAATCAGACAAAGCAAACTATTAAATAATGGTATAATGGGAAACAGGAAGAAAGGACGCATAAAAAGGTATACAATGGCCTGTTAATATCAATTGAGAGGTTAGGGGAACACCAACCTTCTCCTTTGTAATATAACTATATAAATAATGAAGTGCTCCTACGGATAAGCAACTTACCTGTAAATTAAACCCGGAACTACACGTTAATCCTATAGCGAGCCGGTATTGAAGAAAAAGCAATACAATGAAGAATCAGCCCGTCGCACCACGTCCAAGTCTGAGGAACAGCAACACGTATACAGATTGGCTCCGATGATTGTTGACGCCCAGTGCACGGTTTTCTGAGATATTTTAAAAAATTAGACAAAGCAAACTACTAAATAATGGTATACTGGGAAACAGGAAGAAAGGATGCATAAAAAGGTATACAATTGCCTTCTGATATCAATTGAGAGGTTAGGGGAACACCAACCTTTTCGCTTGTAATATAACTATATAAATAACAAAGTTCCTCTACGGCTAAACAACTTACCTCTAAACAAAATCCACAACTCCACTTTAATCATATAGGGAGCCGGTGTTGAATAAAAAGCACTATGTCATCAGCAATACAATGTAGAACTCGTTGACAGATCGGCAAGAAGCGCGAATGTACGCGTATATCGATAGATGACCGCACGGGCGTACGACGTACGCGCGCATCATGTCGATTCCAATGCAATGCGCATGCGCGCACGGACTAGACGGGTCGGATCACGACCGAGATGAGACACTCGTGAACTTCGTTAAGAAACGTTTTATCATTATATATATTGTTAGTTTATAACGGAAAAATTTGTTTATTTCAAATCTTATAAACGTAGCAGCAATATTTTTAATTTTTCTAGATTGACGTGACACACGCGAATTGAGCAACAAATGCGAGTTCGTGGTGCGTGTATGCAGGCGATCGACGGAGCGCACGCACCACGAAGTCCCCACTCTCCAACTAATAATAGACATTCAGTATTTTGGTTATTCTCTTCGTACTCGAGTGCGCCTGTTAATTAATTTACTTAAATGTTTAACTTATTCAGAGTAATAAGACGACATTGAATACCGAAAGATTGTTTTTATAATAATCAAACAGGTTGAATCGAGTGGTAAAATGACTTCGTGGTGCGTGTACGCAGGCGATCGACGGAGCGCACGCACCACGAAGTCCCCACTCTCCAACTAATAATAGACATTCAGTATTTTAGTTATTCCTGCGTACTAAAATGCGCCTGTTAATTAATTTACTTAAATGTTTAACTTATTCAGAATAATAAGACGACATTGAATACTGAAAGATTTTTTTATAATAATCAAACGGGTTGAATCGAGTGGTAAAATGACTTCGTGGTGCGTGTACGCAGGCGATCGACGGAGCGCACGCACCACGAAGTCCCCACTCTCCAACTAATAATAGACATTCAGTATTTTGGTTATTCCTGCGTACTAAAATGCGCCTGTTAATTAATTTACTTAAATGTTTAACTTATTCAGAATAATAAGACGACATTGAATACTGAAAGATTTTTTTATAATAATCAAACGGGTTGAATCGAGTGGTAAAATGACTTCGTGGTGCGTGTACGCAGGCGATCGACGGAGCGCACGCACCACGAAGTCCCCACTCTCCAACTAATAATAGACATTCAGTATTTTAGTTATTCCTGCGTACTAAAATGCGCCTGTTAATTAATTTACTTTAATATTTAACGTAATCTGAAAATAAAACGTCATTGAATACTGAAAGATTTTTTTATAATAATCAAACGGGTTGAATCGAGTGGTAAAATGACTTCGTGGTGCGTGTACGCAGGCGATCGACGGAGCGCACGCACCACGAAGTCCCCACTCTCCAACTAATAATAGACATTCAGTATTTAGTTATTCCTGCGTACTAAAATGCGCCTGTAATTAATTTACTTAAATGTTTAACTTATTCAGAATAATAAGACGACATTGAATACTGAAAGATTTTTTTATAATAATCAAACGGGTTGAATCGAGTGGTAAAATGACTTCGTGGTGCGTGTACGCAGGCGATCGACGGAGCGCACGCACCACGAAGTCCCCACTCTCCAACTAATAATAGACATTCAGTATTTTGGTTATTCCTGCGTACTAAAATGCGCCTGTTAATTAATTTACTTAAATGTTTAACTTATTCAGAATAATAAGACGACATTGAATACTGAAAGATTTTTTTATAATAATCAAACGGGTTGAATCGAGTGGTAAAATGACTTCGTGGTGCGTGTACGCAGGCGATCGACGGAGCGCACGCACCACGAAGTCCCCACTCTCCAACTAATAATAGACATTCAGTATTTTAGTTATTCCTGCGTACTAAAATGCGCCTGTTAATTAATTTACTTTAATATTTAACGTAATCTGAAAATAAAACGTCATTGAATACCGAAAGATTTTTTTTATAATAATCAAACGGGTTGAATCGAGTGGTAAAATGACTTCGTGGTGCGTGTACGCAGGCGATCGACGGAGCGCACGCACCACGAAGTCCCCACTCTCCAACTAATAATAGACATTCAGTATTTTGGTTATTCCTGTGTACTAAAATGCGCCTGTTAATTAATTTACTTAAATGTTTAACTTATTCAGAATAATAAGACGACATTGAATACTGAAAGATTTTTTTATAATAATCAAACGGGTTGAATCGAGTGGTAAAATGACTTCGTGGTGCGTGTACGCAGGCGATCGACGGAGCGCACGCACCACGAAGTCCCCACTCTCCAACTAATAATAGACATTCAGTATTTTGGTTATTCCTGTGTACTAAAATGCGCCTGTTAATTAATTTACTTAAATGTTTAACTTATTCAGAGTAATAAGACGACATTGAATACCGAAAGATTATTTTTATAATAATCAAACAGGTTGAATCGAGCGGTAAAAATGACTTCGTGGTGCGTGTACGCAGGCGATCGACGGAGCGCACGCACCACGAAGTCCCCACTCTCCAACTAATAATAGACATTCAGTATTTTGGTTATTCTCTTCGTACTAAAACGCCTGTTAATTAATTTACTTAAATGTTTAACTTATTCAGAATAATAAGACGACATTGAATACTGAAAGATTTTTTTATAATAATCAAACGGGTTGAATCGAGTGGTAAAATGACTTCGTGGTGCGTGTACGCAGGCGATCGACGGAGCGCACGCACCACGAAGTCCCCACTCTCCAACTAATAATAGACATTCAGTATTTTAGTTATTCCTGCGTACTAAAATGCGCCTGTTAATTAATTTACTTTAATATTTAACGTAATCTGAAAATAAAACGTCATTGAATACCGAAAGATTTTTTTTATAATAATCAAACGGGTTGAATCGAGTGGTAAAATGACTTCGTGGTGCGTGTACGCAGGCGATCGACGGAGCGCACGCACCACGAAGTCCCCACTCTCCAACTAATAATAGACATTCAGTATTTTAGTTATTCCTGCGTACTAAAATGCGCCTGTTAATTAATTTACTTTAATATTTAACGTAATCTGAAAATAAAACGTCATTGAATACCGAAAGATTATTTTTATAATAATCAAACAGGTTGAATCGAGCGGTAAAAATGACTTCGTGGTGCGTGTATGCAGGCGATCGACGGAGCGCACGCACCACGAAGTCCCCACTCTCCAACTAATAATAGACATTCAGTATTTTGGTTATTCCTGCGTACTAAAATGCGCCTGTTAATTAATTTACTTAAATGTTTAACTTATTCAGAATAATAAGACGACATTGAATACTGAAAGATTTTTTTATAATAATCAAACGGGTTGAATCGAGTGGTAAAATGACTTCGTGGTGCGTGTACGCAGGCGATCGACGGAGCGCACGCACCACGAAGTCCCCACTCTCCAACTAATAATAGACATTCAGTATTTTAGTTATTCCTGCGTACTAAAATGCGCCTGTTAATTAATTTACTTTAATATTTAACGTAATCTGAAAATAAAACGTCATTGAATACCGAAAGATTTTTTTTATAATAATCAAACGGGTTGAATCGAGTGGTAAAATGACTTCGTGGTGCGTGTACGCAGGCGATCGACGGAGCGCACGCACCACGAAGTCCCCACTCTCCAACTAATAATAGACATTCAGTATTTTGGTTATTCCTGTGTACTAAAATGCGCCTGTTAATTAATTTACTTAAATGTTTAACTTATTCAGAGTAATAAGACGACATTGAATACCGAAAGATTATTTTTATAATAATCAAACAGGTTGAATCGAGCGGTAAAAATGACTTCGTGGTGCGTGTACGCAGGCGATCGACGGAGCGCACGCACCACGAAGTCCCCACTCTCCAACTAATAATAGACATTCAGTATTTTGGTTATTCTCTTCGTACTAAAACGCCTGTTAATTAATTTACTTGAATGTTTAACTTATTCAGAATAATAAGACGACATTGAATACTGAAAGATTTTTTTATAATAATCAAACGGGTTGAATCGAGCGGTAAAAATGACTTCGTGGTGCGTGTACGCAGGCGATCGACGGAGCGCACGCACCACGAAGTCCCCACTCTCCAACTAATAATAGACATTCAGTATTTTGGTTATTCCTGCGTACTAAAATGAGCCTGTTATTTAATTTGCTTAAATGTTTAACCTATAAACATAAAAGTTTTGTTTCATGATCCCTGTGTGTGCATATCAATATGTTTGCACGTCCAATCGACAACTTTGAAAAAAGTTGACTGTTTGCCATGCAGCCGACAGTCTAAGATGGCGGCTGCTGCGCTCGCGTAACCTTCGTATCTTTCTACCGCTAGCGCCACCGAACGGTAATTTATGGCGTAAGATTTTATTTTGTTACTGTTGCGGTATCAAAGTCTACTATTTTTTTTAATGTACTGAATATATTTATGAGTACACTTCCCTTCGTATATGAATAAGTTAACTATGTACAAAGTTTGAGACAAAAATATTATTTCGTTTGTATTTAATCCCTTACCAAAAATGTGAGACGGGCGCAGCATACTCAAAATTTTTGGTAAGGGTTTAAACAAAAACGTGATAATTTTGCTGTCCCAAATTTTGCACACACTTAAATAATCCATATACGAAGGGCAATGAACTCTTATTTCTCCGTAAAATAATATAATTATCTAATTATAATCGATTATTTGATTTACTCAGTCGATAAGGTAGGGAGGATAAAAATTGACTTTGGAACCCCCTTAATACAATTTTAAACGAATGATATTAACGTTCCAACATAAATTCAAAATCTTTTGAACCATTTCGTTTTTTAAGTATATAGGTACGTCGTCCTCGCTCGTTTTTCTACAACACTTGACCTTGGAAATATCGGTACATATAATCCGTTATACCTTAAACTTGTTATACATTATAGTATACTTAGAGGTTTCGCATTAAGAGGTATACGTTTGATTCACTAATTTTCGGTACTGGGAATCAGGAGACGTATCGATCGTCGCACTTATAAACCACTCGTCAATGCTGCGAGATGCATCACCTGGTGGTGGGTGGACATATCGGTGTGCGGAATGGGCACGTGTTAGTGAGTGTGTATCAATGGTTTATCGGCATTCGAACTGGGCAACCTAAGGGGTTAATTAGGAGTCTGGTAATTACCCATGGACTACTACATGGGTTAGACGACTACACCCATATGCCTAGACATTCTCCAACCATTCCATCCATGTACAATTGTTTCGTCTTCAATTGATCAGTCGTTCTTCAAAAAGTGTTTCAAGTATTATGTAGGTATAGGTATATATGATACCAAGTGAGCGTAAAAGAGCGCGAGCTGCACGTTTCTTTAGATATTTATAAATTAAATTTATCAGATTGATATAAGGTAAACTGTCATTTCTGTTGATTTTATATATTTTTTCCATTATTCGTTCTCTTTAATTATTGGGTGGCCCAGCAGAGATATTATGAGATATCTTGCACACGTCTCAAATAACAAAATATGGTAAGTTATTTTGTTTATTTTTAGTTTCAATAAGTTACTAATTTCAATTAGAGCTTTATATGTGTGAAAACAAATGTTAATTATATGTTTGTTATGAATGAAAGATATAGCCAAATGAAAATGGGGGATGGCATGTACGTGGTTAGTTCATCAAAACGAAAAAAGAACTATATTTCCCCTTACAAATTATTCGTATTAAAATGTGCAATATAATATTTAATATTGTTTGTTAATGGTTTCTTTCCTTTATTTATATATTAAAAACACCTACCTGGCTCCCAAGAAATTGACAAATTGGTAAATAATCCTTTTAATTTTTAAATATAAATTAAACTCGGTTAAAATGAAGTATTTAATATTAGTTATATAGGTAATTTTCACGCTCTCGAACGTATATTTTTCAAGTAATAAATAAAATCTTCTTAAATGTACTTTGTATAGTCGAGTTATTTAAAATTAATACGAGAAAGACGACAGCGAGAGAAGAGATCGATCATGACAGTTAAAAGTACACCGAAATAAAAATTAAATATATTATATGTAAATAAAATATTGAGATTCGTTTGTTTCTCTAAAATTTCCTTTCAGAAAATGTGAATGAGAACGTGTTTTGTTTTTGAATTGTTCCCATACTGGGCAGTACAATATTAGATACATTTTAAAACCAATTATTTTTCATACACGAGATGAAAGGGTTAACAATAACATCTCTTCCAATGAATCGTAAAAAATTAGTAATCGTAAAAATCAAAAGCGATCGAGTGAATTTACAAATCGCAAAAGTTCAAAAGTCCATCAAGCTCTTAAATCCAAAGAGCGGGGCGCAACAACGTCAATATTGATTTTATTAAAGCATTTCGTGCCTGAGCGTACATTTACTCGCGGAACTAGGCGAAGTAAAAGATGGGAGGGAGACCGGAGAAGGCAAGCCAAGGCGATGGCGAAAGAATGCATTTTCCCATGGGCGATCGCACTTTGTCTCGAGAGAGAGTGAGAGAGAAGAAAACCCACAGACGCGATTTTAGTGGCTTTTTCCAGAGCGCTAAAAACATTGTGTCCGTCACGGTGTTAGGGAAGACTTTTAACAGACTTTTAATGCCCTTTTCTTTTCAGCATAAGAACGAGGGTACATAAGCCTTCGAGGGAGATTTTTTTTCCTTTTTTTCTTATTCTTATTCTTCTTTAACATAACTTCGCTTCAGTCTTATATCACGTTTTGACTCTATTTCCCTCCTCCTCCTCATCCTTTTTCATCCGAGGGTCTTGCTTTACATTTTATTTGTGTTCGAGAACACGAATTTTGGGTCGGATTATACCTTTCGCGCCTCTTTATTCAGTCGTGCAGGGATCGTAGGGGTACGATTCGATGGATATGAAAAAAGAGGTTATACAGTATTTAAGAATATGTGTCATTGAAAAAGCTTTTACGACAGTTTATATATATATATATATATATATAACTAAAGATGAAAGTATACGTGAAATATTTCATTTGGAAAGGGTAGAGGTGATACCCAACTCGTTAGTTTGAAATATATCGAGAGGTAAAAAGGGATAGAGAAGGAAGAAGAGCCTAGACATCTTCCGTTTCACTTATCATCAGTCTTCCTGTCTAATTTTGGTTCACTAGAACGGCTCGACTCTCTGCATAATTCAGATTGGCAATTACATCGTTGTCGAAGGTTCGTTCGATCTCCACCATCGCAGACGGTCTTCCCTCCTCTCACCGAGTAAATAAGAGTTAAGAGAGTTATCGTTCACTAGAGTTCAACGGAATATCGTTTCAATAATACACATCGAGTGACGTGGCTACTAATACCTCTCTAACACCACACTGTCAAACTACGCGAAGATTAGATTTTTTTTTTCTCGATGATGCGCAAATGCGAATACGATCATTCGTTAAAATACCATTGTAAATCTCCATCGGGTCGGGTATACGCGCGATTATTTAGCAACATTCCGCTGGGGGAAAATTCTCATCGTTGCCATCCTACGTATTTTGTTTGTCGAGAGTATTAATCGCTCAAATTCCGCGAAATCCAACTTTCGACTTTCACAAATTACAGTCCGTCGTTCCGAGCATACCGTGTAACCCCTTCCAAGTACTCGCGGAGAGGTTGGTGTATATAAGGTATATAGGTGTAGTACACGTAATTATGATACCTTACGTATCTCTATGCAATTTCGCGTACTTACGCCTCAGATCAAAGTGTCAAAATTACTTTCCACGAGTACCTATTTTCAAGATAAGTTTCTTTATTTTAGCACACCATTCAGCAGGGAGAAGAGAATCCTATCGTTGCCAAGATAAGGAGTTGTACTTTCCTTCGATCTTCACGTTCAAAGTAATGTACCTCACTTTTTTTTTTCATTTCTTTTCACTCAATGTGTATTTTTAACAGTTTTCGTTTTTTACAGCATTTTGGATTCGGAAATTATTTAAGAAAAAATGAAGCTACGAAGAAAGTTATATAGGATTTGTTTATGAAATTTATTTTTTTTTTAAATTTATGTTTTATTAACTAATTCTCTTCAATGTCTTTACTTTATTAACTGTTAAATTGACGTTTAACAATCAATATAACTCAAGTCATTTGATTAATTTGAAATTGTATAATTATTTATTTTAACCTTCATATGTTTTAATATGTAAATTATCGTAACAAAATCTGTTATTTCTTTATTTTAACTAATCCTGAAACGTTCGAATTTTTCAATAACAAATCATATCTTGCCCTCAAATCACAATAAAAACACCAGCAATATATGATTTACATACGCATCTTCAATTCCATGATTTTTCGCACGAGTAGAGAAAAGAAAAATACATAACTAAGGTGGCAATTATAAGATATGACTTTTACGAATATTAAGGAACTACATAAACTCCAAAAGTTATTAGTCTTAGGCTGTTAAAGCAGATAAAAAATATTTGTTTCTATTGCAATTAATAAAGTAATTCAAACCAATATAAGAAAAAAGCTATTCTGGAAACAGATATAAATTTTTTACAACAATTCACCTTAGTACAAATAATGTTCTCTCTGTGTAAAAGTTGATATATATATATATATATTGGTAAACAAACGACATTATTTCATCTGCCTAAGAAAAAAGTAATCATCGCCAATAATTTAGGCTAATGGTAATATCGTGGACAATGGACCATTGGCTTAAAAAATATATACTCGAGAAAAGTAATTTGGTAAGCTCGTAAATTATCACGTCACCATTGAAACGAGGAGGTAAAGTTTCGGGTACGAGGGTAAAGAAACAAATAAGTAAAAGGCACTGCGCACATCTTAGAATTGGGAAGAGTGTAGAAAGCACTTTACTTTTTCTTGCGAAACGTTTCCGTCCGGCAAAACGGACACTCTTGACTTTTTTTTTTCTTTTACCTCCCTTTCCCCTCTCCATACGGTGTATTTTAACTCGATGAATTTTCATTCGTCCACTTTTATTCTTCTTCTTTCGGCTCTAGACCTTATTAAGATAAAAGGACAATAGCCGGGAACAATTATTCTTTTATTTTAAATGCAAACTCGATGTGAAAGATAAAATAATAAGTAATAAGGAGAGTTATACACGAAAATTATTATACGGGGTAACTATGAACCACGTTAACCATCGTGATTCTTGTAATACGTTGTGTATTTTTTTATAACGAAAAAAAAAAAGGAAAACAAGAGGAATATTCACAATTTTATTAACAGATGACCTGCATTTTGTTCAGTGTAATACTTTGCGTATTTCTCAACCCACGATTTTATTGATTGTATATAAAAATATCCGAGCGAAAAAAAAAGGTTACCTCGATGCAAAGTGAAATAATAGTACAAAGAAAATTGATTATTCGAAAAATATATAGATGTGTATATATATATAAAACACGATGGTTTTCGTTGATATAAAGATTCTTAATAATATTCACAATTATAATGTAAAACATTGTGAACCAATTCGAAATGAATATAATCATCTCTAACGCAACTGATTATTAATACATTTTTATTAGGTATAAATTCTAAGAAGATGTTGAACGATATCTTAGAAACGATACTATTATATATTATAAAAAAAAAACTTGTAATCTGTTAAGGGTCAACAGAACGACGGACGGACGGATGTATAGCCGAATTCGAAACTCCCTTAGCTTTTCAGCAATGTTTGTGGAAACCGAGGCAATTAACATCAGGGTTATATGGTTCACGCTCCAGTTGGCGAAAATTGAATTCAAACCAAGGTATATATCCAGTGTCCCTATGTTTACCGGATCTATATTTGTACCGACCTTTGACAATGTACCGCGTTTATACATTTTTCCTTCTTCTTCTTTTTTTTTTTATATAATTTTTACCTCACGCTTTGAAGAGGAGATAACACTGAGGACATGCATACTGTCCGGTGTCTTTTTTTTTATATAAACGAGACGTATACCCAGAAAGTGAGAAAGATGATTTACGAGCGGCTAAACAAGCCTTTGAAATTTCTGACGCTCATGCCAAAGTGTTAATCGCATAGTTCGCCAAGTTGCTCGCGGGTGAGGTTAACGACCGACTTGGAAAATTCTTTGATTGTACATATTGTATATATATATATATTGTCTAGTTTTGGTTTTAGTTCATCTAAACTGACAAGTATTTCTCGTGTAATATACGTAGCCTAGTTTTACGTGTAAAATATTGAATCATCGTTTCAAGTAGATAATAATGCAATGAATGCGCGTATAGTTTTCGTTCGAGAATATTAGTTAAACGAAGAAAAATGAACTATCCTATCCGAGTGATTTTGATGGAAATAAAAAAAAATCACATTTAACAATGAAATATTTTATCCATATATACAAGCCTTTCAATTGGTCGCATTTTTTCAGTTATTTATCTCTGGTGAAATAAAAAATACGAGAATATATGTATATAGGGGGGAAAACTCGTTCATATCGTCTTTGTTACATTCACTGTGGGGTTAGCTATACGTTTTCATCGAAACCCGATCGCTCGATATTTTCCATTTTCTATTATTCCCATCGAGACACTAGCGGACCAATACCTACACTTTGTATATCGACACTTCCGTATGCCAAAGCTTTTTTCCTCTCTCTCTCTCTCTCTCTCTCTCTCTCTGTCTCTCCAAAACTCGTTCGCACACATCTCTATTCTTATCCATTTTCCAATTTTTCTCAAACTACCTGTATTTTTCTTAGATATTGTGTAAGCGACTTGTCATAATTTATCGCGTGAGATTTTTACACCGTTTTTTAGCTGCTATATATATTCATATACCGACCAGGATTAATTGTTACGTTTATTCAAGGACGTGGTATACCTGATATTGTTACCGATCGAGTGAAGAATGATAATTATTTCATAATATATTTCTGATGTGGCTTTCCCGAAAAACGAGGTAAATCCAGTTTTTGTGATTTTTTTTTGTAGATTATGTATAAACCATTATATGTATAGTGCTTTCACGTGAATATACCTTATGTAGAATTACTAAAGTTTAACCCTAGACCGAGTATAGACCAATAAAAAAAAGATCGATAAGTCCTTTTTTTATTAGTTCCCGGCAAACTAGATAAGTTCAATAAGTTTTTTTAAAATTTCAAAACTCACATGAACGAAAAATATTTTTCATTTGTAACAAAATTTGCTAATAGGTTTACAACGATTATTTGATCAAACAAATGGTTATGAAGAAACACATTTTATAAGTTTTTTAATAATAAACGTTAACAATTACATTTTTTTTATCTTTTTCTCTTTTTAAGAAAAAATAACAATTTTTTTCCTTAAGAACTGTATGATTTACTGAAAAATCATAAGAGACCTTTTTTGTACAAATATTATGTACAATTGTAAAATATTTATTGTTTTGGTAAATTTTGTTATGTGAGAAAGTTAACTCGAAAATTGATCAAGAACCGGCAAACCTAAATAAGTCCGAGTTTCCGTCAAAACGAGATAATTTCATATAAAATCGCGTGTTTTCAAGGAGCATAAAGGATTTACCCTAGTTTTACTAGTATCAAAATATTTGTATTAAATCCACCTATATATACAATTTTGAGCAAAACTTTAATACGGAGTAACTAGATATTTGAATATAATTTATCACTTTTCAAAGTTTCACACGTACCTATATATGTATTTCAATCGCATGTCGTTTTCCGTGTAAACGTGCAATTGACTTCGAACTTTACCTAATGACGTATTATTTCATTCTGTATTTCGATTTTTCATAAAATGTATGTTTATTTTTTTAAGTTTACTCGAACGGTTATAATTCGCTATATATATCGACCTCTAGAAGGGCCCGTCATATTAGATCAGTAGTAGTTTATAACTTTATTTTTAATCGAATTTACAATAATTATTAAAAATAATAATTGAGTGTTCTTTACAACGGCATAATCAACTTTGATTTAGAATTATTATTAAAAATTGAACGATATATAAGTGGAATGTACACTTGACTTACACCAAGTAACTTTATCAATTTATACTAGTACACGATCTAAACCGATTTGTGTATTAAAATAAGAAAATGTTGAAAGAAAAAACTGATAAATTTATCCTGTAAGATTAAAGCGGTATTTTGAAAGTTTGATACAGGTGATGCCTTTTGAATGTGAAACTTTTTGAAGCTTTGAAAATTTGATACTTCACTTCCAATAGTTCTCCCAAGATTCGACAATGAAGCGATCGTAATTCGAATCTTCGAGGATGAAAAGTCGAAGGTTAAAAGCTACGAAGCCTCGAAAGGATTATCGTAAAAGAAAAGAAAAATAATACGAAAGTTTATTAAGAATCTCAAAGTCTAATTTTCCACTCTAATAATTATAACGAGACGTTCGAATTTTCTATATAGATATAGCTATATACGTATAAT
Organism: Theocolax elegans; assembly: GCA_026168455.1. NCBI lineage: Eukaryota > Metazoa > Arthropoda > Insecta > Hymenoptera > Cerocephalidae > Theocolax > Theocolax elegans. The sequence goes on along the minus strand of CM047431.1, from coordinate 38,412,769 downwards.
CGGAGTAATTTTCGTGGAAGGGGGGAAAGGGTGGAAAGAAACTAGGATTTTCTAAAAAGCCCTAAAGTGGACATCGGAGGAATCGATTAAACAAAGGTCAGAAAGAAAAGTTTCAAAGGGATCACTAAAGCTCAATTACTCGAAGGTTTTAATCTGCGCTACCTGATCTTGACGGAAAGACATCTTAGCCCACACTATATGTATATGTGCTTTCTCTCTTTCACTCTGTTTCGAACCGAAAATTCAGGGAAATTAAACGCTCGAGGGTTGGAGAGTAAAGGGAGGAGGAATATCGATCGATTGAGCACGGGAAACAATAAAGCCCAGAATCTGCAATTCATATCTGTTTACCATCGTGGGACAACGTCTTTGTGGGTATCAGGACCGAACCTCTGAATATTCTTCTTGTCGGATATATGTATCGAATGCAATTCTATACGGTGTATATGTATATATATTCCTTCTCTCTCTCTCTCATTCTCTCCGCGTGTTTCAACAGGCTTTTTTTCGGCGATCGCTGCTTGTTCTTTTCATTTGCATACTTTGCGATAAAGTTACCACCCGGATATACATATTGCACGTATATACGTATATATAGTTTTAAATGAAAAATTTGCTGGATTAAATGAAAATTTGAATTTTTTCCGAAAGAAAAAGGAGACATTTTGATAATTAAATGTGTTCTGTCCGGGGACGAGATTTCACAATCGATCCGGAAATGTAGGAGGTTGTAGGTATATACCTCGACGACCTCGTGAATTTTACAGATTGGCGTCTGCTCATCATTTATTTTCTCGTAGCGGGTTTGATTTGACAGGTGAAAAGCCTCGGTTGGCATGTCCAATCTCGTTAGGCGTTTCCAGCGCCAAATGAGGAGAAACTGCTTTTCCTCCTCTGTCTCTCGATTATTGATTGTAAAACCAAGATGGAGCCACTATAACGATCAAATCCGATACTCGATTCTGTTTTTTTTTCTCCTTCTCGTTTGTATTGTCTTACTTGTATCTTCCTTCTCGCGAACGAGATTATCCGCGGGATAATAATTGAAATGCCCATTTGGAGGTTGGTAGAAGGTATAACGAGTCGTAATGTTGAATGAAATAAAGGCACTAGGGAAAGTGGTAAGGTGCGTTTAATAGTTAAAAGCTCGATTACTTGGATTACACCCGGTGTGCGTGTACCTCGCTGGTACATTTTCATCTCTCATCTCTCGTGAATAATTTAAATTTGACTTACGTCCCACTTAACCCAGATGGTGATTTTGTTATATTTTCACCTGTCTCTAGTTCGCTGCGTATATTATTTACAACCTTGTTATCTCTCGCTCGGAAATTTGATTTCAGATCTCGATGATTTTTAATGCAAACAATAATTAAATTACTCCGCACCGACGAAAAGTAACTTTGTGCTATTCCACTCGGAGAAAAATGTTGTAGTGTCAAAATTAGGATAAGTTGTCATTGAATGATCGAGGGAGATGACGTAAAAATAAAAATTACTATAGTCATTTTACAGTTTGTGTAGTCCGTAATTTTTACTACAACATTTTTTAGGTCAATGAAGTGCACTACGCTAAGTAGCCTTTACAATTGTTTTAATGTGCTCATAATTTAAATTTTCGCTAGATATATCAAATTTTACATCTTAAGGGGATACCGTGCATAACGTGTATCGAGGTAATTAATTTTTCAAAATAAATTCTCAGTTTTTTGGTTATTCTAATTGTGCGTATATACCTCTGTTAGAAATCTTTATCATTTTCTAATCGTAATATTACAAAATTTAAAATATATCACTAATTTTTTATGAGGTTTATGATGATCAACCACGTCTGAAACGTCATGTTTTAACTGGTTTCAACTGGCGGATCATAAAATTACGATAAAATGATCATCGTATAAATACACACACACAATTACGAAAATATCATCATGAATTGATTATTATTTATAGAAGTAAATATTTCAAAAGATAGTTAAACTAGAGTGTATAATACAAAAAAGGATAATATGTATACTGAAATACATTTAGGTTGTCTAATAGAAACATTATTTAGAATCAATATTAAGTTAACTTTTACTGATCAAATGCATGCGTAATCTGAACTCTTCTTTGGTTATGTCAGTTTCTTCGTATGTATTTATTGACCATCGTGCAGTTTTGATACTTTGTTAATTGCAAATTTATCAATTTCAATAAGTAATTCGAAAATATGTTTTCTCATACAAATTTTGTTATCACTCAAGTTATAATACGTCATCAATTTATAGATAATAAATGACGACTTCACTAAACATTTTAGATCATAAATATAAATCATCATAAAATGACGAATTGTCATTTTAAAGAGGTAAAGTTTTTACCATAGGCACGTAATTTATTTAAAATAATTAAAAAAAGAAGATTTTCTATCAGAAATCCGAACCTTTTTTATGTTTAATTTTAGGTTATGAAAGTTTTTCTGTGCTTAATTTATGCTATAGTGGAGCAAAGAAATGCGGAGTAAAAAATCAAAGGTTTGAATAACTTTTAGAAATAATCTTCATGACAAATACCTTGCGAGAAAATATTTTCCAACGCTCTTCCCATGGAATTCTGGCAATTTTGAGTTTATAAAATGTATGTATTGTATTATATCAACATTATTATCAATATAATAATTATCAAGCAATGTCGTGGTTGTTAAGTCGATAGTGACTATTATTATTCAATAACTAAATTTGAATTTTGTAATATGGAATTTCCTGACCTGGCAATAGAATATGTTTATTAATTTGTTAATGCATTGTAAACAATGCCTGCAGCGACTATCAAACAAACTCAAAGGAACGTTGCAATAAATTGCATATTGCAAAATTTGAATTTTCTTTTATTTATTGAAGAATAAAACTCACTGGCTGCCATCATCGATGTAACAACCACGTTATTACTTAAGGGGACAAGCCTGGGATAAAATTGAAAAAAAGATATTCAATTTTTACAATTAATAATTTTTTTTATAACAAATGAAAACATTTCTTAATTTTTTAAACAAATTGTATTATTATTAACTTTTATTTTAAATTTGAAAGATTACTTTTTTAAGTAATTATGAGACTCTGTTCTCTCTTTTTTTTCATAATGGACTTACCGCAGGATACCTCAGGAACCATTTCATCGAATAGGCTGAAATTTTAACAGTAAATTTTAGATATGATTTTAATCCACTTGAGTGGAACAAACTGTTTTCAAATAGTAATAAAAAATTATATTTACCAAATTATTTTAAAAACTGAAAAGTTGTGTAAAAAACAGCTAAATAATTTTTTTAAATAAAAATTTAGACTTTTATTGAAATCCTGTTCAATTCAAGTAGATTATAATATTTAGACGATACTGTTAAAATTTCAGCCTATTCGATGAAGTGGTTCCTGAGATATCTTGCGGTAAGTTCATTACTGAAAAAAATGAACGGAGTCTCATAATTAATTAAAATAGTTAGATGACATATAAATTGGCCAAAAATTTTTAAATAAAAGCTAACAATAATATAATTTGTTTAAAAAATTAAGAAATGTTTTCAAATGTTATAAAACAAATTATCAATTGTTAAAATTGAAAAAAACAGATACTCAGGCTTTTTCCCTTAAACATATCTAGACCGATACATCCACTACACCTAAAATAATTATTAAAGTAAAAAAAATTGAATATATTTTTTGTAAGAACCATTTCAAAAGTGAAAAAGATACGTACACCTTTCTATTAAATGGGAGATCACAAGGATTATAATTGTTTAATTCAAACAATCAACTAGTTATTTAATTTAGTTATTCAACTACTTATCTATATTTCTAATTATTTCCAAAAAAAGCGCGATGAAGTTTAAACAGATTAATTTCTGAATTATAGGAAATATTCAACGTAAAATCTCATTATAATCTCGTTAACAATCGGGAGGATGTACATACAATACACTTTTGATACGAGCTCGCTAGAGGAAGAGGAGCCGAACATATAGAAAGTCGAGTATAAGGGAGAATAATAGCCCCAAAGATATAGAAACATGAATCTGTCAAACTTATCTGAACAAACAGTATCCTCTAGTGTACTAAATGTGTGGAGCGAGAATAAAAAAAAACTAAGACAAAGCGTTATATCCTCTAGTCTATCGTGTCTCAAATTTAACTCTAGTCTATCGTGTTTCAAATTTAATTTTTACGATCGCATACACTCCCTGTATAGTAGAAATTATATAGATGAGGAATACGTGTTACGTTCAGTTAGAAAAAAGGTGTGTTGATGTAAAATAAAACAAAAAGAAATATCTGCATATATTTTGGGTTACCTTCAAAATTATTAAATTTTGTATTAAAACATTCTTTTAGAGCGTAAAAGTAAAAAAAAACAGAGAATAATGAATATAACGAATATATATATTCAACATTACCTAAAACGATGACATTCGGCTTTCCGTAGGTCGTATATCTGTAACAAAACAAAATAAAATATTTATTATGCGTGTCCTGGATATTTGAATTTCAAAACTAGTTGCGTTACCTATGTTCTCTCGTGCGTTTTACGAATAAATAAATAAATAAATATAACGGTTGAACATTCGAAAACATATTTTCGTACAAACACGAGACTGGAAATTGAACTGTAAAAAAATGCTTTGGATACTAGAAAATACCAGTTTTTGACAAGTAATGGAAGTTTATTTTTTTTTTTTTATGGAACAGATGTTTTCTGCGAATTCGTTGCTAGGATAATGTTTTAAGGTTTAAAATAGCTATTTTATAGCTAATAATTAGTAATTTTTTACCGATTTTTAAAGCTAGTGCAGATTGTACGAAAAAATTTTTTAAATTTTCTTAGTAAACATAATAGTTATTTTTATCCTCCGGCCGCAAAATGCTATTTTGCTCCCTCTATGCAGGTCGCAAAATGATGTATTGCCGGTTTCACGCAGAGTGAGAGACAGGGAGAGGGAGAGTCCTGTGTAGAGGAAGCATATAGCACCTTGCGGTGATCAGACAAAAAGTAGTATATGCACCTCGGAAGCAAAGGATTATTCTCGGCGACTGCGAGCTTGGCGGACGACGATCCTAACGAGGTATAATATACTATTATACACCAAGGGAGTAAAGTAAGCGTTTATTCCCCCGGGATGAAATTTGCTGCTTCCTCGATAAAGCTCGGGCAGTGATCCATCTAAGGAAATAATCGCCTTTTACTCCAGAATAGTGTTGAACATTTTTCACCCAAATTATCTTGGAAAGGTCACCTTATTGACGGCATCGACAATTCAATATTTTTTTGTACATTAATTTCAATTTTCCTGTTTTCATTATAGCTTATTGACTCTATATGTGCTGATAATTTTAAAATCTTCAATAAAAATCAACTAAAAATGTGCTAGTTACTATTTTTAACTATATATTACAGCTCTGAATACTAAAATATCAAGTAATTGTAATTCTAACTGCAAAGATGCATTGACGAGAAACATTTTTATTACAGCAATATTTAGATTTTCAATTTTATTTAGGTAAGGAGAAGCACGGTTTGAATGTCAAATGTATAAAAATGTCCAATTATTGATGAAAAAAGGTGATTAAAAATTAATTAATAATTACATTTTGATAGGAATTACGTAATCACATACTTATAGATTATATCGGAATTTTTGTTATAACAGTGTTAAAAATTACGATATACACTTTAATAATTCTTGTGAAACACAACAAAATTAAGGATAATCTAAGAGTATCCGTAAATAATCCAATTTATTATAGACGGCGCACCGAATTGCATATTATTAGCTAATAAATATTCTTATACGTTTGGCTCCAATGGTTTAAATAGATATATATTAGTTTCATTCACAATTGGAAATAACGGTTCGAGGCTTTATAGTTTCCCAGACGTTAAAAATGAGAAGTAATGCTGGTAAATCGATTCCATGTTAACTTTACAGCCGTATAATTCACCGCGCGATACGTACATAAAGGTGTATAGAATATCCAAGATTTTGGTTAAACAACGAGATTCTTTTCCCTATCTCAAAACTTGTAAACGAAGTTTTCTCTCTTTTTTTTCTAGTAGAAATGTCAATCTCAGAAGTAAATAGTAAAAATTGCTGGGGTATGGGTTGTAATGAACAAACTTTAAAATATTCATATTATTTTTCCAACATCCCAGGAATAGTAAAAGCTTAAAACTTTATATAGATTCGGTTTGATTTTTAATGAGTTTTCTTATTTTTTCAATGCGATTTTATTATATTTATACCCTTACTATTTTTAATTGTACGTTCGTAGATCAAAACTAATTTCTCACTTAATCTATGTTTATACGCTGAGTAAGAGAATACAAAACATGACACAATTTGGATTTTACACCAATAAATATTTAAAAAAAGTGAGAAAAAGTGTTTTTATCGCACTTTAATCGCCCATTTCTTGCCAATTCTATTAAAATAATCTATTTAATACTTATTATATAGAATATGAATTCCACTAGGAAAACTTCGCGTTTGCCATTTTCATCATTCAAAATCCCTAGTCACTGAATGCGGAAAATTAAATTGGTTTATACGCAACAAAATATATACAAATCGAAGTAGCGAGATAATTAAACTAGTCCTCTCGGAGGTAGTCATTTTACAGTCCTAAAATTTTGGCGTATCCGAAAATTACGAGCGTGTACTATCGCCATATATACCTCGGGTGTACGAGTCGATCGTTAAATTTCTATGGATGCACTGTTGTCGTATAAGCTTTTTGTTAGCTTCACGATACCCCAGCGCATCTATGCGAATGGAACGTACCTCCTATCTAAGAATAGATTTTGTGTACATATTATTAATCGGTCTTTCGTTTTAAAAATACACGTACGATAATACAAAATGTTGACAATTTTATGGTGTCCTATATTTTTTTATTTTTTGAAGAAAACCAGCAATCGGCTACGAGGAACGTACGAGAAACTTATCTTGGGGTTGGGTGCATTCAAAATGTTCGAAAAGCTCTCTCTCTTTCTCTCTTTTTTTTCTGTTTCCACGATGGGAAAAAGGGGGTCACGCGTTTTATTGTGTTTCGCACTGCGAATCTGAAAGTACCACGTGTGCGACCTTTGAGATATCCGTAGAAAGCTTTAAAAATTCAATTTCGATTATTTTTTCTTCTATTCTATTCTTTTCTATTCTCTCTATTTTCCTTGACCCGTACCGACGCTTGTTTCCTTCTTTTGGATTACGAAATTTTAGGTTCTAAAAGATTTCGTTTATTATACTTATCGAGTGGTGGTGCTGTACGTATACCGAAGTTCAGGTATATTTTTGCTAAATTTTTTAAAAGCAGGTTTGTGACTTTCATTCGTTATCGGGGTTGCACACTCGATTTTTACCGACCGAGGAAAGTAAGCTAATTATTATACGAGTTCACATTTATTGAACTGCAATATCTACTATTTTAGGGAAAAAAACCACATAGAGAAGCGCTAGAATAAATGAATAACACGCGCGTTTCTTACGCAAATTTGCAAATAAAAAAGATCTTTGAAAATGTTTACACGGCAAGGTACATATTTTGAGTGCAAATATTTTGAGAAATACAGCTGAAATACACGTGAACTTACTGAATTCGGTGTTTATTTATTGATTTACCTATATGTGCAACTGTATTTGGATTTAGTATAAAATAATTATTTTATTTTACGAATTTTATATCGCGACAATGATAATAATTATGATTAAAATATATAAAATAGGAACGGCGTAATCGGGTGAGACTCGAACCCGGGACCTTCCGAGTGCTCTGTACAATTCAGCTATCGATACGACTATATGCACTTTACCGGATCGTTCTCGTATCGCGATATCATGCGCTTTTCGACCGCGTTTATATAAGTCACTTTGTTAAGTAAATGTAATAGTTAACATACTTTGTCTACGTCTATTCCCTTTAATAATAGCAAATATATTTGATTTATTATTACGCTATGTGAGTTACAATAAATATTTCTGGTTACAATTTGTAGCATATATCGATATAATTACTTATGAATGAAGAACGCAATTAAGTAATCTAATCGAGTACAATGTTATGCGATATTTGAGTCAGCAAGGTTTAGGGAGAAAAAAAATTGGTTTTAGCGAGCCCCTTAAAATGATGTAAAATAATATCGAAAATAAACAAAATTTTCAAATAAATTTAGAATATGTGGAAGACGCTGACGTGGTTATACGTATCGAAAATAAATATCTTAAATTGATACAAAGAAATACCTTGTCGTTATCACCGGTCTCAAATGGTATTTTATACGTAAAAAAAGGTAAATTCGATAATTTCTTCTCAACCAAAAAGAAAAAGAACTAATTTTCCAACATAAGCGAAATGAAAAATAAGAGGAAACCTCAAAAGAGATTGGAAATAATTGAATATAAACCGAGTAAACCTCGCGTAAGACCACTCTTACGTGTATATATATAGATCGAGGTATACACATAGACAAATGTACCGCATGTCAACAACCTAATTTTACCCGTGACCAAAATCCGCACTAAAATTTTGGAGAAGGAAATGTTCCTGGCCGCGGTTACCACCGGAGGTATAACGATATACCAAGGCACGTCACTGGCTTCTCGTTAATGGATGAATCCGTACCACTGCGCTCGCCCTCTATCTCTCTCGCTAATGGGCCAAATCCCCTTAATATCCAATACGTAAAACTCTCGATTTTCAAACTTTTCTCTCTAATGCGCTTTCCAACAAAAAAGGATAGAATCGTCGTGCTACGGTGATATGTGAAATGTTAACTTAATTTTGTCTGTAAAAAAATTGTTTTAATGGAGTTGAGTGCACTCAATGAAAAAAAGTGAAATATTCACTATTTGAAATCAGTCGAAGTGTCACCCTTGGATATAGGTTTAAATTAATTCTTCGATGTGGTGTTCCGCCAAGAATTAAACGAGCTCTTCGACTGTCAGACATTGGAATTGATCCATATATACATAAGGTATAATGTAACTAGGACAGTAATATATAAGTCCGGGCGAGGCTGTATATTTTTTTTCATTGAAATTTTAAAATGTTTTTTTTTAAATTTTATCCTTATTAGGATACTTCGAGAAAAGGATGTCGGTATACATAAATGCGACAATTTAGTATGCTTCGAGGATAGCGACAAAAATTCTTATTTGTAATAATATATAACATTTAAATATATTTGAGTGTTCTATTTTACTTCGAACCAAACCCTAACATAAATGGAAAAATAAATAATATGGTTGGTCTAGGAGTAGCTATAGGTATTCTATATGTATACTAATTAAAACTATTAATAACTGCAAGCATTTCCATAGATCTTATTACCATAGAAAATGAATAAATAATACATATAAACTGACAAAAATTAATAAAATCAATATCGCTGCTTTTTCATCGGTTTCATGAAAAGTTTAAAATTATCTTCTAACCTAAAAAAGGTACGAAATTGCGAGAAAGCTCGTTTTGTCACCTATATAGTAAGAATTAAACAGTTATATATTAGTATACTTATTAATAAAATCGAACTGACTGTAAATACTTTTCGATTTTTACCAGGAAAAATATAATAATAAAACATATATAATATATCTGAATTCCATAGTCCAAATATTTGACTTCATACTATATTTGTTAAAATAAGTTTTCTTATATCAATTATTAAGTACTAATTAATTAATATTGCACTTGCTATTTTATGAAGTTAAAATAACCAAAAGTTCAAATAATATTCGGCGATTTTCAACGGTTGAATAAGGTTGCCCTGAAATAAGATAACGAACAAAGACGTTGCACTGACATTCGGTGATTAAATCAGTGAGATTTCGACTGAATATAGAGTAGTAAATAAAACACTGATAGTTCAATGAACGTTCGTCAATCGTTTTATTTTGTCAGCCAAATAATTTCACCGATTTCTATACTGGACTTTCAACTGGTTCACAATTAAAGAGTATATATATATATATATATTATGGCAATTTTCTTGCTTAAAAATTAATGCAATAGATCAGAATTGCATTTTTTTTCTTAAAGTACCGTATTCAACGATCCGTGTACACTAAATGAATATATTTTCATCCCGTTACTACGAGAAAGTTTCCAGTGACGTTAATAGAAGATAATGTACGTTATGTATATAAAATAAATATTTTTATCGAATTTACGTCGAGAGATGCATCCAAGTAGAATAATAAAACTGCACGTCTTAACATTGATATCGCGAATCGAACGATGTCTGACCGAACGCCGACCTCAACTACTTTTTAGAGGAGAAAAAAAATCCATGAATTACAATTATTACCGATACGTTCTAAAATATCTGAAAGTACTATATATATATATATATATATATATCGTCCGATGAAATATGGTGTGTAGTATTTATATATATAGGTATTAGACTCTTTTGACACTTGGTATAATTAACATTGGGAAGGGTGGAGGGTACAGAGAGACACGCGTAATCAACGAGATTTTCCAGAGCTACGCTCTCACACCGGTTAACGAGGTGAAAAGCACCAGTGCGTTATGACAGTCCTCTCTAGTGAAATGCTCCACCTCTTCTACCTCAATTTACTCGCTTCTTTTTTTTCTATCACTTCGTCTACGTATGTGTTTTTTTTCTCAAATGCGCAAGATTAAGAGCGTCGTTGAATTGCCATCCTTCACGCGTTCCTAAAAAAAGAAAGAGAAGCCGAAAAAGAAAAAAATTTAATCATCGTATATGTTTACGCGTTGGATCAATGAACTTGGATTGAATTGACGTTACAGCTTGTTTCAATCTCATTAATCAATGACGATGCCATAGGCTGCATATATACGTAGAGGTAATAGGTTCACCTATCTTCGGTGATTCGTAGCCCGAGGCTCAAGATATGGATCCCTTGAGAAATTTAATTTTCAAATGAAAAATGTACCGTCGATAATTAAGATTGATAAATTGAATTCCTTCGTAACCGGATGTTGCTCTGATTCGGTGATACGTGTATATATAATATATGTATATATACGCTGATGGTTTCATAATTTGTTAATTAGGTGGATTTGCTGGGATTATTCGATTTCATTCGAGCTTGACACATATACATGTATATATATGTATCCACCGGTAATTTCGGGTGCTATCAAATTTTGAAAATGACGCGATTAATTTTTTATTAATTTCGACGCGAATACCTCTCTCTCTCTCTCTCTCTCTCTCTCTCTCTCTCTCTCTCTCTCTCGTGTGCAGTATAGATAACTAAATTTTCATCGTTGGCAAAAGTTATTTAAATACTTTTGTCGGGTAGTATTATTATAAGAATGTCAAGTTCGTTATATCGTTACCATATGAGTAATTTATTGACTCACAAGGTTTTACATGTGTTAATAATATTAATTGTATTAAAACGAAATTACGAGACGATGGCCATTCGTCGATACAAAATCTATGATTCTGCGAAGCTTTATGGTGCAGTAATTCATTTGATTAATTGTTTTAAATATTTCTAGTTGTTACGTATAGTAACATTATCTTAGATGCTTCAATTCGTTAATTTCATAAACTTGAAAATGTGCATATAATAATAGATTGTGGTTACAAAGTATTCATGATTTTCTTTACTTTTTATAAATTATATTAATTTTTGTAAAAATTTGTTCAATGTGGTTTGTACGTTTGAGCTTAAGAAATATTAAATGGGTTCATCAACAACTAAAAGTTGGCAACGTGTCTTTTTCACTCTTTCAAAATTTAGTACAAGGATTCTAAAGTTTAACACTTTTAATATTGCAATATAAAATATAACTGTTTTAATAATTATTTCAATAACCAATGATTTGACCGACAAAATAGTATTTCAATTATATATATATAATAAAATTATTTGCTTTTAACGAATAATAATTATCCGTTTATATTGTTTTCATTTTTTGCTTTTAATTATATCGTTATCCTTTTATTATCTTAATGCATGATGATTTAAATAAATTCATTTTTCCAATTTAAACTGAATATAGGATTCACTATCTCTTACAAAACAATCTGTCGAACCCAGGTATTGATGGATTGAAAAAATTCTTTTAAAATCGTTGCTTTACTAATTATCCTTCATATATGTACATATACATATACTTCATTAAATAATTATTACAAAACCATCTACAGAGAAATGTGACTGTACTAATTTCGGATTTTATTAAACTGTGGGCTGAGATTAATCAATCTTTACGACTAACTATATTTATCAACTATTCACTTTTAACATTTGATAAATTAAATGCGAATGAATGTGTGACTCTTAACGTTTAACCTATTAAGGGGAGGTCGGACCCAGAAAATGGTCATTTTGTACTGTTTTTTATAAACAAATGAATAAAGTTTTTAAAAAACGCCGAACGTCAAGCCCTTAGGCATGTCTTAAATAATATACCCAAATTTTTCCAAATGTTTAAATCCATAATTTGATCACGATGTGTGGATTGAAAAATTATGCTTTTTTAGATCAATAATTACCGACCGAAAATTGTTTATTCAATTATTATTTAATAAATGCTTTTTCATTAAAACTCGAAACGTCAAGCCCTTCCTTATTTTTTCAGCTATCCGTATGAATTTTTTCAGATTTTTAATGCAATATTTAGATATAATTTTTGGGTTGAAAGGTGCAGATTCCTGTAATTTAGGTCCGACATCCCGTTAACGAGCAAAACCATCAATTTTGTAGCATGTTTTTGATCGTAAAATTCGTGTATATAATGAAATAATTAGTAGATCTGAGCTACTGCTCCTAATGTTTTTTAGTAACTTGACTACAAAATTGAATATGGCGGTTTATATACACTAAAATAGTTTTTTAAAAATATAAAGGTTTTAAAAAATATTTCTTGTAAAACTTGTTACACTTGCAAACAAACCTATTTCGTCTTAAACATTTACACTTGTAGTTTACACACAAAAACGGAACTAAGTTTCCGATTTTTCATAAAAAATATTAAGAAATTCTCTTAGAATAAAAATGTAAATATAAAATACACAAAATAAAATAAACAAAAATGTAAAATATAGTCCGGGAACTGGCTATGTCTCCGTTGAGAATATGCTCCCAGGTAAAACAAATGAAATCCTATAGATTTTACAGAATACAGATACAGAATCCAAATCCATACCAGTACATACAGCAAAAAATGACGCATTTTGTTTAAAAAATATTATTTCAAAAAATTGGAAGAATTTTGCAATTTAGCAATAAATTAAAAATAAACAATTATTGTATTATTATTTAAAATTAGAAAATGAAAAAAAAATGTTCTACACATTCGTTTAGAATTTAAAACAATTTAGTAAAAGATATATTCAGTTAAAATTTGGCAAAATTTTAATAAAAAAATTTATCCGATGCATATAAATAATTTTTTCTGCTTTGTTTAAACAATTGCGATTCAAAGATAATGCACCATTCTTTTACAATATGTACCCGTAGATTTGGATTATGTGTACCAAAATCTATAGGATTTCATTGGTTTTGCCTGGGAACATATTATTCCCAATGGGGACATAACCAGCTTGCCGACTATATTTTTACGAATGATAAAATCCGTCGCCAGATCTTTGCGGTATTTTCCTCTCAATTCTTGTTGAAGAAAATTTTCACATGCGACAAACAATTGGATCTTCAGCTTCTATTACTATTTTTGTAAACACCACAGTTGGATGATCAACGTCTCTTTCAAAAATTATTTACTAATAATAATACACATTTGTAAATGTAATTCTTTAATTAGGATCTCGTTATACGACGATGATAATTAATTAAAATACTGTAATCTCGTTATTATATTGAATTGCGATATTGCAATTATTGTAATAACTGTATAAATAAACGCGAATTTTTTACTCGTTCGTAGCTCCGTAAATCATTAATCCCAGCTTGTAAGATATGTTTTCTAATATAAAATATAAAGATGCCAATGGAACTCTGATGAGAAAATTTCCCAAAAACTAGTTTATTTATTGATAAAAATTAAAAACGGCACTTACTGAGGCTTAATCAGGTTATGTTGCATAAAAGTTAAAGTTTCGCACTATTCTTCGTAAATGCTCAATGAATTTGCACTACAATTTAACCGATAGAATGGCGCTATGGTGCCAAAATTCCTAATAAACTTTTTTAGTTATTGATAAAAATTAAAAACTGTAACTCCTATATGTCGATAAAGTCGGTAGCTTCGACGTCCTCTTAAAGGTTATTACACCATTACTAAAATAAACCATGCGCGCTCCGCTCGCTCTTGCGTTTTTTAATAGTCATTATTTGAAATAATTCGCTGTCTTATTTACTAAAAAAACAATTTTTAATAATATATTTATTCGTGATTTATTATACTCCGATTTTGTCAAGAAAATTCAAACATTACGATTTTACCGCACTGCCAAATCTAAGCTACAATGTGGTAGATGCATGCGCAAAACGTAAACCAATGACATTGCCGTTTCACTTGGCTTCACAATATCCGGTAATCACTTTTTTATATAAGGATAATAAAATTGATATGAAAGCCTAACATATATTTTATATAGATCCAGATATGATTTTTAAGTATAATATTGTGTTATGTTATAATTATTAATATTACAATAAAAACAGATATTAATAATTTATTTATGAAATTTCCTAAAATAAGTTTTTTAATCTTAATAGACAACTTTTCAGATATAACTAATTCAAATGTAAAATATAAATTGTACGAACAATCAAAATGAAAATTCAAAATGGCGGAAGTAATTTGGCAGATACTATACCGAGTACTTTTTTTAACTTTCCTTCTGAATATCTCAGAAACCGCGGCGGAAATTCCGGCATTTTAAATGTCAATATCTTTAATTTATCGCACATCCATTTCTACTGAAAAATTACTCGCAATATTGTTTATTAACAAATAACTAGGTACATAATTCTTGCAAAGTTTCTGCAACAGAAAGTACTAAAATAAAAAAAAATGACATGTATTTTGTACCATATAATAAATCTAATTTTAATTAAAAATTTATATATTACTGAAATTTTATAAAAAGTCACTGCACTAGAAATAACTGAAATCAAAATGGAATCGTCGAGTACCTATTTCAGTTGACAAATAGACATTTTTTTCAGAAAAGTGCCCTATATTATTTGGTTTACTTTTTTTATTTATTTTTTCTAATCAATCATTTGAAATACGCATAATCCAATCGTTAAATATCGATCGCCTCCTGCGGTGTAAAAATTTGCAAGTATAGTGTAATTTCAATCACTTTTACAATTGTTATCATACTTTATAAAAACTTACAGCAACAAAAAGTACTGAAATTCTGTTGAAAAATATAATACATTTATTTAGAAATGTATACTACACAAAATTTATTTTATATTTTTTAGTCCTGGCATGTCTTACAGCAATAAATAAAGAATATAATATACATAATAATATTAATTTGTGCAATAAATCTCTCCGTATGTAATAAAACAGAAATTTTTCTTTTTTATTGGTTTTGAAAAAATAATACTTACACCACCATTGGTTAACTAATTTGACAGTTAATTCTAATTAACTAATTATTTTTCTGTACGATTATGAATCAACTAATTGCAAAAAGTCTTTAGGAATAAACGTAAATATACCGGGATATATATGGAGATTTGAAGCAGGAAGGAATAGTCTACAATTCGAAATAAGAAAAAGAGCAAGTGAGTACATACTAAAAATTAATAGAATGAGCGAAGTTAGGTGGCCAAAGTTATGCTGGAAAGAAAAACTGAGGGGGTTGGAAAACAGATTTCCTTCGAAATGGGGAAAAAGGTAAAAAAGGCAATGAAAGAAATAGGAGACGAGGAAATGCTAAAGTGGGCATCAGAAAATAAAAATGAACATGAAATTAAAAAGAAACTAGAAACATAATGAAAACAAGAAATTCAGTTAGATTGAAACAAAATAGACTGGTCAAAATTCTGTAAAAATTATAAATACTGAAAGGTTCAACTGGGAAAGGAAGATTATTGGGAAAACAAAAAAATATGGGAGTAACAAAAGAGTAATGGGCACGGATTAAATCTGGTAGTGTAGGTAAGGAGGGAAATAAAGGGTTCACAAATGATACATGCAGAGTTTGCAATAAAGAAAAAGAAAACATAGAACATATTTGGGTATGTCAAGAAGCGAGAAAAAGAATGTCTTCATTTTGGGTAGACGCGAAGTAGATAGAAGCGGATTAATAGGAACGCAAGATATTCTGACTCGAAATCTAAATATCATTACGAATTCGAAAAACACGAAAAAACTTAAAAGGTCGAGAACTAATGATCATTCTTTATAAGTTAAAATTATATATAAACATATAAATAAATAATAGTATATTATATATAGAATATTATAATTATTATAATTATATTATATTATTATAATTAGAAACTAAGTTATTAACATACATCTAATTTATGTATATTTCTGCAACATGTATGATAATAAATACTCGGACTAGATAATAATGTTCGGAAACAATGCATATTATTTCGAGATTATAGTCGGGTAAAAAATCTAAAATGATTTCTGTAAATCTATACATGGTAATATTATAAATAAAAAAAATATTAACATTCAAACCAAAGTTTATTGAAAAGCTGAAATAGAATAGATATAATTTAAAAAGAATTTCGCTTAAATTTGTTAGAATGAAGCAAAGTTATAGCCGAATTAAGATTTGAAAATATTTATCTTAAAAAATCAATAAAATTTGTAGTGTCCAATTTTTGTTACAATTTCTTCAAATTCTTAATTCGGCTATAACTTTGCTCCATTCTAACGGATTTGAGAGGACATTTTAAATCACATCTATTTTATCTCAGCTTATTTTTAAACTTTATTAAAGTTTGTCTGTTAATATTTGCTAAAAAAAGTTAATATTTGCTTGCTGGTTTAGAAGTTATAGGTGTTTACAGTAAAGCCTCTTTTTTGTAAATTTTAATAGCGTATAGTTTTTGAAAAAACTACTGTTAGGGTCTGCGGCTCTGGTTTTCCTAATATATTTATTAGAATTCTTATATATTTTAATATCCTACAATGTGGGCACAATGTGTTTTCTAAACATATGATGGTCTTTTTGTAAGTGTGAGAGTTTTTACAGTGCGTTCATAGTAACTGTAAAACCAGTGTTTTTAGGTTAGATTTTCTCGTGTGAGTAACTCTAGATTGGAAACCAAATTGAACATCCGCCCTAATATTATTATTTAACTTTGTTGATAATCTAGGCAGATGCAACACTTTTGCAGCAGGTGGAAGCACTGCAATGAACGTTTTAGTTGTTAAAAACTTAATCGACTTTTGCTTCCTTGTATAATCTTGAACTGCTTATAAAATTGATGCGCGAATAAACGCTAAGCTTAAGATAGTAGCCTGCGTTTTTGTCAATAGAAAAGTATCAAAATTAATTATCCCTTCGTTGTGAACTTTGCCGGTGTGTTTAAGATACATGCAATTGTAGCAATGTATTTAGTAAATTTAAATTAATCTGAGTTAGCTAAACGCTACAGTACTTGCATTTAAACCGTACCATGTCATATCCGACAAAGCTTCAAGTTCAACTAGCTTTATAAATACATGATCACATACAAGTCAAAGCTGCACTGTGTCCATCTGAAATAAGAAACCAATATTTACTTTGTAGTCTCTAAAAATTTAATGCAATGTAGTAGTTGAATTGTTTCATTCCATAGTGTTTAAAGCATTAATAAGGAAATTAAACTCTTGCCCTTAGCCAAAAGCTTGAGTTATGTTTCCGTAGAAAATAAAATTATAGTAACAAATGCAACGATTGACAATCAATATTTATAAATAATATTATAATTAACGCAAGCAGCCCTTACTATTTTCCATAAGTAAAACCAATTTTGAATCTAAAAGACTCGCTAATTAAAGTACTCGATGTATCAAACAGTATCGTGTTCGTTTCCAACCATTACATATGACATTGATACTTCTCTATTGACAAAACGCAGGCTACTATCTTAAGCTTAGTGTTTATTCGCGCATCAATTTTTTAAGCAGTTCAAGATTATACAAGCAAGCAAAAGTCGATTAAGTTTTTCACAACTAAAACGTTCATTGCAGTGCTTCCACCTGCTGCAAAAGTGTTGCATCTGCCTAGATTATCAACAAAGTTGAATAATAATATTAGTGCGCATGTTCGATTTGGTTTCCAATCTAGAGTTACTCACACGAGGAAACCTAACCTAAAAACACTGGTCTTACAGTTCTTGTGAACGCACTGTTATATGCTGGATGGCAGGATACAAGTATGGAAGTTTGACATACATTTTGTGTTATCCTCGTATAAGTAGATTACAGATTTTTGCTGTTTTCTATTTCTTTTGTAATAAATTCCAGTAGTTGGAGGATTATGCTGTGATATTCTCAGAAAAAGTAACTGACATTTTACTTTAAGATTTTAGGTTAATTTCTGTTATCATACAGGAAATTTCACTTTCCTTTGCAGGATTCGAGGCGTTATAGTGGGTTATTATATGCCCTGGTAGAAAATTGAGCCTATTTCTGGTCAGATTTTATGGTAAAAATTTTTGAAAATAAGATATTGTTAGAAATCCTTTTCAGAAAATTTGCAAAATTTCTAGATATACACCAATTTAACATGTGTTGACCAGAAATTCTGGTCAGAATCTGCGCTATTTTCTACCAGGGTGTAAAAATATCTTTTTCTGTACCGACTTTTCAAATGTTTTTATGTGCAATTCTCAAATAAATAAATAAATAAATAAATAAATAAATAAATAATTAAATCAATAATTAAATCAATAATTAAATAGATAAAAAATAAATAAATAGGTAATTAAATAAATGAATAAATAAATAGTAGAGATGATAGTATTAGAAACAATTTTTCCGAGATCTGCATATATAAACGTATAACTAATTCAAATTTAAAAAATTGATAAATCATGAATTTATACCGAGCATTCGACAAACGTTATAAATTTATTGTATTAATCAAAATCCAAAAATTTTAAAAGCTTATAAATTGAATTATTCATTGGCTTCGACATTTCTTGAAATAAAGACCTTCAGTGATATTTAAATTTGACTAGTATTTAAAAATTCTTATATTAAAAGTTAACGACGTAATTATTAATATCTACTGCAAATTTTTTTGAAAATACAAAATATTTAAGTAAGTAACTGCCTCGTACATTGACAAATGACCGAATGAATAATTAAGCCCTTACGCGAATAATACAAATTAAATTACCGCGGGAAATTCAGGACCTGTTCGTTATACCCATATATATATCGACTTGCATTCAAAATTCGTTTACATATTGCATTAATTGTTTAAGATTTTTTCAATCGTAATTACACCGACTTCGCGTATATATCAATCGTTAATTTCAAAAAGTCGACAATAAGAGTCGCAAATAAACGACCCTTGAGAATGTCTGTACATATTGAATTTATAAATAAATAATGCCGATTGAATTGCGCGTTTCTAAAAGGTTTTATCGATTAATTATGAATATGTTGAGCTCTTTTTCATAAAATGCCGATTCATTTTTTCTTTCATTTTTATTAAACGTATATATAGGTGTATAACTGTGAATTTATATCTCATATGATATATATATATGAACCGATGACATTTGATAATTGGGTTTAAATACATTTTTCACCGAATAGTATTTTTACTATTTTTAATAGTTAATATTAATTATTATTAATTATCAAAAATAGTATAAGCACTATTCGGTGAAAAAGGTATAAAAACCCAATTAACAAGTTTCATGGTTACATTATAATTCAAATACTTATATAAAAAAGTTTTATCCAAGACAATAATTGTTGAATGTAACTGTTAAATAGAATGAAATTGGCACTCGAGTGCTAAAATTGTATTATTTTTACAATTTTCTTCATCTTCACCGTATCCTTGATTTCTTATATCTTTAGTTTGAATATTAGAGACCAAAATCATAACTGACAAAATGAGCCATCGATAGTCAAGCAAATTAGGTATTTGTAAAAATAGTACAAAATAAATACTATTGAATATTTCAAAACTTATATATATATTCGTACATAACTCAAATACATCGTTTTTGCTACCGAATCTATTCACGATGTGTAAAATACAGTTATCAAAAAAAAAAAAAAAAATTGAAAAAAATAATAAAGATCGACGTTGTGGAAAAAACGTGAATTTACGATTCGTAAAAATTAATAAACCGCGCGCACAACGTTATATCGTAAATTCTAATATACGCGTTTGAAAAAGGCATATATATCGTCGGGCAATCAAAATATAGTCTACGCCGACTATACATACCTTGTTGTCGAGAATATTTCGGAAGAAGTGATTTTATATAGATACCTCAAATTGCATCAGCTGTGTGCGTCATATCCTTTCCCACACAAACTCACAGGACACATGTAGACGCATACTCGGGTCAATCGATAACATCGAAATATCAAAGTGTACTGATATATACATATATATTATATCTAGAGTACTTATTTAACATTTTGTCACTTTTAATATTTTATAAGCTCTTTTTTTTTATAAATTCTCGTATTTCTTAACGAGATGTCGGACCGAAATACATATATAGAGATGTACACCGTTCAACCTAAAAATTATAATTAAAATATTGAATTAAGAATTTGTACAAAATACGGATAACTTAAAACATAAGGGTGATATAATGTTTGGATTTCGAAGAAAAAAAATAATATTTTCAATAATCATTAAATAAAATATATTTAGTCGGTGATTATTAATAAAAAAAAGTACATAAACTTTCAATCCAGACCTTCTAAATAAATAATCGATATTAAACATCTGGAAAAACAAAATATTTTTTAAAATATACCTGACGGTCGTGTCATTCATGATTTTATCAAACAATCATTCTTTTGTTTATAAAAAAAATAAATAAAATGACCATTTTTAAGTCAGACACGTCCTTAAGAAAGTAAAAGTCTCGTTTAAGACAAAATTGAAAGTTTAAGTATTAGTTTGATACAGCTTTTAAAAAAAAAAAAGTTTTTCAATTGTACCAAGAGTTTCATTCTCTTCTATATAGATACTTTATCTGAAACGATGTCGCGCGTTTATTTAATTGCCAAGTTCCAAGCAATATATCGTGCGATACTATTGTGCGTTGTTTCTTTTTTAATTATAGGAAATAGGATAGACGATTAATACCACTGTACGAGGAAAGAAGATTTATTTATCCTTTTTTTTTCTTGGTCTCTCGATGAAGTGCTGTGCGAAACTGATTGAAAGGACGAGACACTATGAGATGGATATATAGACAATTTGCCATCGTGCGAGATAAAACTAAATTGTATTGATGCACTGGAATGAGATGATTGTCTCTTTTGACTATTCTATTCAACTGAATTTAATCCTTTAATCGTCACCTTCAGTGGCATTCTCTTCGTGTGTATAGGTATATTCATGTCCTATATCTGTGTATACGACAGGAATTATTATATAGGAACTCTCGTTTAATTTAGAAACTTTCCTACTTACATCGCCCCGTTTAAATTCAAATTATAGTTTTGCGAGGTAATGATTAAAAAGCTTGGTAATGATTAATAACTTGTTAACAACGTGTCATATGATATTAAGGATTTTGTAACTTTAGTCTAGGAGAAAAAAGGGATAATAATTTACACAGTTTATGGAACATCTATCTCGTACGAAGAAATCGCTGTTAGTAACATATGGATAATCGAGCTAGATTTAAAACTATAGGAAAATGATTTTTAATCTATAAAATCTGACTGGCTTTAGAGTGTGAAATTCTATATATTTGCAGCGATGATTTGACAATTGTAAAGTTGATCTAATATTACAATATCGATCGTATAAACTTGACCATTGTTAATATTTTGAGGTTAAAAATAACTATTAATTATTATTATTATTAAATAAGGAAACCATCATATGTTTGGGAGAGGGATCGGTGCCTAGCTTGTAGGATATGTTTTCTAATATAAAAATATGTAGAAAGCCAGACCCGCAGACCCTAACAATTGTTTTTTCAAAAGTTTTACGGTATTAAAGCAAAATTTACAAAAAAATAGAGACTTCACTTTAAACGCTTGTAACTTCTAACCTGTCAAATATTGACATTCAAATCAATTTTTAATAAAATAATGAGATAAAATACATATAATTAAAAAAAAGGTACATTTAAATTCATTAGAATGGAGCAAACTTATAGCCGAATCAAGAGTGTGAAGAAATTTTAACGAAAATTAGGTATTACAAATTTTTTATTGATTTTTTAATTTAAGCTCAAATTCTTAATTCGGCAATAACTTTGTTCCATTCTAACGGATTCGAGCGTAAATTTTTTAAAATTATATCTATTTTATCTTAGCTTTTCATTAAACTTTGGGTTGAACGTTAGTATTTGATACTCTCTAAGAATGAAATAGTGTTACGTCGGTCACTGTCACGAAATTAGTGAATATTCACTATTAAAATAGTAAATTTTGACTAATTGAATTAGTAACTATTCACTACTTTGTAATAGTGACCGATTTATCACTATATTTTTTTTTTATTTACTAGTTCTGTGCCATTTTTCTGTCACTTCCTGCCGTTTGTCCCCGCCTGGAGGACTTCAACGGCGTTCACCCACCACCTCTATGTGGGTGCTTTTTCCCCACATTTTTAATCCCCAACCATCTCGCATTTGCCCGGGGTTCTGCCCGTGAGAGAGGGAAACCTGTGAAGCAGGGAAAACCTCACCCGAGATGGCCCGGTGTCTTCGAAATATTTTTTTTGGGTGGCAAGGTCACATTGCGTAGACTTTAACACCGAAACCGAATGTCTCACACCTCCCGCTCACGTTGTGGAATGTGAAAAAACACCTAACCGATCACGAAAGCCGCACGAGAATGGTCTCCCATCCAAGTACTAACCGCGCTCAGCGCTGCTTCACTTTCGCGATCGGTCGAGGTGCGTTTCCACCACTCCGCCACCGCGTCGGTCGACTTATCACTATATTTTTAATGATTATTCACTTATTCACATTTAGAAAGTAGTTTAGAAGTTACAAGCATTTAAAATAAAGCTTTTTTGCAAGCTTTACTTTCATAGCCTATAACTTTTAAATAAACAATTGTTAGGGTATGCAACTCTCACGGAGAAAAATTTTTGCATGCCGCATGTTCAAAAATGTAACATATCACGTTACAGCATAT
Source organism: Theocolax elegans (assembly GCA_026168455.1). Classification (NCBI taxonomy): domain Eukaryota; kingdom Metazoa; phylum Arthropoda; class Insecta; order Hymenoptera; family Cerocephalidae; genus Theocolax; species Theocolax elegans. The sequence continues at coordinate 38,389,499 of CM047431.1, read as the reverse complement.
AATTGCAATTTCTTTTTACCAAAAGATAGATCTGTAATAACCAAAATAGTTATCCCTGTTTCCAATAGAATATTGCTTCTAGTATTTCAGCTCTTAGGAATAATTTATGCAAGACTTGTAGTTACTTTTATTCCACAATATTTGAAAGATGCCTATTCGTAGCACAACAAATATCAATAGATGTGTGACAAATTTCACCGTGGTCACGTGAATTGCCCAAACTTCGAATCTACGATATAAAAGAAACCCTGTAACCTCTTGATTCGATAATTGGCAAGGATGATTTCAATGATGAAGTATTTCAGTTGGTAAATAGTCATTTTTCAGAAAAGTGCCCTATATGGCTTACTTTTTTTATTAATTTTTTCTAACCAATCTTTTTTAATACATATTCCTATCGGTAAATATTGAAAGACACCTTCTACGAAGGTGTAAAATATTGTAAGTATGGTGTAACTTCAATCACACTTTTGCAATTGTTGTGACACGTGAGAAATAGGTATGTACATGTAAGTGAAACGTTGAAACATCGCATTGGAAAGAGTGAGAAATATCATTTAAAACATTAGATAAATAATTCTTAAATCTTATACGGTAAGGAACATTTAGTCTAAAATTGGTATAAGGCAATTCCAAATTTTCTTTTCGTGTGGGACGAAGGGTTATAAATATATTGCATATAACAAGCATATTGTTCTTGGAAGTATCGCATTTTACTGCTTGGGCGCTTCATGTGCAAAACATTGGAACTTTTGAATACTATATTAATATTGCTCACAAAAATAATAAAATTCATGTGTTGTATACCCATCTTTTGGACCTACTATTACACATAGTTTGGCATGTGACATTTATTATTTATTTACATTTAACTTGGTATAATGTCATTTCGATGTGGCTTTCTTCATATTTTTATATTAGAAAACATCCTACAAACTGAACATGATCCGTTTCTCAAACGTAAGATGGTTTTCTTGTTAGATTATAAATAGCTTCTCCGTATCAAACTTTGAAAAAATATATGATTTATATACCTGAAAAAGATCATTTCTATTTTTACTAGGTTTTTTTTAAATATACTTTCAATACTTCAAAAAAAATACATAGCCATATTTAAATATCATGTTCATTTCCGAAAAGTAATAAATAGATTGTTTTAAGGTGAATGTCCCAAAAGTTGGTTCAAGTAGAAAAATAAAATCTTGAAATATCGTATCAATTATGTACGTAAATTAATTATGTATGTAAGTATATTCTATAAAATAAATAATTTACTTAACGTTTACTAAAAAAAACCTCTTATAAAGAATAAAATACATTGATTTATTCTGATAAATGAATAAAATATCAGGAAGTTCCATTTATCTTTCGTATAGTCGACTTATTTAAACCAAATATAAAATTATATATCTTTCTATAAATACAAACTTGTATTTACGATTTGTTTTTCATTAACAGTGTCTGCAACGTTTAAGGTTATATAGACATATGGCGTTCTCTATTCCCGCAATAACACTATAGTTTTTGTTTTTTTAAGTAAAGTTGTTTTATATATATATGACAAAATTTGCTACATTATGCGAGAAAAATTTTTGTATTACATAGTAAAAATTTCTTTACAAACAATAACAATTTTTTTTTTAATTTTGACTCTAAAAAAATAACAATTTTTACTACACAATATAGAAATTTTTATTGGAATTGCAGACACTTTTCCACGGATATTTATATTAAATATTTCTACGTATATTTGAGGCAATTATTTTAATATAAAATTCTTTGTAAACTGAGTATATATCTCACCGATACTATAAAATATAGTAAGTATCTATGGTATATAAGATAAATTTGACTGCTACATTTTTCTCAGTGTAAGTACATAAGTCTACACGTAGGAAACAATTCAAGAAAAAGAAACCCTAATGTTCTCGATAAAATGCTGACGTTCGTTCGTTCGTATACTTTTCGCACAGATTTTTCTATAAAAAGTGAGAATCAGATTGACAATTTGTATCGTGCTGAATAGTTACTTTTCATAACGAAGCCACTTCGTTATACTTGTATTTTCTTTCGCAATTTTCACCGTATATACTGGCACTACAATTTTCATTCAAAACATTTGGATGATTTTTACGAAAATATTATCTTTATGCAGTGTTTACTTCTAAGATTCAAATCTCTATCAGAATAATGATGATCGACAAACGAAATAATACCCTCGCAGAGTAATGCCGATTGTTGACTGGTTAAACGGAAAGCTTTCAAAGGACTATGAAAGAGGCAGTCAATTCCAGTTCCGTGAAATATTATGACAAGCTTCAATTACCTTAAATGTCACTTTAAAAAAAATCAGTAGAAAACGGGTATTATAACTACAACTTATATAAAATAGCCATGATTCACCTCAAAAACATAAAAAAATGTCCAAATATCTACCACGAATTTATTACTAAATAAGACCTACAACTCGCAGTTGTATCTAAATTATCAGTAATAACGGGCTCTTGTTCTCAAAGGAATTCCTGTTAAATATGACTCAAACGGAATCTCTGCTTGCTCTAAAATGATTATTTTATAACCATGCGGATTCTTCGATAATTAACTGAAATCTACTTTTGAAAAAATTGGAAAATTTAATTCAAAAAGATCAATATTCAACGATGAGATATATTCCTCTTAATTATGGAATAATCATATTTGTAAAGAAGAATTCCTCCGAGATCCAGAATCCATTTTTTTCAGTATTTAAAAATAAATTGAATAAAAAGCAATTAATCAATTTTTTATCCATAATTTAATTGATAATTTAAAATGTGATAACCGTGTTCCTGTTCAATATAAATAACCGTGTAATTTTTTATATAAAACGTAGGTTCAAAGTTTTGACTGTTTTAACATTCATTTTTACGGAGAGATCAGATTTACTCCCGTAAAGTGAAGAAATTTTGTATAATAACGATCTACGCGGATTATGAAAAACGAATTGTAGAACAAAGTAAACGTACTATTCATAAATACTATTACTTACAGAGGATTACCGTAGAATATTATAAAATAAACTTGCGAAATATACAGTGATTGAAGTTGAATGTACGAAAATCAGACAAATTAACTTTTTAAAGCACGTATTGATTACTTTTTTCATTATTAGCTTAAAAAGAAACTAATTTTAACCATTATTGAAAATCATTAAAATACCTTTAAATTTAATTTAGTATTAATAAAAAATAATACTTAAGGTGCGTTTATCAAACATTCTTATTTGACTAGAGAGTATCTATAGAACTGCCTTCAAATCATGTACTTAAATCACTGTGTAATAACCGAATCGCAATGCAATTCAGAATAATTTAATTTAAGTATTACATTATAGTTCTTCAAATTGCAGGATTATACCTTTAAATCTATCACTCCCTATAGAAATGTAAAAGAAGAAAAAAAAGAGCTTTCGATATCAATTCGATACATGTATCATATATATATATATATATACAGAAAGGAAGTAATTGACGGTACATTGCAGGAACGGTACAATATCATTTTATAAACGTAGTTAGAGATATATCGATTCCAAAAGCTGCACCCCTTTAAATAGGTTTCCATTTTACTAAGCTCATTCGGTCTAAGGTTCGACACACGATTATAACGCAGTCTGTATGCTCGTTGGTTTCACTCGAAACACACTTTATCCTTCGACGAATCATATTTATGCATTTAGATGTATCATTAGTAAAAGTATAAAAAACCTAAAATATATGAATTTATTTAAAAAAAAAAAATTTGTTCATCGTTCAGTGTTCGATGCATACGTGATATACTACCTCAAAGAGATGCATAACTCAACGTTTATATCGATCGATTTAATTAATTTGTTATTCAAAACAAAGGATTGTTCGTATAAAATATTTTTATTTTAAATTTAACAACATCTAGGTCATAAGCGAGCTTTTTTTTTCTTGTTAACTATATTTGTATAAGCGCATCCTTTTCATCATCATTATTAAAAAATATGTATATAAATAATCGTATTAAAGAGAAAAACATGTACGCGATATTTGAGATGCGTTTTATTTTCGAATACACAATGCGAATGGAGGTTAAGGGTTGAATTTGTTGGGTTAAAAGCACGGTTACGATTATGCAAATATAAAATGTATGCGCGTGTGTAGCGTGCACGTGTGTATATTACATCAAATATGTAAGTTATTGTTACTAAAAAGTTTTACAACGAGATTTTCATAATAATTGTAAGATTGATGAGAAATTTATATATACCTTGTAAAAACATCATCCTTTATTTTTTCCACTTTTTTTTTTTTTAAATTTCGATGGGGAAAAGAATGTATGTATGTACACTCAAAGCATTTTTATGTCGCGTTTCACTTGAAAGATATTACGCGAAGATTCAAAATTGGATCCTAAAAGCTCGATTTATTTACATCGCGGCGATTTTGAAAAATATAATAAAAAAAAGTATTATACAACTTATAAATATATAATGTCAGGTGAAACATAATGGATCGCACCAGAGAGACGTAGAGACAAACGCGTGATATGTACGGTATATGTACGTACTTCCGACGTATAAAGCGTCCATTAATTTAAACGGAATTTTAGGATGAAAGCAGCAAACGAACTATTCGAATAAGGTTTAGATTGAAACGTCAATCACCCTATATATCTATACGCATACTTACAATATCAGTGAAATGAAATATTACCCAATGTTACATACATCTAATTATAAATATCAAAAATAATACATATATATATACACGTAGGTCGTTGCCATTTGGTGAATTATTTAAAGCTCAAAAGTGACTTTAATTCGATTAAGGTGTAATTCAATGAAAGTATATATATATACACCCATGCATGTTAGACGTGGATGGTATGGCTTTATTTTAGTCACCGCTAAAAATAATGACGTTACATTCGATTTCGGTGGATTGAATTTACGAAACTAAACCCAACTCATATACCAGAGACATTTTTCTTGAAAGACGTGACCTACTTTCGTAAAACTTCTTTTTTTTCTTCCGCGTTACTTCCGTATATAACGAAAAATCGTTTTTAAGCGAGTCGCGCCTACCTACTTGTAAATAGAAGACTAATGGCTGGTGAATATTTCCTGAATGGTTTGTATAGCCAGGAAGGGTTATAAAATGAGCATCCTTTTCCCTTCTTCTTTTTCCCCACCTCCAGAAATTATGAATGCCCTCTTTTTTCGGTTAAGCGAATTTCGAATATTTTTCTTCTTGTTTATTCATAACACGGTGGCGTTGTCGAGCAGATAACCTGCAGTCTATTTAAATAATCATGATACACGAATACGTAAATAGTTTTATAATAAACATATAGATATGTACATATAGTTATATGGAACGACGAGAAAATAGGTTGTTCCTTAATCGAATAATATTATGATTTATTAGTGGTAATCCAGCTTAAAATTATTGATAAATCAATTCTCGTGAAATGTAGCCCACGGGTCTTTTATTAGCATATAACCTTTTAAATAAAGCCGATCCTTGAATGGTGCCAGGAGACAAGGAGTACCGTATACGATATAATAAATTCGTCAAAAGTCACTGAGAATTTATAAAGTGGTCACGTGTAATTAAATGTTTTTCGAATTTCTCAATTTTTACGGAAATCTTTAAATACTCGCGCATCAACTTTATCATCATAGGATTGTAAATAAGTATGATACAAAAAAACTTAATAGAAGATGATTACAATATCCCTAGTAGAAATCGTATTCCATTTCATAAATAAGAAGTAGGTTATTTTTATCGCATTTCGTGGCTATTTATTTCAGATAAATTCAATTTTCACCGCGTATTAAACTAATTTTCATCATATAAAAAAAAAAGTGAGTTTCTAAGTTTGACCAACGAATTTGCTGCTGAAAATATAGTTATGCTAAATATATAATAATATCTCCTTTAACTTCGTATAATTTACTGTATAAATACGATAAAAATAAATTGTAAACCAAATAAATCTAGGGAAGTTTTAAATTTTGCTATTCCTGGGAAGTTTGCTCACTTAAAAAGGGCGTTACATTTAGTTCTCTGATTGACATTTCTACCAAGATTCTTAATAGTTGAAAAGGATTCCTATTAAACAATTACTTCTCTAACTTCAAAATGTTAAAATTTGGTCAAAATTTTACTACCGTGAAATTGTTAATAATTTTCGTCTAATTGCAATCAAATTGTTACAATCATCACTATATAGAAATATGTATTAATCCAAATTAATAAAAAAAGATTTTTAAATAATGTATTAAAAAAATTTTTTAAATACTTTTATAACACATGAAGATAGTCATGACTTACTTGCAGGTAAGTGGTTTAAAAAAAACTGTCTACATTTCGAATTCACTATAGTTGATTGCACCGATTATTGACTTATGTATAGCCTATATTCTATGGCTAATACCTCCATCCAATAATCCATGTGTGCACTACCTAGTTAAAATTGAGAATTTTGAGGTTAGTCGAAACCATTTTTTTTTATCATTAATTACGGATTTATTGTTACTGACAGCTTTCAGTTAAAAGGCTAGTTTTTTTTTGGTAAAAAACCGTTTTATATATACTTTTATTTGTACAAAGGTATAGCTTAAGTTCAGAAATTGCTTTAACTTAATTCCACTATTTTCAGTTTATCATAGGGAAATATCCTAGTATAAAAATTGAAACGATATTCTTAGCTATAAATTAGGGATTTTTAATTTCAAATAATTATAACAAATAGCCAATTTTCTACCAAGATACCAGTGAAATAATCATAACCATTTCCACAAGGATCGTTGTACGGGTACTTTCGTTTGTTATATTAAGCCAAATAATTTGTCAAAAACGATCAATTATTAACGTTAAATTGTACAAGGAGCTTAAATCGCGCAATAAAACATACATAAAGAGCGTCACCAAAGAAATACCATTATCCACGATTAAAGAGAAGAAACAAAAAACGGAATTTAAGCATCGCTAATTTTTACTCGCGAAAAATTCGTTGGCAAGATAAAAAAAAAAGAGAGCGAAAGAGAGAAAGAGAGAAGGCTGAAACATAGGTAGTAAGGTAGGTGTATACATATACAAATGGTAGAATCCTATTGAAATGGCGGAACAATGTTGCAACACAATATACACAGCGCGAGCGGCACAAAGCGTAAAAATATTTTTCAATTTACTCCCCGAGGGAGAGAGAAGGAATCTGTCCTTTTACCACGGTATATATCAAAGCTTAGCGTCTCGCGTCCTTTTCTGATTTTTCGCGTCAAACATGAATAAAGAAGGGGTGGGCTCTGGATAAAGTCACATCGCTAATGCATGCGCACATTTTCCGTTTCTTTCTTTTCTCTTACTTTCTCTATCTTTTTTCTTTTTTTATTTTTTTTTTCTTTTCGTTGTCGCAGACTCGATTCATTTTGCTCGACGCAAACTCACGCGCGATGTAACGCATTTTCTCTTTCCGTTTTTAAGCGCGTCGTAGTATTATGTGCCCAGGATGTCTCGACTATTGTCAAGGAGTACAAATTTTTTTCTTTTTTTTCTTTTCGTTTGAAAAATTTTTCAAGTGTCGCGATTAACGTTCCTTTTCCCCCTCTTTGTTCACAACTTTACGTAAGTCGTCTTTTGATGTGTTATTAGTAGTTTTCTTTTTTCAATTTAATTTCGATCACTCGAACGATAATTACACGAATGATACAATTCTCTATAGTGTATAGATAATACACGTATACTTCGGACACGCGCGCTCGTCGTCAAAATTGACAATCCATCAACATTCGCGTATATATAACGTGTACATTATAGCCGAATTTCATATTTCTGGCGAAGGTTGCCTCGTGAAAGTTTTATCTTTATGCGTGTGATGTGTCTGTATATATATACACACGCGTCGTAACGAGCTCACCAAGTTGCACCTGTCGTCGGGGTATAGCCTTCAAAAGCCTCTAACCTAAATTTGTACGAGTTGACAATCAAAACATCTCTCATCAAACAATACACCCACGTACACCCTGGCGCACTGCAACTTTTACCGTGTGTATATACTGGAACGTGTATATATATGCATTCACTTGTACAATCGAAGTCAATGGAAACCAGGGTCGGTCAATTTTAAAATCCCATTATTGCAATTGGTGGATATATAAGTTGAAGAGCTAATTAAACGCACGTATAGAGAGCTTTCTAAACTATTTTCAGATTAATTTCAATTTACGCTATATAAGGTACTTAAATACTTTGTTGGAGCGTATACATTTTTTTCATCTTTTTCATCTTTACTATTCTGAGGTAGATATTATATGTATCTAATTTTTATGCTTTGAGGTTAGATATAGCTGTTTGGCTTGAATGGATATATATGTAGCATTTCGCGTGTTGGAGAATCGTTTGTACAAATAATGTTTACCAGAACATTTTTTATGTTATAAAAATAAAAAAATTCAAATAAAATCTTGTTTTTTTTTCAAAATACTTATATCTAGAGATTATAATTTTGAAGTTGAATATCATTGTTTTATATATTGGTTACAGAAGAAATACTAATTTCTACCCGATCTTTAAGATAACATTATAATAGTTTATAAACTTTAGTTATAAATATCTTAAATCATAAAAATAATTTAATACTTATATTTTATAGAGCTTTATACTCATAACTACAGTAGGTTTATACCCATTATTTAAAAAATAGCTATGGATTATGGCTTAACAAATCGTTTGAATTTTACATCATAGACGTCATTCATCAAAAACAATTTACCGAATGACAGTAAAATCACTACTAGGTACATACTGCAGTTACTATTTATTGTTATTAAATTAAACTTTTCTAATATATATACATTCCAACTTTTAATTATTTGTATATCCAGCTTAAAATTTTGAGGTGATACAATTGTTCTAACCTCAAAAAATTATGAAGATGCAACTTTTAGGAGGGCATAGAAAAAGAACGCATGCATACACTAGATAATACGCGAGACGTATTCAAAGAGAGTGAAAGAGAGTGAAAGAGAGAGAGAGAGAGAGAGAGAGAGAGAGATAGAGAGGGAGGGAGTATTTCCGAGGGTTGACAGCCAGACAAACGTGAGAGGATGGACGCGCGGTAGAACGAAGACAGGGAAAGCATTACGCCCCTGGCCGCTTTCAACTCTTCGCTCTCCTCTCTCTCTCTCTCTCTCGCTCTTTGATTCACTCGTTCCCTCGGAAAGTTTTGACGCACCAGGGAAACGGACGCACAATACGCCTCTGTCTGTCGCCTGGAGTTTCGAGGCAACAATGAACGCGAGAACCGTAGGCGATTAGCGCGCGACCCATTAGAGTATACCGATAGAAAGCTCGCAAGCTCCCCTCCTCCCTCTCTCTGTCTCTTTCTCTCTCTCTCTCTCTCTCTAAACGTAGTTTTGTTTTCAGATATTGCAACGCTAAGTAAAAAGAAAACGGTTTCTTCATTTTTTCAAAATTCTCAGTGACCAATTGGAAGTTTAAATTCCGTTCAGTTGGTTAAGGAACACGGTCGAACGTTTAATAGCAGTCCAAGAAGGTAGTTAAAAATCACCCAAGCTCAACGTTAATTCCGTGCGAATTAACGAGGAGGAGGTGGAGGAAGGAGAATAATCCAAACTCGAAAGTGTCGCAAGGTACAAAAACGCCGAGTCGAGAGAAAGATAGAGGAAGAGAGCGAGAGAAAGAGAGAGAGAGGCTCTCTCATCGTTAAAAGTTTCTAATGGTTATACGATGCGACTTCCGTCGAGTATCGATTCGCGATGCCAGTTCTTCTGGGGTGGTATAAAAAAAAGGGAAAGAAATTATTCCGTAGCAATTTTAACGAAAGTGATATATACCTTATACCACTTACGCTAGTTATTCAATCGTTGGATAGACTATATATATGTATATATGTAATTTTTATAGTATTTTTATTTATCATGAATAACAGAGAGATCAAAATCATCGAATGCTGCACGAGCTTTTATTTAAAATATTACGGAATTAATTATATATACGTAAGATATTTTACCGTTGAGTTATTTAATTTCTTTACACGAAAAAAAAATGTCGTTCCAATTGTATATATCATAAGCAAATATTTCCGAGCGTTATGGAAAAAAATAAATTGCTGATTCTGTTGATTAAATATTGACGTGTAGAGAGTTAAGAGCGAGGCTGCAGAAAAAGGCAACGAATAAATGAAATTTAAACGTACATCGTACATACGCGAATTTATTTACAGAAACAAAGTAAACATCAATTTCCGCTAATTTGTTTACAAAAATCTCGTACGTATCGCAATGTTCACGATTTATCAAAATTCAACGCGTTAATATAAATCCCTTTAAAAAAAAAAAAATTCCGTCTATCGTAAGTATACGTACGCGTTCGTACGCGATCACCATGCAAGAAAATTTAAATCTTTATAAAACAATCCATCCATCATACGACTCTTTTTTATCCATTTTCGGTGACATTGTGTTATATATACCCATATTTTCACGGCGTCTTCCTACAAATCGATTTCTTGGAATTGCTTCCCTAGCGACGCGATAAATTCATGAGAACGCGCGCGCGCGCGCTAAGTGAAAATGCCGGCGAGCATCGTCTGCTTTACATGTCTGTGCAACGATTATGGCAAGGTAAGGAAAAAAAGATCGAGAGAGAGAGTGAGAATAATAATGATCTTTCATTATTAATACGTTCTTGAGAGGTTATATATTTTCTCTAAGATACGGTTTACTTGATATTTTAGTACATTGTGTGGGTTAAGAGCGAGAGAGCGAGAGAGAGAGAGAGAGAGTGAGGGAAGTTGATGGTTTTGAACTCTAGGATGTATATGTATATTCGGTCACGTCATTTTGAAACTCCTCTTCTCTCGTTGTGCTCTGTGTGCATCCACGTAGCAGTGCATAGGTAACGATACTTGTCCGAAATACATGGGATTTGTATCTAATTTCTAAGTTTGAGGGGTTAAAGTTTAATTACTGAAATCGCTTGAATTTACAGTGATGAGCTTATGTACCACCTACATAACAATCTCGACATTATTAAATTCTCGTTTGTACTTACTCCATATTGTTTTTAATAACCTTACATTCTCGTGGTAATTGGCAGAATTTACAATCGTGTTTGTTAATTTCACGAAAAAAATGAAAGAAATAAAAAACCACGAAGGAATGAAAAGTTGTTGTCACGTATATATATCGTGAAAGTTATTCCAGACACGTTGAATTTACAACACTCGTCACAACTACCCGTCTCTGCACTCTTCTTTCTTTTTTTTTTCTTCACACTTGTCTAATTGACTAATAGTAAAAAATTGAATTAACCCTTGTTCAACATTGAAACAATGTTTTCGGTGTAAAATAGCCGTTTTAAACTATTAGATAGAAAACGGACGGTTTTACCTTCTACCAGGTAAGTAGTGGTAAAAGAAAACCTTAATCAAACCATATATGTAACAAAAATTTTATTAGTTTGCGAAAAATGATTCTGTAATCTGAGGATATTTAATATTTAGTATTCAATAGTTTGAAGATATACAATTTTTGGAGATTATGTTACATTCAAAAAGTGATGCAATTAAAAAATGTTTAATTGTTAGTCAGTAACTATCCATCACTATGTTAACACGACGTGATAGTCAAATTACAGGAATCTATCTTATAAACCCCGAAAATTGTAACTAAAATATGAGACTAAGAATCTATATAAAATTTATACGCGATGCATAAATAATATTCAAGAAGCTGACAAATCGTATTTATAATATTGAATTTTAAATCAATAAATAAGACATTTTCATCGGTGACAATAGGGTAATAAAATCAAGATTTGTGGCTACCCAAAAAATCTGAATTACTTAAGTAGAACCCTGGTAGAAAATAAAATAGTCAAATTGTTGAGCAGACTAGTATATCTATGTAGCTAAGATCAACTGATAACATATAATTTATAAACATAACCTACAAAAATGCCTATGAAATCGTTTTTCTGACCTGGAAGCTTCATTTAATGTATTGATAGAAACTTACGTGTAACAATCCATCTAAACATTTTTTATATATTTTTATTATTTTAGACGATATAAACCTATAATTATATTATTTTTTTAATTATAAGTTATATATCTGAGGAAAATAACACATCACTGCCCAGTTTGTCTTTTACTCGCTATGAACTAGCTAAAAACTGCTGAACATTTCGATCGGGGAAAAATTATTGAAAATATTTGTTAGGTGATCTTCAGAAAAAGTAAATGAGTGTTACAAAGATATTTAAAAAAAAGAGAACACGTTGTTATCAAAAATTTAATATCAATATTAATTGTTCCGTATTACACCACATTAGGACTAAAAATCTTATGATTTATTACAATCTAATATAAAGCAGAATTTTCATGTAATCCATCGGAACTATATCTATATAAACCAATAAATTGTACACACAGATATATACTCTTAAAACTACAAATGAAACTTTAATATCTTTTTTTGTGATTTTTTTCAAATGTGATTATAGTTCTAGTAGAAAATTATATATAATTATATACATGTGTCAATAAATTTTATAATAATAAGAGCAACGATTATACAATGATAAGTAGTTAACATATTTACAAATAATTACGAAAACTATCAAATTTTACAAGATTGTTCCTGACGTATGTCTAACAATAATTGGATATTACGTCCGTTTAGTCACTAGTTGGAAATAATGCCATCTTCTCATTTCCTCGGTATTCTTTATCTTTGAATGTCCAATTTAAAAGACTCTAACTCAAATGGAGTAAACATTTCCGAGGTATTGTAACATTCTCAACAAACCCAGACGTTCGCTGCACACCGGTAGAAAGAAAAAAGAGAGAGAGAGAGAGAGAGAGAAGAAAAAAGAAAATCCAAGAACTTGGAGAATAAGAGAGTTTTAGTAAGACATTAAACCGAAAATCTCTCGTTCTCTCATTCTCATTGTCAACTGCGAATATCGGCCCAACGGGTCAGTCCCAAGTGCGAACCCAACTCTCTTCGGAGCTATTTTCGTAACCTCAGCTATATCGCGTAATAATAGAACAACGTCGAGTGTCTCTCGTTTGGTTTCTTCCTCCAAAACAAATGACTCTCCTTTCTCCATCTCACTTGGAAAAGAGCTTATCCATTCGGTAATTTCGAAGGGCGGAAAGCTTAGTATCTCATACGAAAGTAGATGTGTAACAACTCGCTGATGGTTCGGAACGCTCAAAACCGGAGAGGTTACATTTTCTTGATGGACCGTTCATACCGCACGATACAACGTTGCTCGAGATTATATTTACGATTTGTCACACGCGATGCGAATCTACACTCGTTTATACTCTTTGCGTCTACTGTATATTTTGATTCCGGGGTATCGCGATACCCGTTGCGTTTTCGAGAATGTAATTACAGGAAGAACAATGCGTTTAGGTACAGTGGAATATCTCCGCAACATATTTTACGACGGAGAGACGATGTACTAAACGATCCACTCGATTTTGATTTTAGTGCTTAAATACGCAGAAACAATGGGATATTTTAATCGGATATAAATATTTTCAATCCACGTATATGTCGCATGTGGATGTGTGGTGCATGTTTGCGCGAACGTCAATTTCCATTGAATCTAGAGTACCATTGTGGATCAGTTAACGAATGACAATTGAACGTCGAGTAGTTAACTCTCTCTCTCTCTCTCTCTCTCTCTCTCCCTTTCTCTCTTGTACATACGGTTAGAAACGTGATAATTACTGATCAATATGTTAACTTCAAAAATTTGCCGTTAGCTTTATTAAACGCGGCTTGGACGTACATATTGTAAAAATAGAAATAATCAAGTGAAAAGCTAAAAAGTATTCAAAATTTATCTAAACTGTCTGTGTTATCGTTTCGAATGAACAACCCTGTATTTTTTTTTTCTAAAAAGTGATTATTTGACGAATTAATTCACAATTTGTCACGATCCGATGATTCAGTATATATTTTAGTAGAAAAATATTGTATTCTATTAAATAAATAAGAGAGAAATTATTTTTGTAAATTGTCCCCATTTTTGTTCTACCTATGAAACGTTTTTTTTCACATTTTGTAACCATTTGAAATGAAATACTAATTTTGAGCTATTGCACAGTATGTAAACATAGATTTAGTTTGAATTTACTTATGTACTATCAAATGTGTTGCAAATGAACAAATGAGAAATGTAATAAAATTGGATTTGTCTTCGTACACACTGGAAATATGACAAGTAAATCAATTTTAAATTAAGGGTATGCTATAAAGTCAATTTTAATACTGATAGAGTCAATTAAGACGAAAAAAACTATTTTAATTAAATAAATACGGTAATTATATGAAATACTAAAAGATTATTGCCTTGCGTTCCTCATTATTGTTTAACACCGAGTACAATTTGAATAAAAAATATATGTATGGTACTGAAAATCACATTAGAAGGAAATTCTTGTCTTAATTTTTTTTCACAGATCAAATTTTCTTCCGTAGGTGTTTTTGAATGTATTAGCAATCGTGTCATCATTTTTCATAATGTGTCATATTTACATTTAATTAAAATACTTTTCTCATCTCCTTTGTCTCGGTCGGTAAAATTATAAAAATCATACACTCAACATAGATTACGATAAATCACGAGATCGAATTATTTTGTAAAACTAAATTTATTTATCCGATCATCGATCAATATACTCATATATGCGAGAAAGAGAAAATTCCAGGTAATTAAACCGCGAAGTAAATCCCTAAACGATTCCCGCAGTGAACGTCAAGAATACCGCGTTGGAACATCCTCATTACAGCTATCAAAGGAGGTACGTTTAAACGCGTCGCTTAGGAATTCGGCCAGGGGAATTAGCGATCAAAATGTCGAGAAAGTGCCACAACGAACGAACGAAGGAAAATACACTCGCGTCGCTTCGATTTATCAACGGGTCTCTCTCTCTCTTTCTCTCTTTCCCCCTTCTCACCTCTCTTTCTCTCTGGCTTCTCCCGTCGTGATTCGCAGAACTCGGACTTAGAGAGACCAAGAGAGCGTGAGTGAGTTTGCGGCTTACCAAAATGTGGGTTCACTTTGAATTTGTTGTACTGTCTCTTTTTCGATCGAGGATTTAATCTGATTGATGTTCGGTTGATTCTCACTCGATAAAGGTTTTACGGTCAGATAGATTTAGTCGGTATACTACATAGATTTTTAATTCCATTGTTTCCGGCGACTTTATTCGATATATATATATATATATATAAATATAATTTTGTAGAAACAAATGGTTTGATTATAGGGTAGTCAGGGGTTACTGCATGACAAAAATCGTTTTTCTTTCAAACTTTAAAATATTTTTCATTATAATAATACCATCTCGATCCAATACAATTTGTTGACTATCATGGTCGATATTTTATTAGCATATCGTTAACGCGATAATTAGTTCCCAGTTTATTAAACATATACATGTAACACGAAAGATATAATTACTTTTATGAACCTCATCGAACAACTCGGCTTGGTTTCTCTAATTAATTGGCAATTTATTTGTTTTCTTATTTATTATATTTATCAACGAGTTGTAATTTCAAATGTTTAATGCTTGATGAAGTCAACGGAAATATATAGTGAACGACTCATCTCTCTCTCTCTCTCTCTCTCTCTCTCTCTCTTTTAATTAAACTAAAATATTAGGTATATATAGATATATCTTGCATTTCATAGAATACTGAAACTTGATCACTCTGTATATTATTGTAAATATTTAAATATGACGAATCATTGAATTTACTTATCATTATAGAGAGTTATATAAATATTGAGATAATATCTATGACCCATCACGTTGCTTAATAAATCATCTAAAGTGTGGTCTTTAGATATTGAAAAATAGGAAGATTAAATAAATCCTCGATTGGATTTTCCTAAAATATTTGTTTCCAATTGAGAAGAAGAAAAGCGCACCATTCTTTTCTCTTACTTCCGATAGTTGCAAATTTAATTAAAGCAAAAAGGATATCGGTCATTGTCTTGTTGTACCATCGGCTAATTAGATTTCCCATTCGTTACCGAATTCAAACATGACTTGTTTTCCAACCTAAAAAATTGTGATGGAAAAATAAAAGAATTTAATTTCCATTGTGTAATTTTAGATTACACGAAAAATCGGTTTTTTTTTTTCATCTGTGATTAGGTCACTGCGTAATTTTACTTCTTTTTTCGTTTTTGTTTTACTTTAGTACACGCAGGCAGTGTCCGTTTACGTGGAAAATTTTGACTGGCCACGTTTCGACGTTGAGCGTCAATCATGCCACTCGATCGAGTAAAAAATATTGATCGGTATAACATGTAAAAATAATAATAAGAGAAAGAAAAAAAAGAAAGGAAGAGTTGTATCGGAAAAGTTGGCGGTCGGCAATGCGATAACAAAAGTTGATTAAAAACACGATTAGTTTAGTAATTTATTCGTCTAACGTTTTCCCGTGGTGATATAAAACGTAATTATATGGACTTGGAAATAATTTGAATACCCAAGTTTATTTACGTTTAAGCAAAAAGACAGCCAGAGAGAGAGAGAGAGAGAGAGAGAGAAAGAGTTTAAAAAAAAAGAAGGAAAATAAAAGTCCATGCGATATACGAACAATAAAAAGTTGAGTGAAATTAGAATTTTCCGTCTCTCGCGAAGGAAACAAATTAGTTTCGAAAAAGTCTCTCCGAAAGCTGGTACGGTCAAGTCATTAAACTTTTAGATAATTGAAATTTGTTTCTATTTTTTTTCTTTTTGGTAGAACAATTTCACTTGCCGCAGAAATTCTCAATATAAAGAAGAAAAAAATGATAAGACTTCTTATTATATGATAAACTGATCGACTGTGTTTTAAATGTGTATACAATTGATATGCAATTTTGCGCATATTATTAAAATATAATTATTTGCCTGAACACTGTAACGAACGTCAATACGTCGTTCGTGCACTTGTGTTACACATCTATGCAGCATCACATAAATTTATCGACGACACTTAAGCTCTAGATATACGCACGCATATATATAAACAGACAACAAATTAATATGTATATATATAATATATTAATATAATATATAAATATACGTACATGTAATTACGAGAAAAACGACGCGTCACTCAGCATCGTAGAGATCTACGTTACCGATCACTCTAAAAAAAAGCAGAAAGGAAAAGAAAAGTCAATCACGATGAAGAATAACGTGTAGAACAAAACGTCGATTAACGATGAGAAGAAAAAATTCATGCATAAACAGAGTATCAGATATATTGTTAACTTGCCGGTATATCGTCACACTCTTCGGTTCTTTTCATATATATATATATATGGAATTGGGATACGTATGTACGTGCAATCACCACCGTTGATAATGTTCTCTGTCCGGGCTGCCGGGATTTCGGGATGAAGGAGGTTACGCGTGTGTTTTGAGCCGAAAAAAAAAATGTCGAGACAGAGAAAGAGAGAGAGTGAGAGAGAGAGAGACAAAGATGGGAAAATTAGAGAGAAAAAGAGACAGATGGTGTGGCAGGGTCGGGGTCTGCAGCAAAACTGAGAGACCGGCTATATCCACGAGCCGGCGCGCGCACGTAGGAACGCGCATTGCTATATATACATGTACAAACTCACGCAAACACACACAGATACGTACTCGTGCATATACATATACATACGCAATCTCATACCTTGACGCCCTTTTCCAGATATTTTTCCCCTTTTCGCAAAGATGCGTGCAACGTAGGACGAAAAAAATTTCATTTTTTTTTTACTTCGAGTATTAATTAATTACTATTACCTTTCATAAAATTACACGAGCATTCGTGATCTGGGGGGTTTAAAAAGTGTGTGTGTGTGTGCATCGCGAAGAGGTCGCGAAAATTTGGTAATTAAATCGCCATATATCGTCGTGCGGACATATTATTGATCGTTTAGATTCGATAATTTCTTTTCACGTTAAAAAGAGGAGAACCAATTTTTTTTTCTTTTTTTTTGTAACGTAATTAACTTTATTAATGCGAAAGTACACAATTTCCGATCAATTAGTACTGGTAATGGAATCACCGGGGAAAAAAGATGGGGACGAAGGTATCATTAGTTAAAATATGAAATTTACTCTAGGAATTATATTCTTCGTTAAAATTTACGTAATTATATATAAAAAAATTTCGTGATTTTTATTTTGCATGCATCTGTGTGCGCGGGAAGATACGTGTACCAAAAATATGGAAAGGAGGAAAATCGATGTCGACGTCGAGAGTTGGAAGTTGGAGGTGATGTTTGATGTTTACCGGAAGCCGAGACAAGTCAATCTGGAGCCAAGAGAGGAGAGCCCAATCACACGCTACTGGATTGCCAATTTCAACATCGTGGAATAACCTGCTAGGAAACTTTACATTTCTTAAAGTTAAACTTTCGATTATTTTCAAATATTACGACGTATATCGTGCATATAGAAATTTAGTAACTGCTTTTTAAATTCCGAGGATTTATTTATCAGCACATGAATCAACGCGATCCTCTGTCATTTTTTTTTCTTTTTTTTTTTCGCGACATCCACATTTGTATACATATGTAGAATTTATTTTATTCCCCGCGGAGAAACGGAAAAAAACGTGTTGATTAATCCAAAACCGATCGAACTGTTATTGCGTACACTCCAAAAAGTCGAGTCAATTGGCAGCCATTTTAATTTTCATTGCACGAGTGAGATGGGCGCGCGAACGAGGAAAAAAAAAGCGAATCGTGACAGGAAATCAGAAAATCCGCAACAGGTTTTGTTGTGTTTGTGTGTTAGTTTTTCTTTTTTGTAGGTGCTTCTATCTTGTTTTCCTTTTCGTAAACGAAATTCGAATCACGTAGTAAGCTGAAAAATAGAATGAGAGGGGGGGGGGATAAAGGGAGATAATGAGAGGTTGGGTGAAAACGATCTATTCGATATATGTGTACACACACTTGTACGAATCTTGGACGCGTGTTTAACAAAATTTGAAGGTCATCAAGTTTGTACGAGTAAATACCGCAAATTACTTGGTTAAACAAACAGAGTAATAATCGGTACCTCAGGTATATATATAGTATAAACAGTTAATTTTCACTTGGTAAGCTTGTTGACTTGTTCAAAGAGAAGTTCACGAGATTCAAACTTGATTAAATAGATGGGATGGAAGTTGATGATACAAACGTGAAATTTACCGATTGGTTTCTCGGGAGTAACTTCCTGATCAAACTTTTAGTTTAACCTATCTGACATTTATTCAACGGAAATCACTGTGCGATTCTTCATCGAGATCACGTTTGATGATCCATCTCTTCTAGTTCAAGATAACAAGATTTTCGGCTTCTCTAACTAATTAATATGATACTCGAGACATTTTTTAAGTCGAATCATGCGCAGTTGTTATACCGATCGTTTGCTTATACTGAGCAAAATTTCGAGGATGATGATAATACAGATATATAAAAATTACCCAAATGTTCAGAGAAAGCATATAATTGGGCATTTATTGGGTATTTTATGACACTTGGCCAATTTTTGGCTTAAAAAACGTTACATTTATAGTCAGATTTCTTCTAAGGCTTGTCCAGCATTTTAGATAAAAATTGGAAATTGGGTTTATTGACAATTTTTACCATGTTGGTTAGTCACTTTTCATAATCAAGGGCGTGCGTTTTCTTTTACAATTTTAACATCACGTTGACATTATAATTTTTATCAAATACTTTTGTTAGATAAATTATCTCTCTGTGTAATTCCTTAAACATACTTAACACCTATTTTTTTATTATTATTTTTATCTTACCTTAGTAGAAATTAAAAATTTTAAGGTTAAATAAACCACTAATTTTGTCATTAATTAGGCATTTTTTCGGTATTTTATGACACTTGGCCATATTTTCGCTAAAAAACGTTACATTTATAGTCGTATTTCTACCAATTAATAAAATAATTGAAATAAAATGAAAGAGGACGCTATTCTATTACATACATAAATAATCTGTCACTTTTCCAAATTTGAATTATCATCAAATTGTTTATAACAAATTAATTGTTTTAAATATTTTCTAAACAGAGTTTCGTAGGTTAGTATACTTTACGTAACAATTTATCTAATAATCGAACAAATATAAGATTAAATAATTAAAAGTTATAATTATGCAAAAATTCTCAAAAATTGACATATTATTTAATTACTTACAGCAAAAAAAGCGCGATAAATTGGAACGTTTAATTAATTTTGACATCCTCTTATAATCAGAAAACCTTTTCGCACGGTACGTCGGCAAAGGTTACGCCAGGTGGAAAAATATCAACGTAAGTAAAGAAAGATAATACACCTTTGGATTTATCTAACTCAATGACACCTATATACATATATTTATGATATAATAGAGGATTTGGAAATATACGTATAGGGGCAACAGGTGACAAAAGCAAGTTGCAATTCCCTCTTTTGGGGGGTCGCGAAGCGCGTTGAATATCGATGCGACAACTTGGCCAGGAAAAAAAAAGTTTCCACGCCGGTTTTTTAGAGCGACGTATTCACTTATGCGGCTTATAGCAATATCGGTTTCAATCAAATCGCTATTTTTTTTTTCTTTTCACTTCTATTTATTTGGTTTCCTCGTTCTAGCGCACAAACACAAAGAAGAAAAAAAAAAAATAAGCACACGCGCACACATCGAGTTTCAATTCGTACACGGTTTTTTCTTGCATCAGTGAACACTAGAATCCTAGGTTAATATCGTTGTCATTTGTTTTTCCCTTTCGTAAAGATTGAAACGTACATTTTTTTCGGGCTTCCTTTTTTTACCGAAAACTTTTTCCATTAATCGGTTATATTTTTTATATAACATTATACTTTAATTATCGTTCACGATCAATATTTTTGCAAATTCGATAATCTGATTCAAGTTTCAAGCGCGAAGTTCTACATGTATATATATATACACACGTATGTGTGCGTGTGCCTGCGTTGAAGCAGATTTCGGGTTACTAAGTTGATCAAGTTAATGTAATTAAACTCCTAGATTGATTTCACGCATTGATAGACTTTAATGAATTGGCAAGTAGGAATATCGTAATTATCGACTGTGTATACACCTATATATATATATATATATATATATTCTACGAATCGATTGAAAATATAATTATTACTCACGGTGTGAGCATATTTATTTTTTTACGACGGAAAATAAGTTGATGAACTAATCGGTTGTATATAATAATTGACGTTGCGGTGTTTCCAAGGACCAGGGACCAGGGAGATATATATTATGTCGACGTCAACGTCAACCTCGCATCCTTGAAAAGGCATTGAACGCACGAAAACGTGATGAACCGACGCATCAATTTGCATTTGTGTATCAAAGTGAAAAATCACGTATACAATAATAATGGTGTAAGTGGAGTATTGGATAAAATGTATTAACAAGGTGAAACGTCCACATGACGTACCGAAAAATTTTTGTCCATTCTCTATGTAGGTGTGTGTGTGTGCGTGTGCATGTCTGAGGATGTGGTGGCACTTTGCATCCCCGTAGGTGGCAAAGAGGCTCTTCTCTCGCCCGATCGCAATATGCGGACAGAGTGCGGGCAAGCTCTGTCGCACCAGGACGTAATGTAAACTAATTAGCAGTCGAGTCTAGCGCAATTAAGCTCCCCAACGTACCTTCCCGCTTTGACATCACTTTCTATCTCTACATCTGCCTTCCTCTCTTCTTCTATCTTTAGGTGTTTCCTACTTCTGTCTTGATCGCATGCGTGTATGCGTGTGTGTGCGTCTATAGATAAAAAAAAAGGATTGGGAGTGGAAGTTGTAAAAGAACTGAGGTAATTAACTCTTTGATGACGTAAACAATTATTTTCGACTTTCCCTTGGGTGTTGGCTTTCTTTGAAATGTCAGTGATGTATACACTGCCGTCCATATTTATTTGCCCACCCAAAGATAAAATAACATAAAATTAAGATTTTTGCGAGTACTTTAAGATACATTCAATCCTAAATCGATTAATTAGAAGAATTTTTAAATTTACGGAATTAACTATCTCTATTGTGTATAAGGAAAATAACGATAAATCACATATCAGAATTAAGAGCCTGACGTATAAAGGCGCGTAAACCATATATACATAAATCGAATAATTTCGAAATATTGAATTAGAATTAATAAGACAAATCAATATCGAAGTATATCCATTTTTATCGAATTATAACACTACACATCGACTTATTGTTGAAATGTATAAAAAGATATATAAAAAAATATAGTTATGTACATTTAAGTAAATCTTTTGTAAACAATATTGAAGAATATTGGAAAATATTGAAATATATCGGATTATATTTACATAATACATACATTATTTATATAATATTTTTTATTCACCAAAATAATTTGACCGAGGGATCGGTAGCGACAGAGAATCTGCGCTAGTCGATTAATTATATTTTTAATTTTTTATCAAGACGTAAAGGTCAACAATAAATTGAAAGTTTTTTACCCACTTTTAAGTTTGCACATTTTTGTGAGAAAATTCCTACAATAAATTTAAAAGCTTTCTAATGAGGGGTCGCAGGTTTTTTTTTATAATTAGCATAAAAGTTACACCTGTTTGAAAGAAAAAATACACATTTTTGTCAATAATTATTATGTCGCTACCGTGTCGACTCATACACGAAAATTTACGTAAAAAAATGTGCATTATACAGCATGTAATCAGCTTAAATTATCTCATATTTATTTTCGAAAAAGTTTTTTTTCCATTTTAGATTTATTTTTTTTTTCCATTTAGTTACAATTAAGGGATACCAGAAAGTCGTAAAACAATCGACTCCAAAATGGAAAAAAATTTTTTTCGAAATTAAATATGAGATAATTTAAGTTGATTCTATGCTATATAATGCACATTATTAGCAAAAATCTACAAAATGAGCCCCCGCAGATTTCTGTAGCCTGAATACTTCTCTAATAACAAAACTTTTAATGTTGTGTTATTCTTTCTTTGGGTGGGCAAATAAACATGGACGGCATGTATGTATATTGCTTAATAAAGTTCGAACTCAATTGACATTAATGCATTTTTAGTATTGTGTGTTAAAGCGATTCCATCAGCTATAGATAATTGAATGTATCGTAATATTTCTTAATCTGACAGTTTGTTCTACTTTTTCCAAAGTACAAATAATAATTTATAATCATATATTATTCTATATGTGTAGTGAAAATTACTCGACTCGACTTTAAAACATGCTTTTATATTTAACGTTAAAAATCAATTATCAATTTATCGTAAAACCTTTCTTTTTTCATGTATTTAAAAAAAAAGTTTGATTCTCTTAAATTTTTTGACATCGTTCGTTAATCTTTATAGACTTACAAATAAATTTAATATACGAATAGAGTCAATAGACAGTTGGTTATTAGACAAAAAGTTTCCAAATTCCTATCCTTGGTAAACATGCACATTCGAACTGTGATAAAAAAAAACTAAAAAAATGTTGTACATGACGTGACCTTGCGGAAGGTCATAATCTTGTACGTGTTTCCTGGTGTACATCAACATAGTTGAATGTAAAGAGAGATAGGGAGCATGAAGCACGTGTTGTATGCAAAGGATTTACATATTTACGTAAAGGTGGTACATATAGGGGATAGTCTACATCAGAGAAATTTAACCCTCTACAGTTATATTGATATGCTTCTCCTATAGATACTTTCTGCGTGAGAGAACATTTTACGTTACATCCTAAGTGCTAGATTATTAAGGATTATATGCACTTTACTTGGGTTTATTATTTTATTTTCACGTGTTTATATATATATATATATATATATACACTTGGAAATTTATCGAATATCTTCTTACCGTATTTCGTATATTTTTAACGATCGAATAATTTGTATATTCAAACGTTAATGCGATCTCAAAAAGGGTTTGCCCGCTCTTTCAAAAGAGTCTTTTCGTCTTCGCACCAAACGGTTAAAAGAGAGAAAGAGAGAGAGAGAGAGAGAGAGAAAAAACGGAAGAAAAACGAATTTTCTCCATCATCTATACACTTTAATTCTAAAAGCTTTTCCTTTCTCTCTTTATCTTAGCATCTCTTCGTTTCGATTCAATTAACTCTACGGAATTCTGGGTGATAGACTACATAAATTAATTACATTTTATTGGCTTTGAGCAACGTGTACATCTTAAGATATTTTGAATTCTTACGATTTAAAGATGTCCCCTCGTAACAAGAAAGTAATAACATACCTATTAAGTAACATTGGGTTTTAATGTAACCCTTGCCGCGACGAAGTAAAATATTTCTATAAAATTTTTAATATTTAATCGATAATCTCTATTAATATTTGATTTAACCGATTTTTAACTTTTAGAGAACAGGGATTTGGAATTCCTGATATTCTTCAGAAAATGCATATAAGAGGTATCTAATATGTTGAAACTATCAAAGATAAAGTATCGATTATGCGACGTCCCCCGTATTATGGGTCTTTCCGACCGGAAAGGTAAAGCTTTAATCTTCCATTATAAATTCCATTGTTTTACTCATAAAAGAAATTTTTAAATGCCATTCTTACATCCATATGTACATTTTTTAAATCGATTTCTAGCGTACGTAAAAACTTTGATCTTCAATACAAGAGTTTCTGATGTATTGGATTCCTTATATTGGATTTTTTAAACTTTACTTCATATATTACTATATAGATGTTACTGATAACATAAAAAAAACATCAAAAACCTATTTTTTTATTTAAAGGTTAATAACACATTTATTTACGATAGAGAAATTCGCTATAACGTTATTGAAAATAATTAATACTGTTTTTAATGGTGGAAAAAGACATACTGTTGACCTAAAATCGAACCGGCACTATCATCTACCTTTCCGAAGATAGTGTAGTGCTTACCCGCAATTTTTTTATCTTCTTTTTTACAATATTTGAAATAATAAATTTGAATATACTAACTGAAACTTAACTTTTGATTAGTAACATGCAGTAACTCATTCGATAAACGACGGGCTTCTAATTTGGAGGTTATGGGCTCAATGCCTTGGTATCTGCCAATCGATAGAATTTTATTTTTCGAGAATTGTGCTTTGTTTAAAAAAAAAAAATTACATGCTTCATTCTTTGTTGAATATAATATAGGAAAAAAATCTCTGTAATTTAAAGATCTGGTTTTCCCAAACAATGCGTATTGCAGAATAAGTCACGACACTAAAGGATCTAACCTATCCTCTCTTCAATATTCCTAATCACTAAAAATATTGTCGACTTTAGATGACGCTACAACTCTAAGGGGTTAAAAGTTTCTATTCTTCGAGGAAAAGAAAAAAAAAATTTGTTTTAAAGCGTAATCTAACGCGATGGTATATAGGATCTCCCTCGGGCTTTTTGTTAGGTAGCGTATATAGAGTTGCTGCGAGGTTTCCTGCAATTCATGGGATGAAGTTTCTATAAATAAAGAGGAGGAGTTGCGGTGCATGCGCGGAGAAAAGCGAAAGGAAATAAACGGAGATCTGATGGCGAGACGGAAGCAAACAAAAGTGGATGAAGGGTATATAAGGGTCGATGCATTTTAAAGAACTGAATTTACCCGAATATTCGAAAGTTCAGCTTCAACTTTTCAGGTTATATGAGAATTTTATTTTTAGTTTTTAACGATTCGTTTTAAAGGAGAGGGGCTTCTTTTCGCAAGTATATGAATAAAACGAATTATGTATACGAATTGTATTAAAATGTATTGAAAACAAAATTATACACTACAATCAATAATGTAATCTGACACGAAGGAGTTCAAATTATAAAACTTGGAGTTACGTTGACTATATTTTTACACAATGATGTACAGTATAGATTAGCGTTTTACAAATTTGAATTCGCGTTCATTTTATGTAAAAAAATTGAAATTTGTCCTTGTCGGATTACATTGTTACTTAGTGTACAATCAATCATTTATTTATGTATCCTAGAGCGATGGGTTTGATTCCAGGACTTGTTTAAGGAAAACTTTAACTAACTTAAAAAAAATAATGAATAATACATCTTTCTTCGTATTAAATTAACGTAAAATCTTAGAGGCGTACAATTATTTTCTTATCAAATGATAAATTACAATGATCCTTCAGGAGATGGAGACGCGCACCGCAATCAACCAAAATTCACCAAAGGAAGAAAATTATTTTCCACTCGTGCATACTAAGATCTCGAGAAGCCACCTTGGCTAAAAAGAGAAAAAGGAGAAAGAGGAGGAGAAGGAGGAGGAGAAGAAGAAGATGAAGAAGAAAGGGAAGTGAACGACAAAAGTGCCGAGTCACAATAGTCCGGAGATTGGAGACTGTGAGGCAGACGTACAGTCAGTGCAGATATTATAGTTCGGAAAACCACAGAGTATATATATATATCGCTTGTCCGACCGATTGTAGATATTACTACTTGCATTAAAAAAACCACATCCACTTATGCAGTTAGAGACACACGCACGAACACATGGAATTTTCATTAGAAATATCGCGGAAGTGTAATTGAATTTTTAATCAGGATAAAACTTTATTTAAAGTATTTCCTATCGTTTACCTTTGAAATCTATGATAGTCAATAGAATGTCTAAGTCAAACTTGCATCATAAGATGACACTCGAGAGAGTTAGAAAGAGAGAGAGAGAGAGAGAGAGAGAGAGAGAGAGAGAGAGAGAGAGAGAGAGAGAGAGAGAGAGGGAAAGGGGTTTTATATAATCCCCTTTAATACGACGTTTATCTTCTGACCTGATAAAATATACAAAACGCTCTCGACGTGCATTTGAATCGACGTGCTCATTTATGCAATCGATTTCCAATAGTACTTTTGTTGTGCACCTTCTTACGACTGAAAACATACACACACACACACAATTCGCACCTTTTGACAAACATGGATAAAGTCGAAGCAACTACTCTCGACTCTCTTTTATTTATTTCCTTGAGACTTCCTTTTACTCTAGTCTCTCTCTCTCTCTCTCTAACTTTTCCTTTATATGTATTCTTGTGTTCACTGATCGTCTTTTATACAAGTATCTATATAGGTACATATGCACTTTTACCCTCGAACGATTAAATGTCATTCAGTGACATTTGATCATTGTAATTTTGGATATTAATTTTCACTTTGCATTCGTAGTCGCGTGTATTATTTGAACCAGAATGTAAGGCGGATGTGAACATCTATTTTAACATTACTGGAAGGAGAAACAGAGTAAAAGGTGATGCCTTTTCGCAATAAACTCGATGGAAATCGTAACGATTTTCTTTTAATCGATATATCTTGTTTAGATTTTTAAAATATATATGGGA
This sequence comes from Theocolax elegans, assembly GCA_026168455.1. Taxonomy (NCBI): domain Eukaryota; kingdom Metazoa; phylum Arthropoda; class Insecta; order Hymenoptera; family Cerocephalidae; genus Theocolax; species Theocolax elegans. The sequence goes on along the minus strand of CM047431.1, from coordinate 38,362,102 downwards.
CAAATGAGTGGACAGTTTCTGGTCTTGGTTTACACAGTGAAATTATTATTATTACCACGTAAGAAGCCATAGATCCGAGGTTAAAAAATTTCTATATTAAAAATGTTTTCAGCTCTATTTGACAATAAATTAACGATAATCCTAACCTTAATAGAAAATTCACCATAATTGGCGATGAACGGGTTATTTCGATATTTTTACCAAAAAAGTAATTATTTAAAGGTCGTGTACATACACGATTAATAATTCGAATGTACAATCGATACTGCTCCAATTTTATAAAATTTTGTGCTTGTCAAGAAAATGCACAAGAAATGCATATTTTAACATTCAATCCATAGTGTGGTAATTACATTTTTCTTACTTTCTTTTCAGAGTACACTCTCACTAAGGGAAGAATTTTTTTGTTATACTAGAAGTAACCACGCGCGCTTTGCGTTTTTTAACGGTCGTTATTTGAAATATTACGCTATCTTATTTATTTAAAATAACAATTTTTAATAATATATTTATTCATGATTTATTATACTCCGATTTTGTCAAGAAAATTCAAACATTACGTTTTTCCCGCGCTGCCAAATCTAACCTACAATGTTTTAAACGCATGCGCAAAGCCTATACCAATCACATAGCCGTTTCATTTGGCTTCACAAAATCCGGCAATCACTTTTTTATATAAGGATAAATGATGGTACATTGATATATGTTAAATTTTTTTTTAAAATTGATGTTTATTACAAAGGTATTTCAATAACATTAAGAAAATATGATTTATTTCTAATAGGGAAACATCTATGAACTGAATGTAATTCATAGTATCGGTAAAACTACACGGAGAGAAATAATTAGTAAATATTACAAAGCAGTTTGGTAAAAATTCCTAAACTCTCAAGTAATGTGGTAACAAACTGCGAATCTCGTAATTTTTACTAGACTAAATTGTTATTTTAATTTTTTTTTTTAACATCAGAAAAAAAATTTTATTCCTTCCATATTATTTATTTTTGAGTTTATGTATATTATTCGAGTGTTATGGATATTTTAAATATTTAAATGAAATTTAATTAGTGAAAAAAATCTGGATGTGATCGGGATCGAACCTGCGAAGTTTGGGTTGAGAATCCAAGTCTTTACCATTGCGCCACCGCGTCACTTGCATGTGTTTCTTCGAATCGTCCTTTTAAAGTAAACAAACGAACGACGCGATTCCAATAAAAATTTTAACCTAAAGATCGCAACTTTATCGCTTCTTTTCGGTATCTCGTGCTGTAAAATACTCTCCGCAACTGGTTCAAAAAGGCTTTTTTACGAAACTCTTTACAGCCTTCAGTTCGTATTGTAAACCTCTCATTTAATGCATAAAGTCTTTCCGCACCCGTTGCGAAATGTACTGTTGTTTATAGAATTTCGTAAACAGTATAGGAAAAAATCAGAGTTAATAAAATTTACAAGCTTAATTGTAAAATTTAGTACGTTAACTCCACAAATTTTACTACATTTAGAGTAAATTTTACTACATTTACTGTAAATTTTACTTAGCAGTTTGGTAATTTTTTCGGCTTTTTCGGTCTGTGACCACATTACTTGGGAGTTAAGGAATTTTTACCAAACTGCTTTGTAATATTTACTAAATATTTCTCTTCGTGTAAAATTCGTACAAATGATCAATGTTTAATAAATACTGATTATCGTGTTAATTGTACATTTTTCAATACAAGAAAATAAAGTTATTACTAATAAGAAAAAGTAAACATAATTTTCGATCATATTCGATAATTTCGCCATATTTTAATTCACGCGCAATATATTTATATGGATTACGTATAGTATATAACCAGTCTCTCTTTTCTCAGTACTGTTTCATTAAATTGAAAAGACGTCTGCTTATTATTGAATTAACGGTTGTGAATTAAATCTAAGATAATTGTCGCAACGAATGATTTGCAAAATTCCTTATAAGCATCGCATCTGCCTGAACAACAGCGCATTGCATAACCTATATAAATTTGAAAATTCCATAATTACCTTCAAGGGTTATATAATCAAAAAAATTATTTTAAAGAGTAGAATCTATATATATTAGATATGCATGTACCTATATGATTAACGGGCGTGAAGATGATCAATGATAAACAGAAAAACACAAGTCAATCGTAACATTTTCCATAATCCTATTATAAAATTGAGTAAGTGCTCGAATCGAAGATCTCGAATCTCGATCTCAAACATTCAAAAACTCGAAAATCAACGGAAAACAAAACATCGGCGCGCGTAGCGCGCCCAAATCCACTAGTCCTAATATAAAATTGAGTAAGCGCTCGAATCGAAGATCTCGAATCTCGATCTCGAACATTAAAAAACTCGAAAATCAATTGAAAACAAAACATCGGCGTGCGTAGCGCGCCCAAATCATCTAGTATACAAATAACGTTCGAGAATCTCGAAATTGGAAACTTGATCTCGAAATTATGTGTGTATCTCGATCTCGATGGGCGAATTAGAAATTAATGAAGTTGATCCATTTGTTATAAAGTCAGGGAATAAAAAAATGCAAAGTTGTTGTATTTGCTATAAAGTCAAGGAATGAAAAAATGCAAACATCGGCGTGCGTATCGCGCCTTGATAATCTAGTATTAATAAAATTTTAAAAATATCTAATTTTCGTGTTGCGTCGATAGCTCGATACATAAAGTGTGCGATACTATTATAACAAGTTCGTGTAACATAGAAGTGAAATATACCTGCGTGCGATATTTAAAATTTTAAATACTGTTTAAAAATAAGCAATTACATGATTCACAGATAAATAAGTTATGGAATGAAATTAGTTTCGAAATTAGAAAACTTCATTAAATGTTTTTAAGTGAATAAAAAATTTTTTTTTTCATAAATAAATAAAATGCGTCCGAAACAACAACTTTATCTCGTTAATTTGATAAATGAATATTGTTATAAATTACATTTGATACTTTGATTGATTTAGATTGTAAAAATAAATAGTAAGCGCGCAGTTAAAATAACAGAGAAATCATTTGAAAATATTCAATAGCGAAAATAAGTTAAATCAACCTGATTTTTCTTTGAGTGTCTTATTCCTCGAAACCTTTATAATATTACAAAGATTTAATAAAATTAAAATTTATTTCTTGGAAAATTATTCATATATGATATTCAAAGATGTGATCATTCTATATTCTTTAGTAAGGTAAGTTTCTTTATATATAGTTATATGGAGTTTGCAAAAACTTTAAAGGGAGAAAAAAAGAAGAATACGACTGTCACACGCAAATTTTTCCCTTTACATATAGAAAAGTATAAACGTTTGAATAATTACGAAATTTCGATGTATAAAATTTTAAGTAAAATAATAGTAATACCTCGGCAAATCGTTTAGATCTACTTTTGAGAAGTATAAGAAAATCTAAGGGTTTCCCTTTTTTTCTCGTCTGTGCGCCTATATCTCTCGACCTCGACGACTTATATTGGATTCAGTCACGGAAGAATTCCTCCTTTGTAGGACAAATAGCATTTTCTCGTGCTTTTCGCATGGTTTATCGCAACTGGAAATATGTATTCTTCACTTTTACTTCTCCTCGTCTTTATCCACAGTTATATCTATATATATATATAGATATACACCTATACTTCATATTATCAACTCTCCCTGAAAAGAAGGAGACGAACTCGAAATATCATTATCCCTGCACAAATTCTTCGGAGGTACGAAAAAAAGTGTAGGTATCGATTTAAATTGCGTTGTATGGATATATATATACGTGTAGAACGGTTTCGGTATATTACAATCGAAGCGATGAGAATTCAAGTTTGGGGATGTATAAAGAGAGAGGATGGAGAGAATCGTACATATATATACACGTATATATATGTATATATATATATATATAGGTAACGTTCAATATTGGCTAACGAAATTAGAAACAGGATTATAGTGGACTCGTTGTACTTGGATTTTCGAAAATTTTTAAAGTATACTACAAATGAAATTTAATTTTCCATTGTACAACGGCGTACCGTACGCTGTCGATTATTTAACGTACATGTAACGTATAACATATTTTTATTTTATTATATTTTGCGTGTATCGTTGAAATCGATGTATATACGCAGATTTTATGCAAATAAACTTGTGAATACTTTACCCATCATGTAGGATGTATATATATGTACATATATATATATATATATATATATATATAGACACGGCATTGACATACAATGAAAGGTTCTCCATTTAATCTCGGTTAACCGATTAGAATTAGGAAATAATAATAATAATAATAATAATAATAATAATAATAATAATAATAATAATAAACGCCGTCGGTTCCGATCGGGTGAAAGCCCCGGTGGCCGGCGCTGGCCTCACGGATTTTGGGGGAGGCCACCAAGCGCTTCGTTCTACGAACACGTCAGAGGTGGGGCCCTCGAAAGAAAACCCCCAACAGCAGCCGTCGTTACAGATGTTGAGTGTTGCATCCGCAAACAGGTTAAGAAGCGGCAGCGTTACCAGCCTTGGTAGTGCCATCAGTGGCATCTCTGCCTATAGTAAGGAATCTCAAGAGGAGATCGAAATATTCCGCAAGGAATACGAGAAGGTAGAGAAGGCGCAGGAGGACATCGACTCAACTTACGACCATCTAAAGAGCGAACTCCAGGCTATGTTGGCCGCTTGTGCAAAGCAGCCTAACATCTCCATGGTCGTCAAGACAGGGCTGAAGACCGTAGACACTCTTGTACAAGAGTTCTACGGGAAAACCAAAAAGATGTTTTCGGCAGTCGACGATTACAAGTGCCAAGTCGAGGATTATCGAGTTGGTCACGAGAATCGTCGGCGGCCTAAGAGAAGAGGCATTATAGCTAAAGCCGTCTTTACGGCTACAGCTAGAATGCAGGCTCAAAAGAGAAGTAGAGAGGGCCCCCAAAGCCCCCCCGAGGTCTCTAAGAGCCGCAAGAAGAAGAAGCCTCGGAAGGAGGTACCACCACGTGGCACGGACAAGGAGCAATCCAAGTCCGCGTCAGTGGCGGGGAAAAAGCCGACAGTCAAGTCGGGACTGGCGCCTCTTGATAGGAGAAAGCGCCAGATGGCGCCGGTATCCACCCTGGTGGTAACTGTCGCGAGGGACCGTACGTTCGCTGAAGTCTTGGGGAAGCTCCGAAAGGAAGTCAACCCGGACGACAGCGGCGCCCAGGTTCTGAGCGTACGGCCAACAGGGCGGGGAGATGTCCTGCTCCGGCTGGGCAAGAAGACGGACGCAACAGCATTCGCTGAGAAAGTCCGTACGGCTACTAAAGGGATGGGAGAAGTTAGGATCCGAGATCGAAGGGTGACCCTGGAGATCAGAGACCTGGACGCTCTCACAACGAGGGACGAAGTGGTAGCGGCCCTAGATAAGTTCTCGCGTCTCCGTCTGAGAGCCGAGAGGTGAAGCTTTTGGGTCCTAACCGCAATCAACAGAAGACAGCCATCGTGAAGCTGGATCACGAGAGCGCTGACAGGCTGAAGTCGATGCGGCATCTCTGCGTCGGCTTCGTAAGCTGTCGCGTTCGGGATCGAGTCTTGTCGAGAGGTGCTATCGGTGCCTAGACTTCGGCCACACGAAACGGAATTGTAAGGGAGTGGACAGGTCCTCGTCGTGCTACAAGTGCGGCGAGCCTGGACACAACCTTAAGAATTGCAAGAGCGCTCCCAAATGCTTTCTTTGTCCATCAAAGGATGCTGAGGGAGTGTCTCACGTGGCGGGGTCCGGAGCCTGTGCCACCTTTATTCGCGCGCTCGATACCGCCCGAAAGGCCGCTTCACGATAAGTGGCAGTCTAAATAATAATAATAATAATAATAATAATAATAATAATAATAATAATAATAAATAACGTAAAATGAAGCATCGATCTTGTATACCGTTATAGAAATACACGTGTCAAGTTGCTTCTGGTTATGTATACAAACATGGTAAAGCTTCCTGACAATTGTTGTTACTCTGGTAAATAAATAGAAAAAAGCGTTTGCTTTTTTTTCGAAAATGTGTTTTCTTCGCTATTACAATAACTGTTATGTGGTTTTATTTCATCTTTCTTAATTATCTTTAATAAGAAACCAAGGAAGAAATTTTTGGAAAAAAATACAATAGTTTTTTATAATAATAATAATAATAATAATAATAATAATAAATGCTCGGGAACCTTTTTACCAGAGGAGAGGTCATTTTTCCATACCACCGAGCGCGTCGAGAGGTTGCGGATACTCGAATGTCCAGAAACAGCTGTGGAGTTAAGAGACTATTTCCAGTCTTTCTTATAGTCGTTAATAAAATGAATACGCGACCGCGGACAATGGAACTTTACAACAAACACGACACTACTTTGCTAAACGCACAATACACTCATTACACGCAATAATCTGACAGTTATACATACACGATACAAACATAGCTGGCTATCTGAGGAGCGGGTGCTTGCACAGGAATTAGCGGCTCCCGGCCATCTCCCCGACCCAAAGAGGATACAGCGGATAACACCAGAGAGCGCTCCTGGGCCGCCGGTACGAGATATACACTGAAGAAGTTACCGGGAGCAAGGGAAAAAAATGAATACAACAATTCAAGAAAATGCAGCTAGAGCGTATACTACGGCGGTCTTCCCACCCAACTACTTAGAACCCCTTATCCAGTCTTTTATAACATCTTTAGCGATGCCAGCAGCCTTGCAACGACATCGGAGTACCCCTAACAATATTAGGGTAGATAGAACTTTGGTGGTCGTGATACAGGAAATAGAGAAGATGCAAAAAGCGACAGAGAAACAAAAATATATGTGGGTTTGAATGAGGGCCTTAAAATCCTCAAGAAGTATGTGACAAAGATAAAGAAACTCAGGCTCTCAAAAGACAAAGCGGTCCAGCAGGTTGTCCAGAACAGGAAACGGAAGAACGAAACAAGCCAAAAAAGAAGAGGACTGCTGTTACAGCCTCGCAGGTACCTACAATACGGTACGTGACCAACGTGCAAGGCAACAGCGCGGTACCCGATCCGGGCTCTTTGGATAAGCCTGAAAACAGTTAGGACTCTCAATCAAACTGGGTGACGGTCCTAAAATGTAAAATTGAAAAGAAATTTAAAAGACAAACGACGGACGAGACAGGACCAACAGAACAACAGTCCATAAAATGTGGAGTTAAATATAGTGTCAATACTGATTGTCCCGAAAGTCAGAAAGACATTTGCAGACATGGTACGTACACTACGTTCGGTTGACGATCCAAAAGATGATCTAAACATCAGGGGTGTTATAAAGACTAAAGACGGCTTTGCACTTATCAGTACAAAAACTGTCGGATGGTTGCCGGGAGAATTGACAAAGTGGCTCCGGCAGATTTGCGGGAAGCTAGACATCATTAAGGACCTAACTCGCAAGGCGACCCTGGAGCTGCTGCATGTGGTCTGCCTGACAGAAAGAGACGAAGTATGAGACGCCATAGAAACTAAGACCGAATCCACGTAGAAAAATCGCTGTCCTCGGACCAAACAACCGAGAGCAGGAGATGGCTATATGCAAACTCGGTCAAAAGGTTGCAAAACGTCACTGTTACTTAACGGGATGTCGGAGCCGAAATTACAGGGATCTACCCTTTCCAACCCAAAAATTATAACGAAAAAGTAAAATAAAAATTTGAAAAATTTGTAATCGTTATTCAAAACTTTTTTGAGATCCTGGAGCTCCGATTTTTCAAGATTATTTCGTGTTTCATGAATTATGCAGAAAAATACGAAACGTCGGTAACGTAAATTTCGAAAAATAGGTACATTTTCCAACCCAAAAAAGTTGTTGCTATTATTAATAGAAAAATGGTAAAAAAATCACGAATAATCCTGAAAGCAAACTGAAGGACCTGGAGCTCTGCTTTTTTCGATAAATTAATTCCTAACCATTAAAACTAATTAATAAACTTGCTATTTTTAGGGTCCGACATCCCCAGGCTTAACAACTGCCGAGTGAGGACTAGAGTTATGATCCCGAGATGCTATCAGTGTCTCGGCAACGGACACTTTCGGACAAACTGCAAAGGACCGAAAAGACATGACTTCTGCTGGAAGTGCAGCAAACCAGACCACAAGGCCGGGGCTTGCTTGGGTGTAGCACAGGTTTTCTTCTGCTCATTACTCGGGCTGAGGGAGACGGTACACACTCCGGCAGAGCTTCTTGCAAACCACATGACAGGACGTGACTTTTGTGACGAACAGACTTATCCTGAAAGTCGGCGATGGCGGGTGTTCGAAGTTATACGGCCAGCGACCACCGTACATCGTTCTTGAGTAGAAAGAAAGGACGGAACTCAACAGAGAAATGTTCGATCTCCCATAGGATGGAACTTGACAAAATCATACATGAACAGACTGACGAAATAACTGGACCGTGAAACCAGACCTGATTACGATACTCACACGGGACATGGTAGGCAATTGTTGGCCCAAATGAAACTGAATCAGGCGATGTGATGGGATCAAGAATGGATACAAGACTGTTTTTCATTACTTCAAACTGGAAGGCGGATTAGTCTGGGATTGCTCCTTATCCTTGCCAGGTAGTGGTATCTCCTATCTTTCTTCGGAGAGGAGGGGGGGGGGGCTTTGAAAGCTCTCCTGTTCTCTTTTGAGCGTGAATTAAGCTGCAGCCGCTATGACGGCTATAACAATTATGCCTCTTCTCTTAGCGATCGACGACGATCTCGTGGCACAACTCGATAATTCTCGTGACATTTGTATCGTTGCCTGCCGAAAACATCTCCTTGTTTTCTTGTAGAGCTCTTTTACAGAATGTTCTACGGTCTTCAGCCCTGTCTGACGACCATAGAAATATTAGGCTGCTCTGCGCAAACTGTCGATCTGCTCCTGGTGCTAGTAACGCTGCCTCTCGTAACCTGCTTGCGGAGCAAAACTCATGATCTGTAATGGCAGCTGCTGTTAGGGTTTTCTTTCGAGACCCCACCTCTGACGTTCGTAGACTAAACGGTTGGTGGCCTCCCCGAACCGATGGCGTGATATTCTCCTAAGTTCGGAGCTGCCGCTGGGTAGTAGGTATTCAACTCGCTTTCTCATAATTTGCTTGAACTGTTTCATCCACGAGGCTATTTTATTTCACCTTTACCCTCACGCAAGCGGACGGTCCTAAAATGTAAAATTGAAAAGAAATTTAAAAGACAAACGACGGACGAGACAGGACCAACAGAACAACAGTCCATAAAATGTGGAGTTAAATATAGTGTCAATACTGATTGTCCCGAAAGTCAGAAAGACATTTGCAGACATGGTACGTACACTACGTTCGGTTGACGATCCAAAAGATGATCTAAACATCAGGGGTGTTATAAAGACTAAAGACGGCTTTGCACTTATCAGTACAAAAACTGTCGGATGGTTGCCGGGAGAATTGACAAAGTGGCTCCGGCAGATTTGCGGGAAGCTAGACATCATTAAGGACCTAACTCGCAAGGCGACCCTGGAGCTGCTGCATGTGGTCTGCCTGACAGAAAGAGACGAAGTATGAGACGCCATAGAAACTAAGACCGAATCCACGTAGAAAAATCGCTGTCCTCGGACCAAACAACCGAGAGCAGGAGATGGCTATATGCAAACTCGGTCAAAAGGTTGCAACGTCACTGTTACTTAACGGGATGTCGGAGCCGAATTACAGGGATCTACCCTTTCCAACCCAAAAATTATAACGAAAAAAGTAAAATAAAAATTTGAAAAAATTTGTAATCGTTATTCAAAACTTTTTTGAGATCCTGGAGCTCCGATTTTTCAAGATTATTTCGTGTTTCATGAATTATGCAGAAAAATACGAAACGTCGGTAACGTAAATTTCGAAAAATAGGTACATTTTCCAACCCAAAAAAGTTGTTGCTATTATTAATAGAAAAATGGTAAAAAAATCACGAATAATCCTGAAAGCAAACTGAAGGACCTGGAGCTCTGCTTTTTTCGATAAATTAAATTCCTAACCATTAAAACTAATTAATAAACTTGCTATTTTTAGGGTCCGACATCCCCAGGCTTTAACAACTGCCGAGTGAGGACTAGAGTTATGATCCCGAGATGCTATCAGTGTCTCGGCAACGGACACTTTCGGACAAACTGCAAAGGACCGAAAAGACATGACTTCTGCTGGAAGTGCAGCAAACCAGACCACAAGGCCGGGGCTTGCTTGGGTGTAGCCACATGTTTCTTCTGCTCATTACTCGGGGCTGAGGAGACGGTACACACTCCGGGCAGAGCTTCTTGCACCACATGACAGGACGTGACTTTTGTGACGAACAGACTTATCCTGAAAGTCGGGCGATGGCGGGTGTTCGAAGGTTATACGGCCAGCGACCACCGGTACATCGTTCTTGATTAGAAAGAAAGGACGGGAACTCAACAGAGAAATGTTCGATCTCCCATAGGATGGAACTTGACAAAATCAGACATGAACAGACTGACGAAATAACTGGACCGTGAACCAGACCTGATTACGATACTCACCCGGGACATGGTAGGCATTGTGGCCCAAATGAAACTGAATCAGGCGATGTGATGGATACAAGAATGGATACAAAGACTGTTTTTCACATTACTTCAAACTGGAAGGCAGATTGGTCTTGGATTCTCGTGGCCAACTCGATAATTCTCGACTTGACATTTGTAATCATTGCCTGCCGACAACATCTCCTTGGTTTTCTCGTAGAGCTCTTTTACAAGATGTCTACGGTCTTCAGCCCTGTCTTGACGACCATATAAATATTAGGCTGCTCTGCGCAAACTGTCGATCTGCTCCTGCGTGCTAGTAACGCTGCCTCTTCGTAACCTGCTTGCGGAAGCAAAACTCATGATCTGTAATGGCAGCTGCTGTTAGGGGTTTTCTTTCGAGGACCCCACCTCTGACGTGTTCGTAGAACTAAACGGTTGGTGGCCTCCCCGAACCGACGGCGTGATATTCTCCTAGTTCGGAGCTGCCCGCTTGGGGTAGTAGGTATTCAACTCGCTTTCTCATAATTCTGCTTGAACTGTTTGATCCACGGAGGCTATTTTATTTCACCTTTACCCCTCACGCAAGCGTGACGAGTATTCCCCATCAGCCACCCGGGAGACGCGCCGCATACGGGGACAGGACACCCCGCGCGTATTATTATTATTATTATTAATCGAGTTGGGTACCGAAAATGTATAAGTATGTTTCTTTAAAAGACAAATGAGATTACTTAAATAAAATTAAATATTCTTAAATAATTTAAAAAATTAATACAAATTTTAAGTTGCAGACGACTCAAAATATATTTTTATAGATTAGAAATCGGGACGGGCATAATAAATATTATATACATAAACTGATAATGTTATTATCTAAATATTTATGACTCAATGTATATAAGACCACGCACCCCAGTATAACATAACCAGGGATACAAATTATAAAAATTACAATTATTTATAGGAAAATTAATCAGATGGAGGTAGTGAATATTAATAAATTTCTAGAATATTATTCTATAAAACATGGAGGCCTGCAATAGCTCGGTCGGTAGGGCGTCGGACTGGTAATCTGGAGGTCCTAGGTTTGATTCCCGGCCCCGGCTTATTGATACAAGCACCACTGGAGAATGTATTTTCAACAAGTGCTTTCTTAACAAGGACATCGTATGACCTCCGTCGCTGATTAGCACCGATTTAGGAGCATAAAAAGAGCGACGTTAAAATTAAAAAGAAAAATTCTATAAACAAGATTTTTTATAATTTGTTAAGTCGATTACTCAATAACATTATCATTTTAATTAGAATGTTTTTCTTCGTGTAGTATTGTCACTTTATAACTAACGATTATATACTTTTAAAACATTTACTGAATATTGTTTTAAGGGGATCCACTCTAAATTACCGAAAGTACGATAATTAATAATAACCCGCGTAAAAAACTTTATATCAATTTTATATAAACTTTATGTTTGAACAAGTTTGGCTTACAAAAACCTCATATGTAGTTTAGTCAAAAAGTTTTTTTATCAGTTTAAAATACTTTATACAAAACAAAAAAATTATTGGATTGTTAAAAAATGATTTCCGAGAATCGAAACTGTCTGCCCTCGATCTAACGTCTTAACTGTTTTATTGTCTACAATAACGTTCCATTACATCAATTATTTGTTATAACCTAAATTCAACATTATGACAGAAAGGTAAAGGTCGGTGATCTATTTTTTTAATATTAAATAACTTTTTGGATTTATATAAGATATTTAGATTTTATAAAAAACGTTTATTTTACTATAACCAAATCTTTGGGCAAGTTTAGCTCAGTCTCACTTTGATTTATGTAAATGTTTAATGCCAAGGATTGTATCAATTTTGCATATGATTTTAATCAAAAGAGCGCAACAATGAAAAAAGATTCGATTGATTACATAAAAAGCAGATGTAAAGATTTTTTTAATTGAATTAGTGCTTGCATTATAACAGAGAGTGTCCGATAATATTGATATTAGTATTTTACGTTACTTTAGTATTTTCTGAAGTGAATATAAATTCGAAATATTGTCCATGGGTGTTTAAGCTTGGCAGGCCTGTTCCACAAAATTCAATAGTGTTGTAAAATTATATCATTGGATTGGATTAAATTCATGCAACTACGGTAATGTATTGATACATTGACTAGAAACATATTTAGCTGCAATTTTGTATTTCATATCCATTTTTTTTCAATTTGCGCATCTTTGTGCTATTTTATTATTTCCACACGGGTGGAAAGAATCATAAATGAATTTTTATAATGGGTAATTTCTTAAAACCAGTTATATCTAACAGGTAACTAACATAGTTATAGAAGGAAAAGGCAAAATCGTAATATGATTATCAGAACTTCATAATTAGAACATAAACATACAACCATTTTCCATTTGTGAGAAGTACGACCAGTTGACTAAGTAATGATACACATAATATTAATAGCTTTGTGCAACAACAGTAACAACAACAACAACAATAACATCGGGAAGATGAAGGCAGTAAACGAAAGACAAGAGATCCATATGATCGTCTCGGTTCTCCCTCGGCATAGTCCATGAAGGGGTTGGGCGTCATATTGATCATGACGTCGCGAGGGCGGGAATGTCTGGGCGCCCTTTCCGCCAGAGCTTCCCTTTGCCCTCGAGTCGAGTTGCATCACTCCCAGCTAAATGCAAGCCCAGCCCATTTCTCTCTCCCTCTTCCTCTCCCTCACCCTCCCTTCATCTTCCTCCCCCTCTCTCTATATATATATATATTATATACACGCTTTGCTTCACTATTTAGTCCTATAGTTTTTCTTTCATCCCTCATTGAGCTTCTTCCTATCCATCCTGGATTATTTAATTACATTATATCTGTCCAGTGCGTGTAATCAGTGATATGCGTGCATCATCGCACTTGTGTACATCTAGTAATGTATATACCAATCATTATAATTAGTTTCTCTTATGGATTGTACCAATCATTCATTATGTACGTATTAATATTTGTCAAACATCATATTTATCTTATCATAATGAATTGGTAGAAACGTTACTACTTTTTCAGGTAGGCGATATCGGACGCTGGAAAAATTAGTGACGATTTGTATATGGAGCAACATTTTTTTAATACGATTAAAAATGAATATATACTTAATCCTCTGGATATAAAAATCATACGAGGACATTAGAAATCATTGCAGACGTCTAAAAAAATTTAACAGATAGAACAAAAGATAAGGAAACCCTAATTTAATAATTAAGACCCAGTTTATCGTATGTTAATTTCGATCGGTGCACTTCCAAGTCCAGATGCATTAAAGAGACCGGATCCGGAAACTAGTTGTATCTTGTACCATCTGTTATTCGCGCATGCGTGCGGGTGTGTATACGTATACATACATATACGCCAAGATTGGTGAGGTACAGAGAGGAAAACAGAGCCGGGAGCTTGGAAATCATGGTAGAGTAGGCTTTCCAACCTCAATTGGATTTTGAAAGCGACAACGAGCAAACAGTGCAAAGAGCTATACCCGAAATTAGTTGTACCCGAGTGGAGGCATCACGGATGCCTGTACAATTCAAAATAATTTACTTTTCGGACAGACAAATCTGCGTTTACGCCAACATTTTTAACTATTCTATCGCGCAAATGTTTAATTTTGAAAAAAAAACATTGTGTTTTTATAAGACCGGGTTATCACAGCTCGTTCGTTTAAGTACTCGATAAATTCAATTTTTAAGAATTTATATATATATATATGCACACACACAGACACACACATGCACGTTTGCAATATATTTATAAAATCATGATTTCAATATCGCTATATTTAAATTCCTGTAAGTTAAAAGTTAACATTTTCCAGGCACACGTGAACTTTATCGAGTTCGAGTGTCGTTTATAAACGAAAAAGTTATTTTTCATCAAATTATATTTGAACCTTCTGAACAGCCGCTATTTATTTCAATTATATGGATTGTATAAATTAATTAATGTACAATTTCATTCATATTGGAAAAATATACTTTTATATTTGACATACCATCATTTTTAATTTTTTATTCTTATAGAAGTTGAAACGATTTTTATATCACATTAAAATAGCTATTTTTAAAAAATTATAATATTCAATACTAGTCCTCAAATAAGCATAAAAAATAGTCTTATTGCTACTAGGGTATTTTTAAATTAATATAAGGTCGTCAAAACAAAGAGTAATATCTCATAAATTATTAATAAATTATTTAATTCTATAAATTTCTATAAAGTATTTATACTTAATATTCTATAATACAATCATGATTTATTTATATGTCGAGTTCACAATTTTCAAGTTGAAAATATTTGGTTATAGGTTACGAACAGCCAATTTTTAACCAATTTGTTATTAAAAAAAAAGACTAGTTAATCCCTCGGGACTCATGAAAAAGAAAAATAAAATAGCCAAACCAGCGAAAAGTTATTCGGTAAATGTAAATATTTAAACCAATATATTTGATGAAGTAAATAAATACAAGTTGTAACGATGAACCGTATTCTATTTCGTATGAAGTTATAAAAATACAATTTCCTGTTGTTCAATTACATTTTGCGAATATTTCAATACAATGATGCGTAATATATAACATTTTAATTATCCTTGATAGAAATTTCAAATTGTGAAGTTAAACAAAGCCATATATACACTATAATATAGATATTTTTTTCGGTATTTTATCGCCATTTATATAAATTCACTATATTTTATTGCGTAACAAACCGTTACAGTTATATACATCATTTATATAGTGTCATTTCTACTAAGAATAGATTAAAACCTCGGTTAGAAGCTGTTCAGGTATATATAATTATTGATAAACAACCCTACCTACAGTCCTTGTTATTTAAATTATACTGATATTTGGCGATGGATGCAGTCGCTATCCTACCTACGTATCTGCTTAGAGCTACATATTAGGAAAATTTGTACAAAAAATTGTAATAATTATAAATAGAGCATTTTTTAAATTGTCCAAATGAAAATATATTTCCCATAGAAATCTTTCTTATACGATTTTTGATGAAAATTCAGTGGATTACAATTATGATGAAATTTTTTTCTATTTTTAATTAAGGAGGTATATCATATCGGATATGTTACCGATTGACCAAAAAAAGATAATTATTCCATTTATTTAAAAAAAATGCACGATTTCAATACAGAAGAACATAGATAATTAAATAACAAGTCAATACAACAAAGACACCCTAAAAAATTTCTGCACCGAAAATGTACGATTCTCCATGATTCTTCGGTGTAGAAATTTTTTAGGGTATCTTTGTCGTATTGACCTAGAATTTTATAGAATTATTTGTTATTTAATTATCTATTGCTTCTGTATTTGGATTTCGCATAACATTGCGTATTTTTTAAAATAAATGTAATAATTATCTTATTATTTATTTCATTGGATAAGCCACCTCCTTAAACAATTCTCATGTATACTTGATTTATATCTAATTACATCTCGAGCTTATATAATTGCAAAGATAAAATTAACTATTCAGCTAGTATACATAAAAAATAATTTCAAATTCTTCTATAGGATGCGCTTTAAACTGAACCAACTAGATTATAAAGAGTGTATCGATCATATTTTCTTCTTTATACAAGATCGCGGAGTATCGTGAAAAAGGATTATAATGAAAAATTAGAGGGATTCGTTTTGAATATTTAACATTAGTAGTATAGGTCAGTAACACGGGAAATCTAATTTCTTCTTGAAACTGATTTATCTCGAAAGTCTATTGAACAGCAGTTAACTAAATTTTCAAATTTATATCGATCGATCACTCTCACCCTTCCCTCTAGCGAATTGAATCGACTCGAACTCCGCATACCAAACAAGTAGTGTATTTAAAATGAAAAAAAATGAATAAACGAGAGAGCGTATAACGCATAAAACTAAAGCTGTATGTGTATAGGTATAAGTAAGTATATAGAGAAATAATTAACCGTGTGATTAAAGTAGTAACTCCGTTTCGCTCCGGAAACGAACGCCGGATGGGACAAATTGAAAGTATACGAGGTTTAAAAGTATACACGGAAACGAAGGAAAACTCTGTTTTTCGTTTACTACAGGTATACTGCTGGTGGTGGTAGTGGTGGTGACGGTGAACGGTTGGATGTATTCGCAATTTACACCGTGGAAACAGATATCCGCGGAGCAGTACACCGCGGCTTTTCGGTGGATGCAATTTGTAAATGTCGTTACGCGACGCGTCGGCCGTCTAATAGCTCAATTTCTCGTTCCGCTACCTAATTCACTGGAGGAGGATGGAGGTGGTGGAGGAGGTCGTCGCAGCCGCCTCCGCGAATCAAGAGGGAAAATTGATTTACGGGATTTTCGCGCGTCACAACCGCTATCTCTCTCTCTCTCTCTCTCTCTCTCTCTCTCTCTCTCTCTCTCTCTCCCTCTCTTTCTCAACGGATAAGCAAGCTAAGATTGTTAAGTCCAGAATACATAAATAAATATATAAAATGTATATACTTCAAAAATTATATTATCATGCACAAAAGGATCTGGTTGCGTCCAGTGCACATTTGGCGTAACCGAATCCCAAGTTAGTGCAAAATACTAACCTGCTGAATTTCAATTTTCGGCAACCGACGAACGCATTGCGAGCGTTCGTCGAAGTGTGCTCAGCGTAGTTTTTTTATAAACTTGAATTTCTTAAATAAGAAAGCTACGCTAACAGGCAGTTGCTCGTTCACCACGATCGCGATTAGACCAAAATTTTCCTTTCTTTTTTTCTCTCCACCACGAGCAACAAGACCAGATTAGTAGTTGTCGAAATTGAAAATTCATTATATATTTATCGTGAACAATAAATCATCATCATTATTAGTAATTTATTTCGCATTCCTGATTATTAAATTCCCATTATCCTCAACCATTAAATCAAGGCGTAACAAAGATTTTCTCTTTTTTCTAATTCTCGTCAACCTTTTTTTTATTTTCATTAGGTTCGTTGTGTAAGGGTCTTTAAAGGAACGACGACATTTACCAAGTCCAAAGTTTATACCAAGTTAAGGGTGTATGTCGTGACTATGTCAATATTTAACCAGGTACTAGTAATGTAATTACCAATATGTAATTTATTGGTTATTTCGGTCTGCATATAATATTAAAATAGATTTTTTATATCTTTAAAGAAAAATCTTTATAAACTGACGGATAACCACGTTACCATAAAGACGAAGGTTTCTATTAAGGGGATCAGCCAGTATTCAAATTGAAAAATAGATATTATCAATTAATAATTTTTTTTAACCAGTTATATTATTATTAACTTTTATTTAGAATTTGTTGGACAATTTATACACATAATTATTTTAATTAATTATGAGACTCCGTCCTCTCAGTTTTTTCCATAATGGACATACCTCACGATATCTCAGGAACCATTTCATCGAATAGGCTGACATTTTAACAGTAACTTATATAAATATGATTTAAATCCACTTAAGCGAAACAAATTTCAATAAAAATCTAAATGTTTATATAAAAAAATTATTTAATTGTTTTTTATATAATTGTTCTATTTCATTAAATTAATTTGGTAATAATCATTTTTTTATTACAATGTTAACACAGTCCATACTGCTAAAGTGGATTTAAATCATTTCATTGGAAAATATTAAAATTGTAATAAAGAAATGTGCAACGTACAAAAAATTACGAAAAATATGTAAAGTTTGAAGAAAAAGCAAAAATTAACAGAAATTTTGTGTTTCACCCTGAGTTATAAGATACTGTCTGGTGGACTCGTCAGGAAGACGCATACAGACGTTATTCGACACACTATGATAAATTTATAGAGATTTATAGATATTCTATATATAACATAAAGGCAATGGATTTACTAAAGAAATATAAGGTAAAAGTCCCAGTAAGTAACCACTCGGATGTATTTAAATTTTTTTATAAATATAATTTATGTTTAAGAAAACTATCTTTTTTGTTTAGATAGATTAAGATATTATTGATCACATCATAAAATATTATATATATGGGACATTCCACGTGAAGTGGTCTGATCAAAATTTTAAAATGCACCAAATTTTGGATACATCAGGCTATTATGTTCTATTTGTTCAAAAGTCATTCTAACCTCAAAAAGTGAACTTTTCAAATTTTTATCAACACCAGCTAGCTGTGTTTACCGCTATTTATCATAAAATCTATCAAGTTTTACTACATAACATTATATGTACACTGAGAAAAATTTTAGATTAAAAATTACTATAGTTTCTAGTAAAGAAGTCACAGACTGACAAACTGAGAAAAATTAGTGTGGTTTACAGTAAAAATTACTATAGATTATAATAAAATTTACTATAATTCTTGTAATATTTACTATAACTTTTCTATATTTTAATATAAACTATAGTAATTTTCCCAGTTTCTCAGTTTGTGACTTCTTTACTAGAAACTATAGTAATTTTTAATCTAAAATTTTTCTCAGTGTACTATTCGTTGCTAATTATGTCTAGTATTATCCTTCTAGGTTAGAATTTCTAATCTCAAGATCAATGTCACATAAACTACATGCCAATATTCAATTTGAAAAAGTATAAGTACGTCCGAATTGATTTTTTATCCAAAAGTCTAAAAGAAAGCTTGGAGCAATACCTTTCAAATGGTCTGTAGGTTTTTTATGGCCTTCAATTCTGTAAAAAGTTATGATAATTTAAAGAAAGAAAAAAATTTACAAAAATTAACGTGGTAATTCTCATTTTAATTTTTTAAAAGAATTTTAAATAAATAAATATATTTAAATAAATTTTCTTTAATGAAAATTTAAGCTTATACAGCAAATACTTCTATTTAGGAAAAATATATATACAATTGATTTTACTCTATATATTTTAGGTAACAAAGATTCGTTTCCCTAAGTGGTCAATTATTGGGACTTTTACCTTAAATGTATCTTTTCAATTTACCGTTAGAAATGAGAATTATCAAAAGACAAGAGAAAATATAGGATTAATATTATTCAAGTTATTTATTATTTTATAATCTAAGTACATAACTTTTAAGTGATTAGCTCGTTGATTCACGGATGAAGTCACCCTTCGGTCTTCAATATAGTCGGATGCAATATATGCTACAGATACAGTAATATAACCTGTATGCTTACCATAATAGGTTGGAGATGATGTAAAATTTTTGTATCATTTGAAGCATTTTGTATCATTGTATAATTTGAAAATAATATTAATAAAAAACTGAGAGCCTCATGTGTACGTGTTATTAAACGATCGTTTAACCTATGTCCCGATTGTTTAATAATCATGTACCTATTATTAAACAGAACTAAATATAGAAATTTCTATGAAATTTGAATAAATTCGCCCTATTTTAGTACAATTAAAATATAGAAATTTCTATATTTAGTTCTGTTTAATAATAGGTACATGATTATTAACAATCGGGACATAGGTTAAACGATCGTTTAATAACACGTACAATGAGGCTCTCGTTTTTTATTAATATTATTTTCAAATTATACAATGATAACAAAATGCTCAAATGATACAAAAATTTTACATCATCTCCAACCTATTATGGTAAGCATACAGGTTATATTACTGTATCTGTAGCATATATTGCATCCGACTATATTGAAGACCGAAGGGTGACTTCATCCGTGAATCAACGAGCTAAATCACTTAAAAGTTATGTACTTAGATTTATAAAATAATAAATAACTTGAATAATATTAATCCTATATTTCTCTTGTCTTTTGATAATTCTCATTTCTAACGGAATTGAAAAGATACATTTAAGGTAAAAGTCCCAATAATGACCACTTAGGGAAACGAATCTTTGTTACCTAAAATATAGAGTAAAAATCAATTGTATATATTTTTCCTAAATAGAAGTATTTGCTGTATAAGCTTAATTTTCATTAAAGAAAATTTATTTAAATATATTTTATTTAAAATTCTTTTAAAAAATTAAAATGAGAATTACCACGTTAATTTTGTAAATTTTTTTCTTTTCTTTAAATTATCATAACTTTTTACAGAATTGAAGGCCATAAAAAACCTACAGACCATTTGAAAGGTATTGCTCCAAGCTTTCTTTTAGACTTTTGGATAAAAAATCAATTCGGACGTACTTATACTTTTTCAAATTGAATATTGGCATGTAGTTTAGTGACATTGATCTTTGAGATTAGAAATTCTAACCTAGAAGGATAATACTAGACATAATTAGCAACGAATAGTACACTGAAAAATTTTAGATTAAAAATTACTATAGTTTCTAGTAAAGAAGTCACAAACTGAGAAACTGGGAAAATTACTATAGTTATATTAAATATAGAAAAGTTATAGTAAATATTACAAGAATTATAGTAAATTTTATTATAATCTATAGTAATTTTACTGTAAACCACACTAATTTTTCTCAGTTTGTCAGTCTGTGATTCTTTACTAGAAACTATAGTAATTTTTAATCTAAAATTTTTCTCAGTGTACATATAATGTTATGTAGTAAAACTTGATAGATTTTATGATAAATAGCGGTAAACACAGCTAGTGGTGTTGATAAAAATTTGAAAAGTTCACTTTTTGAGGTTAGAATGACTTTTGAACAAATAGAACATAATAGCCTGATGTATCCAAAATTTGGTGCATTTTAAAATTTTGATCAGACCACTTCACGTGGAATGTCCCATATATATAATATTTTATGATGTGATCAATAATATCTTAATCTATCTAAACAAAAAAGATAGTTTCTTAAACATAAATATATTATAAAAAAATTTAAATACATCCGAGTGGTACTTACTGGGACTTTTACCTTATATTTCTTTAGTAAATCCATTGCCTTTATGTTATATAGAATATCTATAAATCTCTATAAAATTTATCATAGGTGTCGAATAACGTCTGTATGCGTCTTCCTGACGAGTCCACCAGACAGTATCTTATAACTCAGGGTGAAACACAAAATTTCTGTTAATTTTTGCTTTTTCTTCAAACTTTACATATTTTCGTAATTTTTTGTACGTTGACATTCTTTATTACAATTTAATATTTTCCAATGAAATGATTTAAATCCACTTTAGCAGTATGGACTGTGTTAACATTGTAATAAAAATGATTATTACCAAATTAATTTAATGAAATAGAACAATTATATAAAAAAACAATTAAATAATTTTTTATATAAACATTTAGATTTTTATTGAAATTTGTTTCGCTTAAGTGGATTTAAATCATATTTATATAAGTTACTGTTAAAATGTCAGCCTATTCGATGAAATGGTTCCTGAGATATCGTGAGGTATGTCCATTATGGAAAAAACTGAGAGGACGGAGTCTCATAATTAATTAAAATAATTATGTGTATAAATTGTCCAACAAATTCTAAATAAAAGTTAATAATAATATAACTGGTTAAAAAAAATTATTAATTGATAATATCTATTTTTCAATTTGAATACTGGCTGATCCCCTTAATAGAAACCTTCGTTTATGGTAACGTGGTTATCCGTCAGTTTATAAAGATTTTCTTTAAAGATATAAAAAATCTATTTTAATATTATATGCAGACCGAAATAACCAATAAATTACATATTGGTAATTACATTACTAGTACCTGGTTAAATATTGACATAGTCACGACATACACCTTAACTTGGTATAAACTTTGGACTTGGTAAAGTCGTCGTTCCTTTAAAGACCCTTACACAACGAACCTAATGAAAATAAAAAAAAGGTTTGACGAGAATTAGAAAAAGAGAAAATCTTGTTACGCCTTGATTTAATGGTTGAGGATAATGGGAATTTAATAATCAGGAATGCGAAATAAATTACTAATAATGATGATGATTATTGTTCACGATAAATATATAATGAATTTCAATTTCGACAACTACTAATCTGGTCTTGTTGCTCGTGGTGGAGAGAAAAAAAGAAAGGAAAATTTTGGTCTAATCGCGATCGTGGGTGAACGAGCAACTGCCTGTTAGCGTAGCTTTCTTATTTAAGAAATTCAAGTTTATAAAAAAAACTACGCTGAGCACACTTCGACGAACGCTCGCAATGCGTTCGTCGGTTGCCGAAAATTGAAATTCAGCAGGTTAGTATTTGCACTAACTTGGGATTCGGTTACGCCAAATGTGCACTGGACGCAACCAGATCCTTTTGTGCATGATAATATAATTTTTGAAGTATACATTTTATATATTTATTTATGTATTCTGGACTTAACAATCTTAGCTTGCTTATCGTTGAGAAAGAGAGGGAGAGAGAGAGAGAGAGAGAGAGAGAGAGAGAGAGGAGAGAGAGAGAGGATAGCGGTTGTGACGCGCGAAAATCCCGTAAGTAAATCAATTTCCCTCTTGATTCGCGGAGGCGGCTGCGACGACCTCCTCCACCACCTCCATCCTCCTCCAGTGAATTAGGTAGCGGAACGAGAAATTGAGCTATTAGACGGCCGACGCGTCGCGTAACGACATTTACAAATTGCATCCACCGAAAAGCCGCGGTGTACTGCTCCGCGGATATCTGTTTCCACGGTGTAAATTGCGAATACATCCAACCGTTCACCGTCACCACCACTACCACCACCAGCAGTATACCTGTAGTAAACGAAAAACAGAGTTTTCCTTCGTTTCCGTGTATACTTTTAAACCTCGTATACTTTCAATTTGTCCCATCCGGCGTTCGTTCCGGAGCGAAAACGGAGTTACTACTTAATCACACGGTTAATTATTTCTCTATATACTTATTATACCTATACACATAAGCTTTAGTTTTATGCGTTATACGCTCTCTCGTTTATTCATTTTTTTTCATTTTAAATACACTACTTGTTTGGTATGCGGAGTTCGAGTCGATTCAATTC
Source organism: Theocolax elegans (assembly GCA_026168455.1). Lineage (NCBI taxonomy): Eukaryota > Metazoa > Arthropoda > Insecta > Hymenoptera > Cerocephalidae > Theocolax > Theocolax elegans. Next base: position 38,338,657 of record CM047431.1, on the reverse strand, counting down.
GCTAGAGGGAAGGGTGAGAGTGATCGATCGATATAATTTGAAAATTTAGTTAACTGCTGTTCAATAGACTTCGAGATAAATCATTTTCAAGAAGAAATTAGATTTCCCGTGTTACTGACCTATACTACTAATGTTAAATATTCAAACGAATCCCTCTAATTTTTCATTATAATCCTTTTTCACGATACTCCGCGATCTTGTATAAAGAAGAAAATATGATCGATACACTCTTATAATCTGTTGGTTCAGTTTAAAGCGCATCCTATAGAAGAATTTGAAATTATTTTTAGTATACTAGCTGAATAGTTAATTTATCTTTGCAATTATATAAGCTCGAGATGTAATTAGATATAAATCAAGTATACATGAGAATGTTTAAGGAGGTGGCTTATCCAATGAAATAAATAATAAGATAATTATTACATTTATTTTAAAAATACGCAATGTTATGCGAAATCCAAAACAGAAGCAATAGATATAAATAACAAATAATTCTATAAAATTCTAGGTCAATACGACAAAGTACCCTAAAAAATTTCTACACCGAAGAAGAATCATGGAGAATCGTACATTTCGGTGCAGAAATTTTTTAGGGTATTTTATCGCCATTTATATAAATTCACTATATTTTATTGCGTAACAAACCGTTACAGTTATATACATCATTTATATAGTGTCATTTCTACTAAGAATAGATTAAAACCTCGGTTAGAAGCTGTTCAGGTATATATAATTATTGATAAACAACCCTACCTACAGTCCTTGTTATTTAAATTATACTGATATTTGGCGATGGATGCAGTCGCTATCCTACCTACGTATCTGCTTAGAGCTACATATTAGGAAAATTTGTACAAAAAATTGTAATAATTATAAATAGAGCATTTTTTAAATTGTCCAAATGAAAATATATTTCCCATAGAAATCTTTCTTATACGATTTTTGATGAAAATTCAGTGGATTACAATTATGATGAAATTTTTTTCTATTTTTAATTAAGGAGGTATATCATATCGGATATGTTACCGATTGACCAAAAAAAGATAATTATTCCATTTATTTAAAAAAAATGCACGATTTCAATACAGAAGAACATAGATAATTAAATAACAAGTCAATACAACAAAGACACCCTAAAAAATTTCTGCACCGAAAATGTACGATTCTCCATGATTCTTCGGTGTAGAAATTTTTTAGGGTATCTTTGTCGTATTGACCTAGAATTTTATAGAATTATTTGTTATTTAATTATCTATTGCTTCTGTATTTGGATTTCGCATAACATTGCGTATTTTTTAAAATAAATGTAATAATTATCTTATTATTTATTTCATTGGATAAGCCACCTCCTTAAACAATTCTCATGTATACTTGATTTATATCTAATTACATCTCGAGCTTATATAATTGCAAAGATAAAATTAACTATTCAGCTAGTATACATAAAAAATAATTTCAAATTCTTCTATAGGATGCGCTTTAAACTGAACCAACTAGATTATAAAGAGTGTATCGATCATATTTTCTTCTTTATACAAGATCGCGGAGTATCGTGAAAAAGGATTATAATGAAAAATTAGAGGGATTCGTTTTGAATATTTAACATTAGTAGTATAGGTCAGTAACACGGGAAATCTAATTTCTTCTTGAAACTGATTTATCTCGAAAGTCTATTGAACAGCAGTTAACTAAATTTTCAAATTTATATCGATCGATCACTCTCACCCTTCCCTCTAGCGAATTGAATCGACTCGAACTCCGCATACCAAACAAGTAGTGTATTTAAAATGAAAAAAAATGAATAAACGAGAGAGCGTATAACGCATAAAACTAAAGCTGTATGTGTATAGGTATAAGTAAGTATATAGAGAAATAATTAACCGTGTGATTAAAGTAGTAACTCCGTTTCGCTCCGGAAACGAACGCCGGATGGGACAAATTGAAAGTATACGAGGTTTAAAAGTATACACGGAAACGAAGGAAAACTCTGTTTTTCGTTTACTACAGGTATACTGCTGGTGGTGGTAGTGGTGGTGACGGTGAACGGTTGGATGTATTCGCAATTTACACCGTGGAAACAGATATCCGCGGAGCAGTACACCGCGGCTTTTCGGTGGATGCAATTTGTAAATGTCGTTACGCGACGCGTCGGCCGTCTAATAGCTCAATTTCTCGTTCCGCTACCTAATTCACTGGAGGAGGATGGAGGTGGTGGAGGAGGTCGTCGCAGCCGCCTCCGCGAATCAAGAGGGAAAATTGATTTACGGGATTTTCGCGCGTCACAACCGCTATCTCTCTCTCTCTCTCTCTCTCTCTCTCTCTCTCTCTCTCTCTCTCCCTCTCTTTCTCAACGGATAAGCAAGCTAAGATTGTTAAGTCCAGAATACATAAATAAATATATAAAATGTATATACTTCAAAAATTATATTATCATGCACAAAAGGATCTGGTTGCGTCCAGTGCACATTTGGCGTAACCGAATCCCAAGTTAGTGCAAAATACTAACCTGCTGAATTTCAATTTTCGGCAACCGACGAACGCATTGCGAGCGTTCGTCGAAGTGTGCTCAGCGTAGTTTTTTTATAAACTTGAATTTCTTAAATAAGAAAGCTACGCTAACAGGCAGTTGCTCGTTCACCACGATCGCGATTAGACCAAAATTTTCCTTTCTTTTTTTCTCTCCACCACGAGCAACAAGACCAGATTAGTAGTTGTCGAAATTGAAAATTCATTATATATTTATCGTGAACAATAAATCATCATCATTATTAGTAATTTATTTCGCATTCCTGATTATTAAATTCCCATTATCCTCAACCATTAAATCAAGGCGTAACAAAGATTTTCTCTTTTTTCTAATTCTCGTCAACCTTTTTTTTATTTTCATTAGGTTCGTTGTGTAAGGGTCTTTAAAGGAACGACGACATTTACCAAGTCCAAAGTTTATACCAAGTTAAGGGTGTATGTCGTGACTATGTCAATATTTAACCAGGTACTAGTAATGTAATTACCAATATGTAATTTATTGGTTATTTCGGTCTGCATATAATATTAAAATAGATTTTTTATATCTTTAAAGAAAAATCTTTATAAACTGACGGATAACCACGTTACCATAAAGACGAAGGTTTCTATTAAGGGGATCAGCCAGTATTCAAATTGAAAAATAGATATTATCAATTAATAATTTTTTTTAACCAGTTATATTATTATTAACTTTTATTTAGAATTTGTTGGACAATTTATACACATAATTATTTTAATTAATTATGAGACTCCGTCCTCTCAGTTTTTTCCATAATGGACATACCTCACGATATCTCAGGAACCATTTCATCGAATAGGCTGACATTTTAACAGTAACTTATATAAATATGATTTAAATCCACTTAAGCGAAACAAATTTCAATAAAAATCTAAATGTTTATATAAAAAAATTATTTAATTGTTTTTTATATAATTGTTCTATTTCATTAAATTAATTTGGTAATAATCATTTTTTTATTACAATGTTAACACAGTCCATACTGCTAAAGTGGATTTAAATCATTTCATTGGAAAATATTAAAATTGTAATAAAGAAATGTGCAACGTACAAAAAATTACGAAAAATATGTAAAGTTTGAAGAAAAAGCAAAAATTAACAGAAATTTTGTGTTTCACCCTGAGTTATAAGATACTGTCTGGTGGACTCGTCAGGAAGACGCATACAGACGTTATTCGACACACTATGATAAATTTATAGAGATTTATAGATATTCTATATATAACATAAAGGCAATGGATTTACTAAAGAAATATAAGGTAAAAGTCCCAGTAAGTAACCACTCGGATGTATTTAAATTTTTTTATAAATATAATTTATGTTTAAGAAAACTATCTTTTTTGTTTAGATAGATTAAGATATTATTGATCACATCATAAAATATTATATATATGGGACATTCCACGTGAAGTGGTCTGATCAAAATTTTAAAATGCACCAAATTTTGGATACATCAGGCTATTATGTTCTATTTGTTCAAAAGTCATTCTAACCTCAAAAAGTGAACTTTTCAAATTTTTATCAACACCAGCTAGCTGTGTTTACCGCTATTTATCATAAAATCTATCAAGTTTTACTACATAACATTATATGTACACTGAGAAAAATTTTAGATTAAAAATTACTATAGTTTCTAGTAAAGAAGTCACAGACTGACAAACTGAGAAAAATTAGTGTGGTTTACAGTAAAAATTACTATAGATTATAATAAAATTTACTATAATTCTTGTAATATTTACTATAACTTTTCTATATTTTAATATAAACTATAGTAATTTTCCCAGTTTCTCAGTTTGTGACTTCTTTACTAGAAACTATAGTAATTTTTAATCTAAAATTTTTCTCAGTGTACTATTCGTTGCTAATTATGTCTAGTATTATCCTTCTAGGTTAGAATTTCTAATCTCAAGATCAATGTCACATAAACTACATGCCAATATTCAATTTGAAAAAGTATAAGTACGTCCGAATTGATTTTTTATCCAAAAGTCTAAAAGAAAGCTTGGAGCAATACCTTTCAAATGGTCTGTAGGTTTTTTATGGCCTTCAATTCTGTAAAAAGTTATGATAATTTAAAGAAAGAAAAAAATTTACAAAAATTAACGTGGTAATTCTCATTTTAATTTTTTAAAAGAATTTTAAATAAATAAATATATTTAAATAAATTTTCTTTAATGAAAATTTAAGCTTATACAGCAAATACTTCTATTTAGGAAAAATATATATACAATTGATTTTTACTCTATATATTTTAGGTAACAAAGATTCGTTTCCCTAAGTGGTCAATTATTGGGACTTTTACCTTAAATGTATCTTTTCAATTTACCGTTAGAAATGAGAATTATCAAAAGACAAGAGAAAATATAGGATTAATATTATTCAAGTTATTTATTATTTTATAAATCTAAGTACATAACTTTTAAGTGATTTAGCTCGTTGATTCACGGATGAAGTCACCCTTCGGTCTTCAATATAGTCGGATGCAATATATGCTACAGATACAGTAATATAACCTGTATGCTTACCATAATAGGTTGGAGATGATGTAAAATTTTTGTATCATTTGAAGCATTTTGTATCATTGTATAATTTGAAAATAATATTAATAAAAAACTGAGAGCCTCATGTGTACGTGTTATTAAACGATCGTTTAACCTATGTCCCGATTGTTTAATAATCATGTACCTATTATTAAACAGAACTAAATATAGAAATTTCTATGAAATTTGAATAAATTCGCCCTATTTTATGTTTTTTGAAAAAAAAAACGATCAGAAATTAAAGTATATACTATAGTATATGTTTTTTATTTTAATATATTTTAAACGCATAAATTAAAGAATAACACCCGTTTTTCAAAAAACATTCAATGATAATATCAATAGATAGTTATATATGCTTGACGAGGTATAAATATGGCAATTATATTGACTAAAGATCGTTTTTATTGCTTTTCGTATTAAAAAAAACTAATGTTTTAAGTGATTAATATCAGTTAAATAATAGGCAGTTTAATAATAGGGACAGAAATACAAATTCATATGTACGTCGGACGGAACACTTAATAATTTAATGAAAATTCTATTAAAATGAATAAATTTATGAATAAATGAAATCTACGAGTTAAAAAGTACCATCTGCAGTAAGTAATACTAAACCTTACGTTTATTAATAAATACAGACTTAAAAACTAGATCGAAATAATTGATCTTTTTTGACTAATGTGACAGCCAATACCTGCGATTTAGCGAATAAATTAAATATTTATTTATAGACTTTCTGTTATTTTATTAATATTTGCTTGACTCATCTTGGAAGTAAATGTCATTAATTTTAAGGCAGTAATTTCAATAATTTATATAAACATACGGATAATTTTTTTAATATATCTCTTTCCAAGTGTTCCATAAGGGGTACACATCTTTCAAGGTGTTTATTAATACAAACTTTGTACGTCAGGATTTGAAAGATATATAGGTACTTTAATTTTTTTTAAATAAATCGTACTATTATTATATTTAATACAAAATTTTTTAGTTAATTTATTGACAACAGACAAGTTAGGTAAAATAGGATTATGAAATGTGTTTAAAATATGATTATTTACTTTTATTAAATTATATAATGCAATTATATATGGTATATGTTTAAAATATTAAACAAAAATTTATCCCTAGTAGAAATTGAGCATTTTAAGGTTAGACATAATTTGTAATTTGATCATATTAGGATCATATTTTGAGCATGTTTTGCTAATTCGTCACTTTCTGGCTTAAAACCGTTTCAATTATGCTTAAAATTCTACTAGGGATGTTATTGCATAATAATTGGTTTCTTCTAAGTTATAGTTCACACTTGTTGATATATAACTATCGGGAGAAAACCGAAAAGACACATTCCTCACTACTGAGCTCAGGTACCCTATATAGCTCTGTCTATACAAACACACAAAGTATCTTAAAGTACATAATTACATAACTGATGGATATTTCTGTACATTGATTTATAGTCAATTTATAGGAATTATCATCAATTTACAGAATTACCTCTATACATTATGTACTGTAACTCGCAACAATACATTGAATTTATAATAGGAATTATCGTAATAACGATTGTTTATGAATTATAACGAATGGGTAACAAATATATATTATATTTTACGTCTAATTTCTATACTAGAATTTACAATTTTTTTTTATATTTTGCGAGTTGTCCAAAATTACGGAAAAATTATTTAAGTCTTTCCACTAAATTTTTCCTCGATTAAGAATTGCCTATGTGTTTGAATAAATTTAATTAATGGAGTAACTTAAGTCAAATGTGCCGAGTTTGAACTTATGTTTACTCAAATATCGTATAAGTGACTCAAATATTATTAACAAAATTGAAACAGTATAATCAACTCGTGTATTCATGGGTTGAGAGGTTTCTTGTTATTGATTATTTTTAATTATATAATAACTTGTATTATAACATATATATAATGATTAATGAGATTATTTGTGACACGCGCAGAAAGTGGGCAACGAAATTCTCGACTACTCATAATAATTATAAAAATACTATTAAAAAATCATTTTAATTTTTGTTTGAGTTTTCTTTTCATGTAAAGTTTGAAGTAAAGTAAATACATTCGAGGTAAGTCGAGTTTGGTCAACTTTTCTAATAATTTAAAATAAATGTTGAGATATCTTTAATTATGAAAATGTAAATATTATAAGTAGATTATTGCGCGGAGAAAAATGTTATACGAAAAGTATTTAAATGCAGTTTGGACGATAAAAATTGTAGTGTAGCACCTATGAAAAATAACTAAAAATTGTGAACAAAGATTGCATAACTTTGTATATACGACATCATTTTACCGTTAACATTCGAGTATACTTTTATTGTTTTTTTTTTACTGATTTAATTGTATACTTTTTATCATAAGTTACCATTAAATAATCTAATAACACTCGAAGAATTAAAGATATGAATGGTTTTAAAACCCATCTAAAAATAAAAAAAAATGTATATCCAAATTATTCTAAAAACAGTGCGTTTCTCAATAAGCCAATGAAAAGCAATTAAAAAAGTATATATCCCGTATATTTATAAAGATAAAACACTAAATCAAATTTAATATCTTCACATTTCATCGTTGAGGATCGAATTGATCAAACAAACAATATAAATTCAATAAATTTGTTAATTTAATATGTATTAAATATATTCTACAGTCATTCAAATTTTCCTTCTCTTCTCGCATTTGAGTCATTTCTTTAAATTAAATTTCACATTCGTATTCGAAAACACGAATGTAATAATTACATTTTGAATTAAATAATTGTTAATATTAAAATGTACATATAGACGTGACAGTATATAAAATGTGTAACATCTATATCCATATATATCTTCACAAAAAATATCGATATATAGTTAAACGAATTTTAAAATAATTTGAATTTTTAACGTTCTAATTTGTATCCATTTCGAAAAAAAAGAATATATACGATAGCGCGAACGTATATAAAAAATTCAAAATGAAAATGTGTCAGTTACAGGAGTTTGTAGAAATATAAATGAAATGATTTTACGAATCGACCTGGAAATATATATACAGAGATTTCGTTATATAAAATTCGGACCATCTTATATTGGCCAAAATTTTATGGTCGTTGTTCATCCATAAAAATATTTTTGGGTTTACGATCTCGAAAACCAATCGAATTAAAAATAAGTATATATACTTACGTTAATTACAAAATTGAATCACGAGTTTCGATAAATAAAAAATAATTTACAATGATACATCATATTGACAAAATGTCTAATTCCACTTTGTTGCACAGAGTAAACTGAAAATTTTATAACTATATAAGTACATAAAGTAGTTCCATGTGAACACGCGAAAGAAAGAGGAAAAAAATGTGTACATTCACGAAAATAGAAGCGGTTGATAACCACTGCCGAGATCGAAACGACGGTCTGGCGTTCCGAGAGATTTTTAGCATCGCGCAGTCACACATTGGAAAAAAAAAGACAAACACTCGAGTTGAATGTTCTATAGACACGTTGAATATCAGGGGATTATAATAGCCATGTAGCTTCAGATCAATAAAAATGTTGGAAATTTCACGAGTCATTAAAAAACAAGAAAACGTTGACATTGATCGTTTAAGCAAGATATATGTAAATCGACGAATTTAAATTACCGATTATTTAATAACATTGTTTCATATATATATATATCGATCCATTATATATCCTTAAAACATTTTCGACACGTTAAATGCAAGGCGTTAAGTAAATATATTTTTTGTCAACATTTTTGGACTAATTACACTATATACCTATACGATACGATAATATACGTATGATAATTTAAGTATTTTAAATATTGATAAAAGGAAAAAAAAACGATACTTAAAAAAATAATTAACAACACGCACATACACACATTTGCATCGTATATTTAGGGTTATCTCAGTAGCGCCAGACGGGGGTGTTTCTCATTTTCTCGCTAAAAGAAAGAAAGAAAGAAAGGAAGAATCTGCCGGTGCAATTGGTGAGAGACGCGTGCGAGGGAGAGACCTCGAGTGCATTGCCGGTGCTGCGTTAAAAGAGGTCTGAACCAAGGGAACCGGATAAAGGGGAACTACACCGACAGTTTCGAGGTACAGACCGTGCGAGGAGCGTGTCTGGCTTAAAGGGTCGCAATGATTATCCCCAGACTCTCTCTCTCTCTCTCTCTCTCTCTTTCTCTTTCCCTATGTACGTTTTTACTTTTTTTTCATTACTTCGTTTTACGAGATGAATTTTTATAACGTTACATCGCTGCGATATTTGGATAGTTTGGTAACTAAATCTTTTTTTTCAAGAAATGAACTATTTTTACAGTTGAAGACGTAGATTTTTAACTTAAGTAATTTTACTAGCTTTCGTACTAACAATTGTACGAGTATGTATTTTAATTTTATATAACTCATCGAGTTTCTTTGGGTGAGTCTACCACTAACTATTCGTGGGCAATATTTAAAGATTATATGTTCATTTTAGAAAAATCTGCAGAAAAAAACGTTTTATCGCTAGTCGGAAAGTGCCCATTTTCCTGTTACACTAAATGAACGTATACTGTAATTTCGAAAATTGAAATTCCATCTCCAAAATTTTTTAAAATCTCGAGCTTGATGAGCGAAATGGAAATCAGCATCGAATGTTGTTTCGTATCGTGATTCGCGAGAGTTTGTAAAGAGGTTGTACATTTGATCAAACAAAAACATCAAAGTCAAAACTACAAGCATTGTCTTGATTATTATCTAGTTAAAGTATACTGTAAATCTCGTCTAAACGATCTTGGTAAATAAACCACACTTTTAATTTAATATAGCGACGTTTCGATGACTTTTCGTCATCCTCTTCAGGCTATACCTTTTTTTTATAAAAACTAATACATTCGATTATAATTTAGTAAACTATAGGTTTTGCATTAAGCCTTGCGTTTACGTTTTACTTACTACTCGTCAATATATCGAATGTTCCACATTGGATTTTAATCGTAATATCACGGAGTCGTCGCACTAATACTAAAAATCAGGATATTTAAATTGATATACAAAGGATATTTATAAAAAAAATGTACATATAAATTTATAAAAAAATATATTAATCTTGTCGTTTAACAACCTAGATCCGAGCTTAAAAAAGTGATTTCCTAATCTACAAAATTTCCGTATAATTTTAAGATATTTTGATAAAATAAACGTAAACTCTAAATCTTAATCTGTAAAAATCGATAGTAGAAATATATAAGTATTTTTAATAAAATTAATTTCGTCTGAAGTAATAAACGAAAGTTAATCTCAAAAAATTGAAAGATGAATCGCGTAAAAAGATATGAAAGATACTTTTAATTACAAAAGATAAAAAGATGATAACGTTGATTAAAATAAAGTCTATATTATAAATAAAAATTTGAGTTCGTATGAAAATGTACTTTATATTTTTTTTAAATTGTCATGTTAATTTCTTAATCTTGTATATTAAAGTGTGCTAATCATTATTTACCTTTATAACATGAATCGTACTATTTGTAAAAGGGATAATTCTTACATTTAATGTTCAAAATATACATTTTTAAAATTTAAGGTTTAGAGTACGTATTATTCCAAATTATTGATTTTAATTCAATTTTACGATCTAATTTTGTATAAGATCCCCAATTGTATTAAGTATCATTAATGTGAAATTTTTCAAGGTTATGTTCCAATCATAAATTATCATTTTCTTTATACGAATCCTCATACTTACCAAAGCTAAATTCAAATCTTAAAAAAATTCGGTTTCCTTACCTAAAAAATATGACCAATTATAAGATGTTAACAGCTGTTTCTCTTAAAACATCTATTATTATAGTCAAATAAATTGATTCACGCAGACACGCAGCAGCAAACTGCCAGCAAGAACAACAAAGTTATGCATTGGACAGAATTTGAAACACAGTGTACACACCCAAACAATAAACTTCTTCGTCCAAGTTCAAATGAAATTTGACGTATCGACTTGCAACCCTAACTTGAAAGCATCATTCTAGAATCCAATCTGTGAGCTTTCAATAAACTAATGTGTGTGTATATATATGTTGACAAATACGAATCTACTCATTTTTACTTTAATTTGCGAAAAAAAGAGAACAAAGATAGTAAACCTTAATTAGCAAACCACATATTTATATAGTTAATTATCTTAAAATTAACAGGGCGCGCGCGCGCGCACACACACACACATATATATATACATATATGTACGCAAAGATCGTATATTACATTATACCGTGTAATAAAATTATAAACTTTATTACGTCAGGCTTTTTCATTAGTTTAAAATTTCATATTATACGAGGAAACCTTCTTCATAAAAATTTCCTATTTATAAGTTACATTTTACCATAGGTCGCGTATGAGCCCTTTTGACGTAGATAGTTAATTACTTTCGCATGACCTATTTCCTCCATTACGCAAACTGCAAATTTTAAGTTATTGGAACAAACCGATATATTTTATATAGGTATATATAGATATACATCGTTGATTATAAAGAAATATAATATTTAATGAGATTTAAGAAAATTTATTTATTTGTGTCATTATCGTATTTACATATAGAAAATATATAGAAGGTTTATAATTACCCATTCGGATCGTTCGTTAATTTTTTTGTATATATAATAAATTGTCGATCGGTATAAAAGGTGTTAAAAGGATCGTGTTACGAAAAGTAAAACCATAATTCTTAGACGTTAATTTTTTTACGAGACCGACGCATTTTAAACTAACATAGACTTTCATATTATGCCCTTATTCCACTCTTCACTATTTTTTTTTGCGTTTGAACGTCGTGTGAAAGTCTTTCGCTGCGAATGTTTAATTAAAATTAATGAAACGACACCGTCTCTCCCGTTTAAATTAATGAAACTAAGCGTATATGGTCACAATACACTATGAAGGAAAAAAAAAATTCCTTGTTAATTGGTGTTGGTTCTATATATATATATATTTCTGGTGCATCACACAATATAATTTTTTCCTTCCCGCTCAAAGCTCTAGTTAATTTAGAATGGTTTATCAGAGATATTTGTGCAATAAATTTATGCATATTTTATACTGTACTATAAATCATTAAGCGCATATATCGAGAGCAAAAGGAGATGTATAGTTCGAACGAATGTTCCACGTGTATTGTCTAATTAAGTGAGTAATATTTGAGGTTATGTTGAACGCGAGCGATAAATTAAAGGTTCAACCCTGAAAATATATGATAGACGAACGTTTTGAATTACCAGAGTGTGTTATAATCTATTAGTAAATTTGGCCTTGTTGCGTATAAATTTAGTATTCGTGGTAACTTTGTATAATCCGTGTATATGTGTACGTTGGTAACTAACACAAGATAAAAAATTTCTTAATTTCGTGTTGGTCGACCTTAGTAGATTTTAAATAAGTAAAAACCGGAATTTTAAACAAGGTCAAGGTTTTTTTTACTAAGGATTGAAATGATTTATTTAAGCATATGAACTATCCATATTTTATAAATAGATGGTAATGCTTGTAAAAAAACTGTAAAAAAACAACAAAAATTCCGACAATACATTTTCGAATGAAAATTTCACTCAAATTGAGTAATTGTTGCTAATTTGACTATTTAACTTGATTAGACTGATTAAATTATTCGATACCGAGTCCACTCAGAACCTCGTTTCTATACCAGTAATTTTTCACACCAACAAATTTAAGGATCAGTCAAGGATCTTCTTAAATACTTATATTATATGTTGTGTTGTTCCAAGTTTTTAAAAAATACTAGAAGCCATCTTGCGCGCAAGCGCACACCTTTCATTTATGTTTAGTTTCTTTATATTTTTAATATTTTAATTTTAAAGCAGGTTACGTACTTTTCCTAAGCATACATTTTAAAAACTTTTGTTTTGCCCGTTTCCATAGATACATGCAATTACGTCATTTTCAATCGACCAATCATATCACGTTTTAAGAGGCTTCACATCATTTTTTTAAAGGGGGATTACAATTTACCATGCTAATTCTCGGGCCGGACCGGAATGACGTCTTTTGAGACGTCATGCTCCGACCTGCCAAAGATTTAGCCTTAGTTTAGTCTTTTGTGCGTGACCAATATACAAAGTTCAATAGAAAAACTGGGTTTTTAAAATTTCTTATATCAGTCTTCTACAGGTTAATAACCCAGCTCTACTTGTATTAAATAGGGGAAACCTGGGCAAGACACTTTAAGAGAAAAAGAAAAAAAAACATACTAAATAACAATAAAAATTAATTTTTAAAATTTTACTGTAAGCTCTACACACAATAACGAATATTCACATGTGTCTCAATTTTTAGCTCACAAAAATAATTTTAACAAATGAAAAAATTATTAAATATTGAGCTACTCAAAAATTGTAATGCAAAATGATCACTCTAGGGAAAATAAAATAAAAACCGACTGATCTAACAAAAATATCTACATTTATTGCAAATTAGTAAATAGAGGCAATTTTCATTCAAATACAAACACAAAATAACAAAAACGTAAATAAACTAGCGAATTATTTTTGGAACAAATAGTGATAAACAGTACGTATAGCCAACATAAATAACATATTCTGAAAATCTACAAAATAAATCGCTCACATTAGAAATAATTGATCGTTGCATTCATCCGAAAAATAACTGGCATGTCCTTTGCACGAAGTGATCACTTTGTTTCAAACAATTTTTCAGGTATAAAAAATAGATCCCTGTAATTTATAGGTTATCCAACATCCTCCTTAACCTCAAAACACCAGCACATTTTTCTTTCAACTATGCGTGCAATAGAATATCGAATATTCTCAACTAGTTTGAGAATGAAATAACATCTTAGAGGAAGGTAATGGAGTAAAAGTGCAAGTATCTCTATATACACTCGTCAGTTTTGTAGACATGGGAATGTTTGATTGGCGGGAAAGTTGGGTTGCCTGAGCTGGGGGAGGGGGAGAGTTTATATCTGATCCACCGAGTAATTCGCTTGCTCGAGTAACGACGCACTTCATTATTTTAGGTTGATTTAGTTACACATATTACGTATATATACAAGCGCGTGTCAACTTTACCGATTAAAATCGTTACGAGTTATAAAATTAAATTAACCTATCGAATTATTTCAACCTTGTCACTTTTAATTTAACGCAAAAGTGCATTTTTATTTTTTCTCATCGATATAATAATAATTATTTTTTTTTTTTATAAAAAGATTGGCTAACTCCCGCTTCTTCGTTAATTGAATTATTTGAACTCATTTATTATCAGAATTAATACGGTTTTAAAAATTTAAATTGAATTATATTTTACAAATTTATATTTATTTTATCATAATCGTTATGTAAGATAGCGATTTTTTTTATCAACTTGCGAGTTTGTTTTTTTAATTGGATCGGAGCGATATTTAAATGTGAATATTAAAATAATGAATTTGAAATTAATCGCAACGTCAAAAGCGTGAAGCTTATTACAGTCTTTATAATTATTTACAAACGGATTTTATTTTGTCTTGTGCTCATATCTCTTGGTGTAAACTGTACAATGAGATCTTTATAAATCAATCAATGTATGTACAAGTAATTTATTTAATATTTAAATTAATTTTTACGTTACATTTATATTAATATAAAAATATTGACTCTATGGTGTAATTAAAAAAGTATGTATATTTTTCAAAATAAATACACGCAATATCCTTCATTAAAGCAATATTTCCATTTCAAAGTTCAGTTCTCAAAAGTTCCGTGTGAACGGTTCGTTTTTTTTTTCCTTTTTCCGCTACCATGAAAAAAATCGATTTTCACGGAATTACAAGAGCCCAGACTTGGGGAGGGAGGGAGGGAGGAAGGGAGCGAGAAAGAGAGAGACAGAGTGAAAAAAGTATTGAAATCTGAAATGCTGTTCGTTGAAAAAAAAGAAGAAAATAAAAGAGTAATTGAAATCCAGAAATTTTTCTATCGCTTGCGATTTTTCAATAGTTCAATTAAAAATTTTATAAAAGGCTCTGTCAGTTTCTGATAAATTAGAAATTTAAATATCTCAATCTAGGGATTTTTTGTATTTCACAAGAATTTGACAAATTTGTAGAAATACCAACGATATTTAAGTAGTTAGTTTAGATTTCGAAAAAAAACGTGAAAATGAATTGTAGAAAACGATCGGGGAATTATGAAATCTTAAACTAAATTGTAAACATGAATGTTACCGTTTAGCAAAGTAGAATCGATAAAAAATGAACAAATTACCTCTAAGAAAATAGTGTAGAATATTAGGACTATAACTTAATTGATCTTCGTAGAAACCGTCTGGAATTTTTCACGATTTTTTCGTCAAATTCTTTTAATTTTTTGTCGATAATAACAATGATACGATATATTGTACTTTAATATATAAGAGGATTTTGAGAATAGTTGAAACCATTTTTGTGACCACTGATTACTGATTACGTACTTGATGCTCACTTTTGATCTAACGATTAATTGTTAACCTAAAAAAACATTTTATAAATACATTGATTTCCATTAGGATTTTTAAATAAATTTAATTAATTAATAATGTATATCTATTTTTTTAATCAATATCGCGTACTTCAGGCTCGTGAAGAAAGATTTTGAGGTTATAGGTTATCTCTCATACACGTTTTTAAAAATTTCATCGAACATTTTATCGTTATAGAGTATATACAACTAGTTCATAGATATTATTTATTTTGCAAACTAGAGCGTTATTAATTTCCTGATTGTTAAGGTGCCGTACGTAACTTTTACATTCCTACTACGTAAAAGATATCACATAAAAATCAACATAATTATGAAGAGAGCATTAATTCACGTAATTTTAAGGGTTTATTGCTATTCGTTTATTAATAATCCATATTTCGTATACTGAATTTTGTAAATATTTACTACTTTTTGAAAATCATCCGTATATAACTACATATGTTTTAATAAATTTTGATTAATTCCGACCATAAATACAAATTCCTCTAAATACCAAATTAATATTAATACGACTAATATTAATATTAACAAATACGAAGTATTTCTGCATAAAATTTAGCACGTAGTTATAATATAATTAATACCCTTTTGTATAATTATGTCCAATTTTATACTATTTTTAGGTCGTTAAGATTTGGGAGGGTAAACTTTGGGTTCGAGAAAAAAATTAATCGAGTTTATCTTACAAAATTAAATGATACAAATTTACACAATTTTTTTAATCTGCGTAGAAATAAGCTAATTACTATCTATAACTGTATATAAATAACAATTTCTTAATTTTACAAAACACTTTGAGTTTCTTGTACAAACCTATACCATAAAGTACCATTATGTAGATAAAATTTTTTTAACGAACTTGAGAGTTAGAGATTAGATGAATAAAACACTTTATTTAACATAAGCACAACGTTTCGTCTGCTAGGTTCGCAGACATCTTCAGGTGCTAATTTATCGACAAAAAATAGCAAATAATAAAAAGAATAACATAAACAATAAATGGAGTTACCAGTTTTGCCGAATTACACTGAGAAGCCCCGTGTATAGGCGTTGCCGAGTAAACAGAAAATTCGAAAGCAGCTGATATTTATATCAAAACAAAGGTAGAAACGTATACAAACACACGCGTAAACACCGGTGTCAATTCTTGGAAATTAACTTGTTATATTCATTATATATAACAAGCTAATTTCCAAGTTGTTTGTTATCTATAATATTGTTATATATTGTTATATATTGTTATGTATTGTTATCTATTGTTATATATAATATTCATTATGCGTAAGAAGCTAATTCCACATTATAACTTGTTATACAAATAAAGTACCATTAATGTACAAAATTTCAAAGGTACTTTTATTTCCAAAAACGCTGTGAAAACCGTTACAACACTATAGTCAAAACTATAGATATTTTCTACTGCTCACGTTACATTTTTTACAGTCCATTCGAGCCCCGTTTAATTAGACCTTTATTTATGCTGTCAATTTTTAAAATTAACGATCGTGAGTTCTCACAAATTTCAAACGATTTAATCGATAAAAATGCTCGAGCTGTGTTTTTTATTGCTCAACCGAGTTCTAAACTCGATCTTCAGACTGTTGCCGGGGTAACCGTGAGGGGGCGAGCGAAAGAGAGAGAGAGAGAGAGAGAGAGAGAGAGACAGAGAGAAGGGGGGATCGAGGGATTATGAAACCGCGAGGTTGCGAGTTGAGATTAATTATGCATTTCCTAGCAAAAATTACCTTAATAACCTTTAACACTCGACGAGCTTAGTGCTTTTAACTGTACTGCTTTTAATAAATTTACTTAAGAAATCCAAATCCTTTATATATGCATACATACACACACACACACACACACACACACACACACACACACACACACACATATATCTTACGATAAACTAATCGCTACTGCGGGCATCCGTATAGTAGGCGAACGATTTATATCTTGTAAAACATCAAATCGACACATATATATGTAGAATAATTTTTGAACAAATTATTTTCAGCACTTAAAATTTTTTTCAGTAGTCTACAAATTATTTCCATGAGCCTTTACCTAAAATTTGGTTAATTTTAAAAGATCTTTCCTTTTGATGTGAAATCTCCCATATATATAAATTAAATTATATTTTATTATTACTATTTGTGGTCGTGTTTTACTGCAATTGGGTTCACGTATGAAATTTTTGTACAAAATCCATTACATCATATGGAATATGAAAAAGTAAGTGTTTTTTTTCCTATTGAAATGAAAATTCAAAAATTTATAGCGGGTTAAAGTTTATTATGTAATTTTTTACATATATATATATATAAATACTATAATTTTACGTAAAGATTTAAAAATTTTAAACTCGATCTCACTCATTCAACTTTTATTTAAATAAAAAAAAGAAAAAATACGTGACTTTATTTTTTCATATTCTATCTAACAAGCATAATAAAAAAATGTTGTGGATGAACCGTAATTGGTACTACTTATATGAAAAGCTGTTTGGCTTCCCCAATACAAAATCTCACGTGAAATCTCACGTGAGATTTTGTATTAGGGTTCTTTTTTTAATTCTTACGTTTTAAACTCGTAATTTCTTTGTTTTTTCTCTTATAATGTCGTGTTATTAACCATAATATCGGTTATTTTGTTTTAAATAAATTTTCAGGAAAATTACCTAAAATTATAAATTAAATTATTATTTATTTACATTATTGAATTATTCTTAATTTAAAAATTTTGATCTGATCAGTTATATATACATATGAAAGTTTAGAAAAATGGTTTACGAGCGAAAATTATTAATTTAATGGTAAACGGAGACTTTTCTCAAAAATGTGGCTCAAAAAATGACTCGTATTCATTTGATAAACTCGGCTTTTTCGATGAAATTTGATTAAAAGATCACTCGGCCAACTACGCTTGTCCGCTTATCAATTCTATTCACATTTGAACGCAGAAAACTGGTTTCAAAATTATTTTCGCTACACCTTCAAGTTTAGTCTCCCCAACTTTTCGATATAATTGAATTAAACTCTGAATACGAAGCAGTTTGCAAAGTTTTAACTAACTTTATCCTAGTTTGTACATTACTAGATTTTTCCATAGTTGGTATATTAACAAAATAACGTAAAATAACGCGACAAAAGTAACCCAACGATGAAGAATAAAAAGGTCAGGTGTTTTCTTTTTTATTTATTATTTTCCTATTAATAATCATTGTGTACGTAATTTATTACGTGTATCATCCTTTTACAAAGGAAACATAAATAGTTGGAAATTGTATGTATTACTTTCATAATTTAATATTATCCAAATGTTCGTATCCCGCGATGAATAATTTAATTATAAAAATATGTATGTATATATATATCTCATTGTGTGAGTATAATTCTATCTAATATGCTATATTAGGTGCGTGTGCATGTGCATGTGTGTGTATAATGAATAAAGATAATTTTTTTCGTTTTATTATTTTAACGTCGCTCTTTTTATGCTCCCAAATCGGTGCTAATCAGCGACGGAGGTCATATGATGTCCTTGTTGAGAAAGCACTTGTTGAAAATACATTTCTCAGTGGCGGTTGAAATCGAACCTGGGACCTCCAGATTACGAGCCCGACGCCCTACCGACCGAGCCATCGCAGGCCTCAATAAAGATAATTTATTAGAGTGTTCACATCGACATAAAAGTTAACAATAAATAAATTTCTCGCATTTTAAATTATGTTACGTACGTAACATCGACGCGCGAATCGGCGCGTGTGTGAGAACGGTGTAGGATGACCGAAACGCGAAATATCATGAGGAAAGCAACTACAACAAGAAATCGCGGACGGTGGCCTAGTGGTTAGGTCTCGTGACTGGAAACTCGCGGATCCTCGGTTCGAGTCCCGGCGTCCGATCAATTATTTATTCGGTCCTCTCCTATCATCTTCTCCATACGCAACAAATTATCAACTAGATAGTAAATAATATTTTGCATTAAAATGTATATCTTTGTTCCGACGCAATTTGTGATTAAGCAAAACAATTGGTGAAGTAGTTCCCTAGTAGAAATGGAAACGATTTTTAAAGTAGAAACTAGAAATTTCTAAAAGATGGGTAGAAAATGGCTAATTTTGATCTATAACATGGCTATTTCTAACCTTAAACCATTTAAAATTGCCATATTTCTACTAGAGTTATGTTTTAAAAGGTTTTAAAATATTAGTATTATTCTCGTGGTTTTCATTAGATATATAAAATATTTACATTTTTAATAATTTTAAGTGTATCCCGTTAATAAGAAATGAAATAAGCAAAAAAATTCAATATTGAAAAAATATGTATACCTTAGTATATTTGGTATATCGATATATACATACATCTATACTCGTAACGGGAGTGAAAAGCTATACCTATAACTGGCGTATCGATTTTCCAGGTTTCCAGGTTTTCTCGGTATATTTTGGTAAGAATTGTCATGCGAAAAAACATATCATGTCGTAGGATAACGTCAAACTCGTAACCTCATAGAATTTTCTTTCACAGAGAAAAGAGAAATATTTTCAAGATGTAATAAAAAGATAAGTAGATACATATACACATCTATATACACACCCTCTTCACATCACATTGGTGTTCAAGTAGAAATAAGCTCGTCTTGTCAGACATACTTTTTTTCTCTCTCTTTTTCGAATTCTTTCATATATATCTTTGGTGATTCACGAGCATCGATAATATACAATTTGCGATAAAAAAAAATACGAGAAAATGGTATTTATTTAACTTATAAACAAAAAAAATTATATCGAGAGAGAGAGAGAGAGAGGGAGAGAAAGTTGAAAAGATCGAAATTACGATAAGGAATGATAACAAAGGAGTTGAGGAGTTTCGTCTCATCTAGCGAAGTCGGAGTAGAATCGTTGAGAACGTACAGGTTGTACACATTCAAGCAAACGTCAGCGTCGGAAGTATCTCTCTGTCTTTCCTTTCGTTCACACTATCTCTCGCGCTCGTGTCTCCCATTGGTTTTAGGAGCTTCACCTCGAATTTCGGTGACTCCGCCGTGTAATTGAATAGGGAGACTCGGAGAGAGGGAGAGAGCAAACCAGAATTTAACAAATGGCATAAGATCGATTTGCCAACACCAAAAGATGATGAAAGGGAGATAACGAGATTTAATTAATAATGATGATACTTTGGGAAATAATTGTTTAATACACTGGTACTATTACTTTTTCTTTTAAGGAGATGCGAAACCTTAAAAATGGGAATTCCTAATTATTTTAAAAATAATAACGGGTTAATTTTTTCTAAAAATCTGTCTCTGACGCTCTTCTACTTCCTTAGAATAGTACATATGATTTTTTTCATAACTTTTTATCACTGAATGATCCAGATTTTCGTGCAGCCATAAGGATCAATTTCACACCTAATCATTCCCAAAAAGTCATTATTAATTACAGATTATTTAAAAATTAATTGTTCTTCTATATCGTTTAAGTATCACGTATGAATTTTTTCAGATTTTTTTTTTTATTTTTGTTATTTAACGTCGCTCTATTTATGCTGCCAGGGCTAATCAGCGACGGAGGTGAACGGTGTGTCTGTAAACAAAGCACACGTAGTTGAAACTGTGGTGCTTGTGCCCATCGGAAGATATCTTCGGTCACTGTAATTAGTCTAATAATTACAGTTTCCTGTCCTCCCGATGGAACCACCGCGATCCTCTTTACATCTTCGCGTCCCTAACGTTCCCTATAGTTCAGATGCCCGTGCCTCTGATGCACTGACAAGTGCACGAAACGCACGCGCACCCGAACTGGCGTCACATTATAGTGACACGCCAAGCCACTGAGTCGCGGTGTTCGAAAAATGCACATGAAAAAATTTCAGAGGTACACGTCTGGGATCGAACCCACGACCCTCGGTGTCAGAGTCGGGAGCTCTACCCATGAGCCACCGCGGCTCCCAGATTTTTAGTTTCATAATTCGTGAAAATTTTTGGGTTTTTAATGGTGGATCCCTGTAATTTAGCTATCACATCCCCTTATCGGTATGTATTATCGGTCGAGAATGAATAACATAAATTAGCATTATATTTCGGATTCAGATTTTCGGGCAGCCATAAGGATCAATTTCACACCTAATCATTCCAAAAAGTCATTATTAATTACAGATTATTTAAAAATTAATTGTTCTTCTATATCGTTTAAGTATCACGTATGAATTTTTTCAGATTTTTTTTTTATTTTGTTATAACGTCGCTCTATTTATGCTGCCAGGGCTAATCAGCGACGGAGGTGAACGGTGTGTCTGTAAACAAAGCACACGTAGTTGAAACTGTGGTGCTTGTGCCCATCGGAAGATATCTTCGGTCACTGTAATTAGTCTAATAATTACAGTTTCCTGTCCTCCCGATGGAACCACCGCGATCCTCTTTACATCTTCGCGTCCCTAACGTTCCCTATAGTTCAGATGCCCGTGCCTCTGATGCACTGACAAGTGCACGAAACGCACGCGCACCCGAACTGGCGTCACATTATAGTGACACGCCAAGCCACTGAGTCGCGGTGTTCGAAAAATGCACATGAAAAAATTTTCAGAGGTACACGTCTGGGATCGAACCCACGACCCTCGGTGTCAGAGTCGGGAGCTCTACCCATGAGCCACCGCGGCTCCCAGATTTTTAGTTTCATAATTCGTGAAAATTTTTGGGTTTTTAATGGTGGATCCCTGTAATTTAGCTATCACATCCCCTTATCGGTATGTATTATCGGTCGAGAATGAATAACATAAATTAGCATTATATTTTCGGATTAATCATTTATTTAACTCTTACAGTAAACTTTTCGTTAATCAGAAATTCATCATTTTTGTATTATTAAACATTCAGAAAGCTACACGTATTCGATTCCCAGGAAACGGTTTCGTAACTTATAAATATAACTAGTTTTAGATACTATATATATAATTGATGTTACAACTTTTTCTCATCGATTTAGCAATGAATTCACGGTGTTCAATGTATCTTTCATCTAAGAATTCGAATGTTCAAACAAAACATTGATGTCCTTTCACTTCGTCGCTAAGCAGAAAAAAGAGTATTTTTTATTTTCTATAACATGTTTAATCATTTGCTTACCAGAGCTATTACAATTACAATTAATGTATTAGGTGTAACAATTAATATTTATTTATTTATACAACAGCAAATATAACGATAAATAATAATGACAATAAAAATAACATACTATAAGTAACATATGTGTAAGAAGCAGATAACAATTTTCACGCTATATTTACATAGTTATGTAACAGTACTCAAATTTTAATATAAATTTATGCGTATTTGAATATAATTTTTCTCATATTATTTTTAAAGCATGATATAGAATTAGAATTTATGTAAATCCCTTGCGCTTCAATCGAACTGTACATTGAAGACATTCTATCTATAGGGGAGACAGAATTTAATTTATTTCTTTTATTATGTAACATAAAAATGTATCCTGTGAGTCTAAGCATTCTATGCGGAGGATATACATTAATTCTGCTTAATAATTCTGGTGATGTAATAAAACCCCTCAAAAATTTGTAAAATAACATAATATCTTCCCTGCTGGAAATGTGAACTAAAAATTAGGAATTAAAAGTAGTCAGTTAATAGGTTAAATGAAACGCTTTTTCCCACTGCGTTCGTCGATTTAATAGATTGCCGTAACCTCCAAATATTTTCAGTTCACCTTCTGGCCATACGTGTACTTAAAATTCCAAATTTTTAATCAAATTGGATCGTTTACTCGAATACTAATACTAATTTACTCTTAATTCTGCATTTAAACCAGTCATTTTAAAGTATCATTCAGATTTACAATATTTCAAATTTATTTTCGAAATCTATTTAAAGTGTCATTTAAATAGTTAGGAAATAGGTATAGTTTCGGTGTCCATTTTATCAAATAATCCGATCTTTTATGGGTTGAAAAGAGGACTTAAATGAACATATCGTAATGATTAGCTGTTTTGAATCTAAGAAATGGGCGAATTAAAGAGGAAAAAGCGTTTCATTTAACAGTGGTAACAACCTAGCAGAAGTAGCTATAAAATACATTAATTTAGTTAATAACCTATTATTTGCCGATTTTTAATTTTCTGATTTCTATAGCAGGGTTGGTATTCCATAAATGATTCAATTGTTGGCGAATAAGTGATCGAGTGTAGATTGCTGAAATCATGTGACATTCTATCCATATAGGACATCCTATTTTAAAGGATAACATTCTTAAAAATATGTGATGTATATGTTCTAACCTATTATTTTGCATGTCTGTATAAGGTCGACAAACACTTGATGCATACAATAATATCGATCTTACTTGAGATATGTACACAAGCACGAATGTATTTTGATTTTTGAATTCTTTACGTACTTTAAATAAAAAATACAAATATTTCGATGCTTTATTACATGGATAATTTAATTGCGATTTAAATGTTAGAAAAGGCTCTATAATAATCCCTATAGATTTTTTATTTCGTTTGCTCCCTGGTAGTATTAAATAAGTATTAAATAGACTGTTTGAATAGAATGGACAAAAAATAGGCGAAAAATGTGCCCATTTTTCTCCTATCGATGAAACGCTTTTTCTCACATTTTATGACCATTTATTAGTGTAAAATCCTATTTTTCTCCAATTTTTGAGCTTGTAAATATAGATTACAGTTTTAAGTCTAGTTATGTCCTACTAAATATCTATTAAAAATGGACAAGTGAAAAATCTAATAAAACAGCGTTTATCTTCATAAATACTGGAAATACAACAGAAATTAGTTGTAAATCAGACGAAAACGTTAAAAACCCATCCGAAACTATAGAAATTTTGAAGTTTACTGTTACCGGAAAGCTGGAAGCATTATTCGAATGTTTTGAGGTTGTGGTCATTCTATTAAATGCTAATAAAATGAGAGAAAAAGCGTTTCATCACAAAGTACTTACTACCAATTTTCAATTCCTAGTTCTTAGTTTTAAATTTCTACTAGGGCTTTTTCTAGTAAATTATTTTCTATGAAATAATCACGGGTTTTTGGTTGCCTTAGATAAATAGCAAATGAAAAACAGAAAAATTGTACTTTAGTTCATTAATTTTACTCCACATATCTACTTTATTAATATCATCTTGCAACATTCTCGAATCCTGGATAACTTCTTTTAAGTAACTGATAATATAAAGTATTAATAAGTAGTATATATAGAAGTAATAAATAGTATAGTAAAAGTAATAAGAAGTATATCTTTTGTAGAAAATTTGTCTCGAAATTTGTACTCTAAACTATATAGATATGTTAAGCTGTATTGTATATAATGATACGATCTAGTGGTATATTATATGATCGCATAATATAGTTTCCCGTATGAAGTGCCATGGATAAAATAATTGAAATAACAAAGAACTCTATAGCAGGAATTAATTCTATTTTTTAACTATGAAATATAGTATATGCATATGAAGTAGAAATATAGATAAAACATGTTGACTCAAAACCATGGATGCCCAAGTTCCTCAATCTCATTGAAATCCTCCGTGTTATGTTGAACATATTAAATTGGTAGTAACTTATGAATTTATGGAATTTTTGGTTTGAGAAATTTCTAATTCGGTTAGTACTGAATACTACATCGGTGGCGGTGTAAACCCAAAAAACGTTGAACTCATCTGTTACTATCTATAGGTCAAACATAATGCAGTAATGTTGATATAAATCAATACAAAATGGAGACTACGAGAGTTCAACGATTTTTAGACTTAAATCTTGACGAAATTTTTTTAAATTATTATTTTAGCATCGCTCTTGTTATGCTCACAACTTTGTGCTAATCAGCGACGGAGGTCATACGAGGTCTTTGTTAAGAAAGTACTTGTTGAAAATACATTCCCCAGTGGTGCTTGTATCAATCGGCCGGACCCGGAAATCGAACCTGGGATTTCCAAGAAGTTGGATGTGTATTATTCGCATTTTCAATAAATGACACTTTTGTTACTAATAAAAAAATTATAAAAAAAGAATTTTTTGTTAGGAAAAAAATTAATTAAAAAAAGAAAACAATAAAATTTTTGTATTTTTTACATTCGAAAAATTACAACTTTTTTTTAATTTTGATAGGTCAATTTTCGCAACGGCATTTGGAAGAAGATATTTAAAACTATGTAGGAAAAAATCAACATTATGATCGACTGTGATTTATGTAACAAATAGCAACTACGAAAATAAAAAAAATGTGTTAAAAATATATTGATTCTTTTAGGCCAAACTATCTTATTATTCTTCCCTTCTTCCGTAACTTTTAACCAAATTGGAATATTTGAAATTCTTTGTTTTTAAAACGTATCTACTTGATTTCAGTTTTTATTGTACTTAAGTTTCAGAGCATATCTCTATTTGTTTCAAAATTATCAGCAACCAAAATTAAACACTTCTTTTTTCGTGAAATTTTTGTAATTTGCTTATACCTATCGTAAAAAAGGGGCATTGGCATCCGTAACTCCGGCTTTCTTCAAATTTTTGTAGAAGAAATCATATCCTAGAATTTGGTAAAGATCCGTTTCCCGCAGGCCTGATGCTCTCCTTATTAGTTCTACATGTAGATTTCCATAGAAATTTATATATATATTAATGTAGTTTTGTGCATTTTAGTATTTTTTAGTAGTATAGTAAAAATTCAGTATAGTATTATTTACTTTTTTACAAAGGCACACATAAGAGCTAAGAGAAATAAAAGCTACACCAAAAAAATTTGTAGACGTTATAGATTGAAAATTCGTCTATCAAAAATTCATAACATTTATATTTATAAAAAAGTAAAGTAAATCTTACGATTTTTTGACGTTTATCAATATACATTTAATAAATTTAATAAATTACATGTACTTATATTAAATTAATTAATATTTTTATCGGTCTTACAGTCAATTATACTTATATTAAAACTCGTTTTTGATATTTCATCTTATTTTTGTGCAATGCTTCAATTTATTTATTTATCTTACTTATTAATTAATGTTAATTTGGGGTGCTGTTAGTGAGATTAAGGTAATCATCGTGATGAGTCAACTTTTGTGTATAAGGCCTGCGATGACTGGTCGGTAGGGCGTCGGGCTCGTAATCTGGAGATCCCAGGTTCGATTCCTGGCCCCGGCCGATTGATACAAGCACCACTGGCAAATGTATTTTCAACAAGTGCTTTCTTCACCAAGATATCGTATGACCTCCGTCGCTGATTAGCACCGATTTAGGAGCATAAAAAGAGCGGCATTAAAATGTAAATAAAAAAAAAACTTTTGCGTATATAAAGTTCAATTTCATTGCTTTAATTATTATTGTATTCATTAAATCAGTGCATTAGTAGTAAGTAAAATGTTATATAAATCATAGAGCTTGAAAAGAATACTTATAATTATATATGTATATTATCAAACGTATTCGTTTTATAAATAAACGTACATAGCGTCCGATGAAGATAGCGATCAAGTAATTGTAGCATTACTATATCAAATTAAGAGTGTGGTTGATTCACCAAGAAAAATTAAAAAAAAAATATATATATGTATCTATAACCATATGTTTGATCTTATTCATAAACCAAAAAAGGAACCTATAAATACGTTTTTGAAAGACTCACTTTGGGGGGAAAAGGGTATACGATTATTGTATATCCACACACACACACACACACACACACACAGACACACAGAGGACACATACACAACGCTTTACTGACCTAGTAAGTCACTCTCTTTCTCTCGTATACAAATTTAGCTTGAGCTTATACTCAAAACAGTCCTTCCGTTGTGCGACTGGGTTGTCAACCTGACAGTTTCCCCAACGAGCTTTCGCACACCTCTCTCGAGTGCGTGACTAGAGAAAGTTAGTCTACGCGATAGTATGTACACCTTCCTCTCAAGTTTGATAGATCCTTCAACTTGTCAAACGCACATATTTCTTTTCATAAATGAACAATCTCGTGTTTATTTATACTCACCTTTTTTTTTTTATTTTTTAATTAATTCACACGGATATATACACGATAAACGTACTGTTTACGCGCTGTATCTCTCTATATATACGTCTATTGTAAATATTTGTTCGGCAAACAATGGAGGAATCATAGAAATTTTCGTACGTATAGTATGTATATACATATACTCGTAGTTCGGGTCCATCGGAGAGGAAAAGGGTAACAAAAAAAAAATGCACGGGCAAAGCATTTAAATTCGTATAAATGAAAAATGCCAATAAATTCATTCCATTATATAAGCTTTGTTAATTAAGCCACCTATATATACATATATTGTTTTGCAAGAATCGAAACCCGTAGTTTCCATCCTATGACATGGACAAATCCAAAAAATCTTTTGTCTGCATATATATATATATATACTAGGGGGGCTTCGCCCCCCTGCGCGCTTCGCGCGCCAACCCCCTATTTTTAATTTCGAAAAAGGTTTTTCGTAATTAATTTATTTAAAATAATGTTTTAAATTGTATTATTTTTTCACTACCATGGACACCTTAAAAATTAAACAGATTCATACAACACCTTGGAGGTATTGCTATAGTTATTATAATTTATAAATAAAAGTTTACCAAAATTTAGTGTAATGAAATCAGAATAAAAATAATAAAAAAAAATAGACATATTAAATGTTAACTGTAAATTTTAAACTATATGAATTCTTATAAAGCTTAAATTTATATTTTAATAATTATAAATGTTAATGAAAAATTAACTTACCAAAAATAGTAAAGTACATATACCTACTAAATTGTAGTATTTTAGTTAACAACTTATTAACATTTTGGATTATTTTAAACCGTTATAAATAGAAATTCACCTTCTAAAATTAATTTATTTAATGACGAACGATCATCGCCAAAAGTTCTATGTCATTAATATTTTGTACTTTAATAGTAATAAAACTTTCTTCTTAATTAAATTAATTTTTGTATTATTTTTAAAGAATTATTTATAAAATTTTAGCGCTATATAAATAAAAACCTGTTTCTTCCATTTCTCCCGTGATTCGTAATTTGCACTCTATTTCAAAATTTGCGTTTTAATCCATAATTATATCCAATTTATTTTTACTATGCAGAGCCCAAATATTTATTTTGATTATTATAAACAAATTCATTTCTTAAATATCCTTCTATTTCTAATAAATACATACTTGTTTATTTAAAATATTGTGTTATATAAATATAAATTATCTATACACTTATATATCCATACAATTTTGAAATATTAATTTAAAAAATATTTAAATTAAATGCTCCTAAATTAATAGTTTTTGAAAATCTATTCAACTGTAATTCGTATTTTATATTGCCACTGTTAAAATTTGAATTTTCTTTTGCCTATACTGTTTATAATAGAATTATCTTAAAAATGCAATAATTAATATATTTAATTTTTAACTTATTGTATATTTCACATATAGATATTTGGAAAAGTGTATGTTATACTTGATTAATATTTATTTAATCTTCAAACAATTTTGCATCTGTATTTAAAGCATTACATTGCATTTTAGATCCGTTATTATTATTGGGTATACGTTTAAAAATTTTATGAATTTATGAAGAATGAGTAGACAAATACACATTCTTTCAAGTTATGTTCACAACTTTTTTTGCGCACGGAAAAAATACGTATATTATGTATTCTTGAAAAAACAATTTTAACATATATATATTATATAAATATTACGCCGCACGCACACACACCCACATACATACATACATATGTATACATATATATGGTCTATCTCACGTCAAGTGGTACGATGAAAATTTGAAATGACTCCAAAATTTGAGAACAGGCTGGAAACATCTTCCAGAACATACAAAAAAAATTTAAGTGTTAAAAATAATTTGCTTAAGAGTTATTCGACCATGAAAAGTGGAAATTTTTCAATTTATTAGAAAAATTTCTATTTTTAAAGCCATTTATCTCAAAATCTGTTGATTTTTTTGAAAAAACATTAGAAACAACTTTTGTTTAAATTAATCTTTAGAACTTATCTACCCTGGTTACATTTCTTAATTTTAAAATCTCGAAGAGATAGAACACCCGGACATATTGAATATCCAAAAACGGCTACCACACCATAATCGATTTTAATCTAACACCTCTCAAAAGTTCACATTTTTCGCGAGCTTTCGAATGGCTTGGGTTAGCTTATTGGCCAAGACCGCTGTTGTAAGTTATGCCTCATAAACCTCATAAAATCACTAATTTTCACGTATTTTAGGACATAACTTACACCAAAGGTGTAATATATATAATATATATATGGGGTATTCCACGTGAAGTGGTCCGATCAAAATTTTAAAATGCACCAAATTTTGAGTACACTTTGCCAATTTTTTGCAGAATACAGAAAAAAATTTTTAGGTACTGGAATTTATTAGCTCAAAAGTTATTATAACCTCAAAAAGTGAACTTTATCCAGTTTTTTTCAACACCAGCTGGGTTTATCGCTATTTAACTCAAAATCTATCAACTTTTACTATACAAATATTCGTTGCTAATTATGTGTAGAATTTATCCTTCTGGGTTAGAATTTCTAATCTTAAGGTCAATGTTACATAAACTACATGTCAATATTCAATTTAAAAAAGTGTAAGTTCGCCGCAATTGATTTTTTTATCCAAAAGTCTAAAAGAAAGCTTGGAGCAATACCTTTCAAATAGTCTGTAGCTTTTTATGACCTTCAATTCCGTAAAAAGTTATGATAATTTAAAGAAAGACAAAAAATTCACAAAAATTAACATGGTATTTCCCATTTAAATTTTTAAAAAAATTTGGTGTTTGTGTGTTCAAAAAATGTGATCTTTTGAGCGGTGTTATATCAAAATCGATTGTGGCGTGGTCGCCTTTTTTTGATATTCAATATTCCCGGGCGTTCTATCTCTTCGAGATTTTAAAATCAGGAATTGTAACCCAAGTAGATAAGTTCTAAAGATTATTTTGAACAAAAGTTGTTTATAATGTATTTTCAAAAAAAAATCAATAGATTTTGAGATAAATAGCTTTTAAAATAATAATTTCTCTAAAAAATTGAAAAATTTCCATTTTTCATGGTGGAATAACTCTTAGGCAAATTATTTTTAACACCTCAAATTTTTTTTCTATCTTCTGGAAGATATTTCCAGTCTGTTCACAAAATTTGGAGTGATTTCAAATTTTCATCGTACCACTGATGTGAAATAGCCCATATATGGTAATGAACAATTAACTTACCAAAAATAGTAAAGTGCATATACTTCATTGTAGTATTTAGTAAAAACCTATTAAAATTTTAGATTATTTGAAACGGATTTAATAGAACTTTACCTCCTAAAATTAATTTATTTAAGTCATCGCCAAGAGTTCTACATGTCATTAATATTTTATGCTTTAAGAGTAATAAAACTTTCTTCTTAATTAAATTAATTTTTGTATTAGCTTTAAAGAATTATTTATAACATTTTAGCGGTATATAAATAAAAACCTGTTTCTTCCATTTCTCCCGTAAATCGTAATTTGCACCCGCTTTCAAAATTTGCGTTTTAATCCATAATTATATCCAATTTATTTTTCCCTTTAGTTACAGAGCTCATATATTTATTTTAATTATTATAAACAAAGGCATTACTTAAATAACCTTTTAAAAGTTTTATAACGTTTCTAATAAATACATACTTGTTTATATAAAATATTGTTTTATATAAATATACGTAATCTACTTACTTATATATCCATACAATTTTTAAATTTTGATTTGAATAATATTTAAATTAAATACTACTAAAATAATAAATTTCAAAAAATTTTTGAAATGTAATTCGTATTTTATATTGCTTCTGTTAAAATTTAAATTTTCTTTTGTCATTACTGTTTATAATAGAATTATCTTAAAAATGCAATAATTAATATATTAATTTTTAATTTATTGTATATTTCACATATAGATATTTGGAAAAGTGTATGTTATACTTGATTAATATTTATTTTATCTTCGTAAAATTGTGCATATTTTTAAAAACATTACATTAAATTTTAGGTCCGTTTTTATTTTATGAGTTTTATCAGGAATAAGTAAACTAATACACATTCTTTCAAGTTATATTCACAACTTTTTTTTGCGCACGGAAAAAATACATATATTATCTATTCTTGAAAAAACAAATAACACGTACACACACACACGCACACACATACACACACACACTTCTGGGTTAGAATTTCTAATTTCAATGTAAATTTTATATAAAATACATGCCAATATTCAACTTAAAAAAAGTGTAAGTGCGCTACAATTGATTTTTTATCCAAAAGTTTGAAAGAAAGCTTGGAGCAATACCTTTCAAATAGTCTGTAGCATTTTTATGGCCTTCAGTTCTGTAAAAAGTTATGAATTATCTTAAAAATGCAATAATTAATGTATTTAATTTTTAACCCATTGTATATATCACATATGGATATTTGGAAAAGTGTATGATCACACACACACACACTCACACACACACACACACACACACATACACACATGCACACACACACATATATATGACATATATATAACATATGTATGACATATATATATATCATATACATGACATATATATATAACATATATATATGACATATATATATAACATATATATAACATATATATATAACATATATATATAACATATATATAACATATATATATAACATATATATATAACATATATATGACATATATATATAAAACATATATATATATGTTGAATTCTGAATTCTTAGACACGGCGGCGGCGGCGGCGGCGGCGAAATATTTATATATTATAGAGAGATATATATGTTAAACAAAACAATAGAAACGTTGTTTACACACTTTGTTATTGACGGTATATGCATATAATGTGTATATATATACCGCCATGAAATACAATGAAAATAGCGGAGCTTCCTACCATCCATTTGAATCATTCAAATTTTGCAAATTCCTCCAGTTCTTCGAATTCTAGGAGCTTTCTATTTTGAAGTAGACGCATTTTTTTACTTCCATCCTGAGTCTTTTTGTTTTTTTTTTTACCGCGTATAGCTACTGCGAATCGCAAAAATGAATTTTCTTGTTACATATACGCGCTCACGCGCGCGTCGCTTGTGAAATATTAAATTATTTAATTATATTTTTTGAACAAAAAAAATGAGAAGCGGTAAATTTGAAATTTAATTAATTTTATGCAGTTTTACGTTTTCACGAGAAATTCAAGTGATTTTTATTTTTGAAATTTTCCCTTCGCTCCGCGAATAGAAAGGCAAGTATTTCGAAAATTCGTAATGTGTATATAACAATTTGTTTCATTAATTTTAGTGTACCTATAAATACGAGTATTGGAAAGTTAAAATAAATTAGTGTATGTCGCAAATTTTAAGGTACGACGTAGTCATTTTTGCGGATTTGATTAGGGTAAGTATAGGTTTTAATTTTCGTAAAGTGCTACAAAGGTTCATCTGTACATGAAGGATGTACCGCGGTATATGGAAATAAAGCTTTTTAGAGAATTTTAATCAAAGAATCGCCAACTGCGTTTTTCCAGGGAAAAAAATTATAACTCGATGCTCGTGATACCGTATATCGTACCAAATTTTGACCATGCACCTCAATGTAAGTATATGGGAAATTCTTAGAGACTTCTCATTTTAAATAAAATACAACAAATTTTTTTTCGTGTACATACAGCTCACTTGTAACGCCAGTTACGTTTGAAAAATAAAAAATTGTTTTTTTATTAATGAGCGACTATACTTTCATTCCATGAACGTAAGTTGAAGTTTATTGATTGTTGCAGACTTTCTCTTTATTCTTTTAATTCTCTTTGAAAACACTTAACGACTTTAACATTAAACCCATATCTTATACTATAAGAATGTTATAAATATTTTGCTTTAACCTTTAGACTGCCGGCATGGCTCATATGAGATATGAGGTGTTTTTATACATAAATTTTGCACACCAAAAATATCAATTTATAAGTCAAAAATGCCGGCAGTCTAAAGGTTAAGAACAAAAATAAGGATAAAAAATTTCGACATTATTGCCTACAAATTACGTTGTATAGAAAAAGATAAGTTAACAATTTCTAATATTGCAATGAGCAACTATTTTGTGATCCTAATAGGCACATCCTTTTATACAACATAAACATATTTTACAATGCGTCAGTAAAACTCCACAAAAATTGCAGATCATTTCATTTGGTGTTAAAAAAGTTACGTATATAAATAATTAACGTTTTGTACTTAAGTTACAAACGCAAATCAGCTGTTGCAGAGTAATATTACACTTGTACATTTTAGTACGACAATTTGGCCTTTGTGAAAGGATTCGGGACTGTTTTATTTGTTAAATAATGATAAATTTAGAAGCACAATTATAAAACGTTGGATTATTATTTTTATAAAATCCTTTTATCATCGAGGGACATCCAATTGAAAAGTTTCTGAGATTTTTCCATATATATATAGATATACCCACTATGCAAATTCAAACAAGATAGTTTCACATGATCTCCGAGGATTATTCATAATTTCGATAAGCAACCATCTTTTCGTAACAAATGACCATAATAAATCGTTTCGTAAACACAGGTTGATACTCGAGCAGAATGTACAAAGGGTAAATTAAACAATCCACTCGAATTTACCACAAGTTTATATATACGTGTAGATATATAGAAATCACACAACAACGATAAGTTTTTTTATTGATCGAAGGAAAACGATACGGAAAATGATTTGCAATAGCTAAACTTTTTCCTCTCAATTTTGTTGTTGTTGTTGATATTATTTTTCTTTTTTCTTTTCCGGTCGAGCCGGTTTGACGATCGGGTTACACGCCGGTAATAAGCCAACTCGAGAATCCCGTCGGGTTTATATTTAAAGGCATCCCCTTTTGTAGTGCTTCTCATTCTCTCGGTGAACTTCGAAGACTTCCATTCTTCCAAAGGTGCATTCTCTCTTTCTCTCTATCTGTCTATCTGCGCGCGTGTGTGTCTGTCTGTCTGCTCGTGTAATTTAAAGGCTGGAGAGAAAGAGAGAGAGAGAGAGAGAGAGAGAGACACAGAAACACAGGATTTCGAGACACGATTAAGAAGAGACATCGATCACTTTATTTTAAAGAATAATTTAAATTTTTTATACAAAAGAAAACTTTGACAGCCGAGACAATCGATTCGCCAAACATAATAAGTTATCAAAGTTTTGTTGTTAAAAAAAATGCTATCTATATAATTAATTTAATTGATTTTAACGAAGTCCGAAAATTACTTTTTACCCTTTTTACCTTATCGACAAAATGGTATATTTGATTTTATAAAAGCTTTAAAAATAAGATTCGATATTGCTCTTCGTTCGTCTATAACCAAGCAGTGTGCTAAACTATAGATAAAAATATTATGTATCGTGTTGAGGTTAGGTTCTTACTTTTTTTTTGGGTATATGATTCTCTAGAGTGTGGTTTCTCGCATCCAGAAAAATTGAATACACGAAATTTATGAATCAAGAAATTACTAGTTATTTGCGCATGTATCGTATAAAAATATTTTGTAATATATAAATATATAATGTATAAAAATATTTATAATAAAACAATAATTGAAATATTTGTATGTAATGCGCAGGGTACACTATAATAATTCGGAATTTTTTGGTATACATATGTTACCAATGTGTTTAATTATGGGGCGCACAGTATCCACCATAATGCTGTTCTCTCAAATCGATAATTCATATTTTTTATCTGTTTTATTCATTTATTCATATATTTATCATAGATGATTCCAAAATACATTACATTAAAAGTTACGTCGAAAATAACATTACGTGATATTATTTAAAAATGTATATATTTTAAATAGATATGTAAAAAATGAATGAGAACGATGATATTGACTTGTTTTTAGGGTTTAATCGACACTTTTCCGGAGCACGTGATTATTATTTATTGAAGGTTTTATTAGCTTTGACCCGATTCCATCCGTTCGTTTTGTCAATTCCTTTTACCTTCTCTTGAAACTAGAACCGAATGACATTTTCACAAACATGCGAAACTGACGATGACACTTGTTCTCCATTATTTAATCATCATCGATCGTTCTATATTATTTAAACGAATTAATTAGCTGCATCATCGTTAGCTTTGTATAGGATATGTCGAAGAAACCCGCAGTTCATTATATTCAAAACCTCGAGATTACTATTACATTTACTTTGACTTTGTGGAGATTTCTCGCTTCTCGGCTTTGATCAAGTTACGCAATTGGTAAAATGAGTATGCCAACTCACAATGCTCGAAGACGAACGTTATAAGTACGACTTGTATATTAATTTAATAAGATTATTATTTGATCCTTGGGATTTTTATTAACGTGTAGTGGTTAATATACAGTATATGGTTAAAGAATGGAAATGAAAAAAAAAATAGCTTTTAACAAAATTGTTACTCCGCGGTAATAATTGATATTGATACTTCGACGATATAAAAAAGGAAAAACGAATATACAAAATGCTATTTTTGTGGTTATTTGACTGAGGGGAATAAAACGGTAGATGTAAAACGTAACCTATAAAATGACATTTAAAATACACAAAAAATATATATAGAAAGATAATCGTCAGCTGTAACTGCGTACTTTTCTTTTTTGTGTTACAACGAAACTTCTTTTACAATATCGCAATTCCTACGATATCAACTTAATGAGAATATGTATAAAATTGTATTACGCGTTTGCAATGGCTATATGTGTTGGATCTATATGGATTTGAGATAAACTATTTGTGAATTTGAAATGATTGATGTAAATTAATTGATTATATTTTCATCCTCGCAACATCTTGCGCGTGTACTTTGTAAATCAAAATAGATTATTATCATAGTATTTCTATAATTGATTTTGTTGTATTAGTTTTGTAAAACAATTTCAATATAGTAAAAATCTTAGGAATAGGTATAGGAAAAATATACCTTAAGTGAAACGCTTGACAGTATAAAATGTTGAAGTTATTTTATTAACTTGCTATGAACAGAGAACGTAACAATACTTGTAGCATTAGGTTAGAATTAGACATAAACTTAATCGCTCAGTGCCTAAAAAATATCTCAACAACAAAATAAAATTGCGATTTTCCATTTAATGTGAGAAAGAGCTTTTGATTTACTAAAAAAAAATTCTTTCTTCTATTACTTATAAAATAAAATCCAATTTATATGGATCTATCTTTACAATCTCAAAAATTATATATGAAGTATAATGAAATTAAAAATTGGAACAAAACTCATATACTCGACACTTAAATCATATTTAACTCTGACAGAGCGAGTTACATTTTCAACTAATTAATATTTTGCTTTTTATTACTTTTCATTCTCTTCTGCTAGGAGGTTTTAAATGAATTATTATAATAAATAATAGTTAAATAATAGTTTATATCGATGATAAAGATTATATATATAAAATCGAGTTTTCTGGTAAAAATTCTTCATATCTTTAAGAAGATGGCATTTTAGGGTATCTATGTAATATTGACATATTATTTAATTACCTAATGCTTCTATATTCGAGTGTTGCATAGAATTGCATATTTTTTTAAATAATTGTAAATATTATATTTTTTTGTTCGGTCGTTAACTTACCGGATATGCTACCCCTATAACGGGGTGTCGGACCCAAATTTTAGGAATCTGCACCTTTCAACTCAAAAATTATATCTAAAATAATGAATTAAAAATCTAAAAAAAATTCATACGTATAGCTTAAAACATAGGGAAGGACTTGATGTTTTTAAGAAAAAAAATCATTTTTTGAATAATAATTGATAAAATTCGGTAATTATTAGTAAAAAAAAGGCATAAACTTTCAACCCTAACATCGTAATAAAATTAGAGATTTAAAAATCTGGAAAAATTAGGGTATATTACTTAAAACATACCTAAGGGCCTGACGTGTAAAATTAAAAAAAAATGTATTCATTTGTTTATAAAACAGTAAAAACTAACCACTTTCTAAGTCCGCATCCCCATAAGGACATGTCAGACTCAGAAGTTGGTAATTTTTTATATTTTTTATAAATAAAAGAATGAATTTTTCAAAAAAATAAATTTTTACAATTTATTAAGAGGCTTGGGTTGAAAGTTTATGTCTTTTTTTATTAATAATTACCGACCAAAACTTATTTATTAAAAAAATTAATTTTTCTGCCCTCCGGCCGGAAAGCGGCAACTTCCCGGCCGCTGCGCGAATTGAAGTTGCCGTTTTCCGGCAACGTCGAGCAGAAAAATAGTATACACACCTTGGCCAGTAAAAAAGAAAGCCTCAGATCACATGATCGTCCACCTCGGCTTCGCCTCGGCCGACAATTACATGTGATCTGAGACATTTCTTATTTTACTGGCCATGGTATGTAATATACTATTCTTCAAAAGTCAAAAGATCAGGCCTTTCCGTATGTTTAAAGCTATCGCGGAATGAATTTTGTTCAGATTTTTAATTCAATATTTTTTATACAACTTTTGGGTCCGATACCCCCTTAATGTTCTGTACAGAAGTACCTATAGTTTAATCAATACGAAAGGATTCCAGCATGCGTGCAGCGGTGTAAATATTATATGTTTAAATTGTGTGGAGGATTTGAGGAGATGTATAATGCACGAATCAGCATAATATTTGTAACTATAGCTTCCTGTGCGGGACAATTCGCGTTGTCTTGTGACTATTTATTTATCTTATTATTCGTCAGTATAATGTTCTTCAGTAAAAACTTTCATGAGGCTGCAAGGCGTGGAGCTGCAACAATATGTGCTATATTTGCCAGTGTTCTTTTCATGTATGGATTTATTGCAAACGCGCGCGCTGGAACCGCTACGAGATTTTATGTAATAGGTTAAGGGCGATCTAAATGCACAATAGTGTAACGTTTTACGGAAGGTAGAGAATTTATTTCAATCCAAAACCTTATTATCTTGCCTTAATTTTTATTTAATAGTTTTTCAAGTTTAGTTATTAACTCCGTAATTTTTGTCCTTGTTCAAAGTACATTTTATTTACTAGATAGTTACGTTAATTATAGTTTTTTACGTTTACACTTACTTATAAGTAGAAATTAAAAAAGAGAAAATGGCTCGGAAAGTAACTGCTTTGAAAAAATAGTAATTTCCTTGACTAGTGATGAAATGAACTTAACCTTCAAATATTTAAATAAATTTTCCAATACTATTTTTTTTTTATTATTTTAACGTCGCTCTTTTTATGCTCCCAAACCGGTGCTAATCAGCGACGGAGATCATACGATGTCTTGGTGAAGAAAGCACGTGTTGAAAATACAATTGCCAGTGGTGCTTGTATCAATCGGCCGGAGCCAGGAATCGAACCTGGGACCTTCAGATTACGAGCCCGACGCCCTACCGACCGAGCCATCGCAGGCCTCTTCCATTACTATTAATTTTTATACATACATAATTGATCAATTATTTATTTGATAAAAGTCGTCATTCGAAAGATATCTTGATCAAATTGATCGAAAACATTTTTTCTACCTAAATTGTGGCCTAAAACTAGACATATTTCTTATGTATCCTTAAAATTGTGGAAACTATTGTTTAACCTTGAAATTACAGGCATGTTACATAGTAACGTTTTTAGAATAGAAGGACATTGTGAAATGGCTAAGAAAGATTAAAAAAATTGTTTCATTAATTGTGGAGAAAATCTTAAATTTTTTGGTAATTTCAACTGAAACTAGCTTTTTCTAACAAAAAAAAAATCAAATGGATACTACAATTATCATCTAGTTAAATAAATCGATAATAATTTTCAGTCTAATTTTCACATTGTTAATTCATCATTGAATCAAAAAGGAGAATAGTATACGTAAAAATAAGAGATATAGATAACTCTTTGTTTGTCAATAACTCAACATGTGTTCCGAATTTCAGACAAAATATATTTATTATTTTTGGAAAAATCTGTTACCACAAACGTGCACCTAACCTCAGTACGGTTCGCAGATTTCACATTTTTAGTAACGAGTGGTTTTGGAAAACTCAATAATATTTTTCTCTCTACTGTACCACACTATTTGGATATTAACAAGCGAAGAGCAATCGAATCTTATTTTTAACTGTATATTGTTTTATTTGATATAAGGTATAAAGAAGTTTAAAATTGACTTTCACACCCGCGTTAATTAAAAAATAAATACCGGTACTAATTTTTGGATATCACTTTTCGAAGCCTACAATTATCGTCGTTTTATATGATACAGATTGAATAAAACTATTGGTTTCAAACTTATGCATAAACGTATATCGATAACCAACGTGTAAGAAAAAAAAACGAAGAATAACGAAGAAGACACTCAAAGTAAGTTGCTCCGGTGGAAATGAAATTTTATTGGGAAACTCCGGTAAGCAAAGGAGTATACTCTATCGTCCGCGTATATATATATACATATCTCTGTTTTTATTAATAAACGACCTTGCTCTCAGAGTTTAGATTAATGTACTCACTGGGGAGGACTTTTAATAAGATTTAAAGTTTATTTCGGCTTCGAGATAATGAAAATTTGTCGGACGATAAATATAATTTCGATCTCGATCTTTCTCTTTGAAATGCTTATCTTATACTTTAATATAAGATCATCATTTTATAATTCATTATAATATAGTCTTACTTTGGTTTACACTTGACTTTATGCAAGCGTATTTACTACTATTCGAGATATGCTGAATACTCCGATATTAAATAATTCGTCAATCATTTTTAACTTGATAATTCATCAAATTTCTATAATTTATGAATGGTAAATTAAAAGTGAGAAATTCGGTATTGTAATTATTTATTTTAAAATATTTTATAAACATTTGGAGGTAAATTTACTTTATTTTGCGTAGTCGAATCAATTAGGACATCTTTACGTATATTTATTTTACAGTAAAAATGACAATTTTAAGAGTAATATTTTAAATCCACATTTGTAAATTTAAATGTTCCTTACAGCAGTTATTCTAGAACGTTTTGTGTAAAAGAATACTTTGGACAGCTGTTTTGAAAGTCACATTTGATTTATCGAGATTGTTGAATTTATTGAAATTTCCCGCTTAATTTCTACTTTTCGCATTCGTATATGTTTTGTGATTTTCGTTAAAATAAATCCGTCGAAAGTTGATCAATTGTATAACTTGGAAATGGTTAAAAATGTACTGAATAGGACTTATATAACATTGATATAATTTTCGTGCAGTTCCAATTAGTTTAAACGTGTATATTGCCATCGTAAAATGTATATATATATTGCCACGTCGTGTATATGATATAGAATGGAGGCGTGTCCATGCGTCCCTACATTAGATACATGCGTCTTTAAAAAGTTTATTGTACATATAATATATATAAAAATACAAAAATATAGATATTTTTCATTACACTATATTTTCAGTAATATCGCAGGAATAAGAAAATATAATTTTTAATTAATTTAGTAGTTTTAAATAATAAATTAATTAAAAGTTAAATACTAATATTTTTTTTGGTAGTTTCCACGTACACCTTTTTACAGGTTTTTTACGTATCCCCTACACCTTTATTCTATTTCATTCCATTTCCAATTTTACCCCCTCTTTACCCCACCTTCTCGCATTCGCCCGGGGTTATGCCCGTGGAGAGAGGGAAAACCTGTGGCCAAACCCGTTGGGATAAATGCCATTTAGGAAAACCTCCTCCGAGAAGGGCGGTGTATTCGAGAACAATTCTGTTTGGGTGGCAAGGTCACATTGCGTAGACTTTAACACCGAAACCGAATGCCTCACACCTCCCGCTCACGTTGTGGAATGTGAAAAAACACCTAACCGATCATTTAAGCTAAGCCCGAGAACGGTCACCCATCCAAGTGCCAACCGCGCTCGGTGCTGCTTAACTAAATACTAATATTATATTTTGTCGATAAAGTTTAGAATTATTTTAACGATTTTTCATTTTAGACTTTTAGTTTTAAATGAAATTATTAAGATGTGGAAAGGACAAAATTTTTTTTATTTGGGAAAGAACAATAGGCGTTTGAATTCATCTTATATAAATAAGTTCATATAAAATTATTATACAAAATTATACATTTTTTCATGTAGTTCATATGTAAAAAATACGTTATTAATTTCACATTTATACATAGAGTAGATAATTAACTATCTTACATTTATATACAATGCATGATTACTTGAGGTATGGTTGCTTCTAAATCTATTTATTAATACCTCTATATTGTAACCCTATTTCGTCGGCTGAGTGGAAGAACAGTCTATCTCGGAACTTGCTTGGAAAACGATCTATCTCGCGATCTGCTTGGAAAACGCCCTATCTCGGGACTTGCTTGGAAAACGCCCTATCTCGGAACTTGCTTGAAAAACGCCCTATCTCGTAACTCGCTTGGAAAACGCCCTATCTCGCGCCTCGGTTGAAAAACGCCCTATCTCAAATGAAATTTTTCGCTTTCAAATTTTGTAGTGGCACCTGCACTGCGTAACTTAAAAATACGGTCTTTCTAATTAAAATAAATTAATTAGTAAAGTGTTTAAAATTCGGAAAAATATTGTTTAGGCGTCATCGGGACTCCTCAGAGAAAGAGAGACTTCTCTGACTTTATCTGTCTATCAGCGGCGATGTATCGAGTACTTATTATATCACCCGACCTGTGTGCAATTTAAATAATGTTTTAAGTTAATAAAGGTTAAAAAAAAAGTTGAGAGAACGGAGATTTTTAAGCTTAGAATTTTTAAGTTGCGCAGTGGTGCCACTACAAAATTTGAAAGCGAAAAATTTCATTTGAGATAGGGCGTTTTTCAACCGAGGCGCGAGATAGGGCGTTTTCCAAGCGAGTTCCGAGATAGGGCGTTTTTCAAGCAAGTTCCGAGATAGGGCGTTTTCCAAGCAAGTTCCGAGATAGGGCGTTTTCCAAGCAAATCGCGAGATAGGGCGTTTTCCAAGCAAGTTCCGAGATAGACTGTTCTTCCACTCAGCCGACGATTTGTAAAATGATGGTGTCATTTTTTGTTAACAAAATTTTTATAATAAATAGCATCTTTCTTATCATTTGTAAATTTTTATTCGAATTTTTCAATATTCTTTTTCGTATCGTTGTATAATAGACACTAATATTTGTAAAAGGAATTTCAATGCTATATATAGATCCTTTGCAGGAGACAAATTGTGCCATTTTATCAGGATTTTCATTACAAAAAATATTTTATACATGAGATAGAATCCAAAAGACTTTCAGAGAGATATTCGCGTTATAAAGCATATGAAAAGTTTGAATCTAATACGAGCCAGTAAGGAGGAGACTCGAGATTTAAGCCGGTGGATTTAGATAGAGCTCTAACAATGCTTTGAAAATGAATAAAAATTCTAAAATCGTTATTCATATCTGATTTAATCCATTTAATAATACCTTCCAAAACATTGATGACAGCATATCATTCGGCAGTAAATATGGAAGCTTTTATATCCATCAATTTAAATAATCCAGACTAATTCGAACAACTCGCGTATAACTTTTACCTACCTTAAACAGTTTAGATAAATATCAATAAAATTATCTCCAGCCCTGAACTTATTATCAAAGATAAAATTAGAATTATTAAAGTGTGATAAATCCCTTCCTGAGATTAAGTTACAATAAAGTTAAGGATAAAAAACAAATTCTCACATAAAAAGTGTTAAATTTGTAGTAAATATCTGTTGTAAGTGTTTTACTACTATATCAAGCCAAATCTGTTTAAAACAATCTATTTGAAATTCATCGAATATATATATATATATATATATATATATATATATATATATGGAGCATTCCAAGTCAAGTAATCCGACCAAAATTTTAAAATGCATCAAATTGTAGCTACAACCGGGAAATGTTTTTCTGATAACAGAAAAAATTTTTAGATACTGGAATCTATTTGCTCAAAAGTTATTCTAACCTCAAACGTTAAATTTTTCAAGTTTTTTCAACACCCGCTGTGTTTATAGCATATTTATCTCAAAATCTATCAATTATTACTAGTGGTATAACATTACATGTAACACTCGTTGCTAATTATGTCTTGAATTTATCCTTCTAGGTTAGAATTTCTAATCTCAAGGTGAATATCTCATAAACTATATGTCAATATTAAACTTTATTTTCTAATTCAGACGGCCTGGTTAGAATTTCTACTTGGGCAACTGAACTACTTTATTGTTTATATTTTATAAGTTACATTCAGGTTATAAACTTAAAAGCATGTTCCAATTGTTCTTTATAACCATAATTTAATATTATGGTATAAAAATGGCTTAGTTGGTAGAACGAGATACTTCGAGGCAGAAGATCGGAGGTTCAAATCTCGGAATAAATTTGTTTTATTTTTTTCTTAATAAAATTTTACCCGTTCAAAAATAATATTTTAAAACTTGTCTAAGAGATTATTTTAAGTTTATCTAACCTTTATACTAATGTCTAATTAATATTTTTCCAAGTTTGTAATAGTCTCAATGCGTATGTTGATATCAACTTTGTCGAACCTAAACTTTATATCAAGTTGATATTAAGTTTTACATTTTTACGCGGGTAAGACTCAGAAAATGATCATTTTTAATATTTTTCTATAAACAAAAGAATAAATTTTTGAAAAAATCGTGAACGCCATGGCCTTAGGCATCTTTTAAACAGTATACTTAAATTTTCCCAGATTTTTAAATTTGTAATTAAATTCTGATTTTTACGTTGGAAATTAACGCCTCTTTAAACCAATAATTACCGACTGAAAATTGTTTAATCTATTATTACAAACAAATTTATTTCTTCTTATAAAGTTATAACGTGTCATACCGACGCTTTTGTTTTAAACTATCTGTTGAATTTTCTTCAAATTTTTAATTCAATATTTCCAATATAATTCGTATGTTGAAAGGTGTAGATCCCTGTAACTTGGGTCCGACATCCCT
Organism: Theocolax elegans; assembly: GCA_026168455.1. Taxonomy (NCBI): domain Eukaryota; kingdom Metazoa; phylum Arthropoda; class Insecta; order Hymenoptera; family Cerocephalidae; genus Theocolax; species Theocolax elegans. Next base: position 38,293,980 of record CM047431.1, on the reverse strand, counting down.
CTGGTTTCGACAACTTTTTATCAAGAGTCGTTCCAAAAACATCTTTAATCTTTAATAAAAATTATAAATTTTCATTTTTCTTTTCTAACTATTATCAATTTCTATTTCTAAAGTTTTCATGATTTTTTAATTGCATTTATTATTGTTACAGTTTATCGAAATAGCAGTGTCATCCCCAAATAAATTTTATTTTGTAGACATATTTTATATTAAAAGAACATGTCTCGATCCACAAACCTGAGGATTAAGTCCAACGTTAGATTTGAAAGATTTGTTATTATCAATATTAATATTAATAGGTATTAATGTCCTCTCGTAAATTAAATATTAAAGAAAACTTATATACATTTCTTTCGCAAGCTTAAATCAAGTACTTCCTGCATCATTAAATCCGGTATAACATAATCAAAAGTACCTTTGATATTTAGAAATATTGTAATTATTTTGTCATTTATTTAAAAACTTTGATAACTTTTATTATAATGAAAAAACTTCAACTGTCCACGTAAGGGTTTTTTTCTTTTTGAGAAAAATTCAAAAGATAGTAAAAATATTTCAGGAACTAAATAAATCTATACACTGAAAACAAATTTTGTAAAGTCAAATAAATTTGATTTGAATTAAGTAAATAATTTACTAACAATGTCGCAAGTAAATATTTACTTGAACCTAAAAGTAAAAATCTACTTAATTCTAACGAAATATATACTTAAATTCGGTACATATTCATTGAATTAAATAAATTAATTGTTAACAGTAAATAAAGATTTTTTTGAAATAACATAGAATTTCCTACAAATTAAATTTACAAAGAAAGAATTACCTGCAATATAATTAATATTTACTTAAAAAAATAATGTGTGTTTAAAATAAATTTTTATTTACAAATACACTGCTCTAACTTATTATATCTTGAAAATAAATAAACATGTACTTGATGTAAGTAAATATTTCCTTAGTTCAAATTATTGAAAAAAAGGAGAAAGAAAATTATTTAACTAAATTAATTATTATTCATTTTATTTCTACATATTTTATACTGTAACGGGGTGGGTACTGGGGAATATAAACCCCTGGTTAGACCCAATTAGTCCCAACTTATCAACCGAAGTATAACAGTCCCACGTTGCGGCCGGGAATCACTTTGATTTCCGTGCAATGCCGTTAGCAACGCCAAACACTTTGTTTGGCTTTAAATCCGTGTGTTGGGCCTTATAGAATTACAACCGGGAAATTAATTAACAAGTGGAATATTAAGTTAGTCGGCGAGATAGATGATCTCGCCGAGTCAATTTATTAAATAAATAAATAAATACAAACTATTTTTACAATAACTATTAAGGTAGGAGTCGTACTGGCGACTACCCCCGAGGTCAGCGCGGAAAGAATCAATAAAAAAATCGAATTCGGCCGCGTAATTAGCAACCGATCAGGGATCACTAGATGATGGAGTTTTCGTTCAGTCAAAAGGATCAATTTTACAAGTAATCATTACCGACGAAAGTGATTATTAATTATTAATTAATTTAAAATTAGTCATTTCTAAAAAATCGCTCTAACAGCTTCTTCTATATCATTAAAACGACGCGTATACATTTTTTTAGATTTTTAATTTTAAAATTGTTGAAAAGTTTTTGGTTTTTAAAGGTGGGACCCTATAATTTGGCTTTTACATCTTCTTAACAGTCATTACTTAATGTCTAAAATAATAATTTCTGACATTTAAATCAGGAAATAATCAATTTACTTCTATAATATTAAACAAAGTTTCAAATTTAATAATAAGAAAATTCTCTATTAATTACGTGTATTCTTACAAATAAGTAGAAAAATAGTTGTAAATATCAATAATATTAATTGTATAAGATATGATTTTCTTGCTAGGTAAAGAGACCAGGCAGTTTAAATTAAATTAAATATAGTGACCTTTTGAAATTAGATTTTTCATTACACATATTTAATTCACAATATATCAATAAAGAAATACTACAATACTGTTTGATTGTATAGTACATAGATGATTTATAACAAGTTATTATTAACTACATAATGTTTTAAATTTGACATAGTATGCTCGTTATAAACTCCTTAATCGCGTAGGGATTGATATTCTATAAGCCCTTGAGGCTGCACGCGTTGCTGCCGTCTACTCACATCGAAAAGTTTCTTAGAAAAACGTTGTCTGATGCTACATGTTATTTACGCGGTTTATGCGGTTTATGACTCTTCATCTATTGTTGACACTAACGTCCTTTGTTTACAATACTACATCAAAAAAACTCTTGACAATAAAAGTCGCGATGATCACTTCGAAATACACGTTGTTATCTCAAACTGTAAGTGCAGTCCGTACACATAGCTTTACAAATTCTCCACCCGATTTTTGGGAGCAGAAGTGGTGCTGCCGTCAGATAGGCTGAGTTCATATTCGACAATAATTATGGACATTTAAAGAAAATAGAGTTTTTACCACACAAAATCAGAGTTAAGCACCGTAGCTATTGATGTAATGATTAATTACATATTGCTTAGCTGATCAAAAAGTCAGCATTTTCGACGAAAAGTGATAAGCACGAAGTAACTTCGGTATGTATTCTGAACATTGATTCATACTTATCACTATTCGTCGAAAATACTGACTTTTCGATCAGCTAAGCAATATGTAATTAATCATTACATCAATAGCTACGGTGCTTAACTCTGATTTTGTGTGGTAAAAACTCTATTTTCTTTAAATGTCTATAATTATTGACGAATATGAACTCAGCCTATCTGCCGGCAGCGCCACTTGTGCTCGTAAATTTTCGGGTGGCGTATTTGTGAAGCTTTTAGTACGGACTCCCCTTAACGGGGTGCCATAGTCAATATTTATCCTCCCTACCTTATCGGCAATCGTGATTATTAGTAATAAATTTGTAAATAAAACAGTATGTAAAAAAATAAGAGAAGAGGCGCCTTCGTTTATTGATAATTTAACTGTGTGCTGAATTTCAGATTAAAATTATATTGCGTTTTTGAGAAAAGTCTTACCAAAAATGTGAACCTAACCTCAATGAGTGAAAAGATTTGATATTTTTGGTAAGACTTTTCTCAAAAACGCAATAATATTTTAATCTAAAATTCAGCACACAATTAGATTGTCAATAAACGAAGGCGCCTCATGTCTTATTTTTTCACATACTGTTTTACTTTTTTATTAATTAATCATCAAAAATTGAGTATGGAACCCCTTTAAATTAAATAAAATTTTGTTTGGTTCTAGTGAACATTTTCTTTAATTAGCGTGTAAGACTGCATTAAAATTAAGCAAATATTATTTAAACTAAGACTAATTGGATGTACAGTTAGATGTAACAGAATTGTGTTTGATGACAGTAACAAATTTGTTTGAATGCTCTTCATTTTTTTCACAATTTTAGAAAATATTAAACTAATTACCTAATTTTAGAAAATAACTATATTATAATTAAAATTATATTATAATTAAATAATTATATTACATAATATAAAAATAAAACTAATAAATATTTACTTAATTACAGTTAATTCGTTTGTTATTTACAACTATAATAAAAAGTAGTAAATATTTTTTATTCTTTAGAAAATTATTATTTAATAATAATTGGTAAAATAAATTTTGTCGATCAGATAAATTTTATTTAAATTCTATTTCTTAAAAGTAGTATATATTTACTTACATGGTATTGTGAAATTATATAAATAAATTTTTTTCTTTTAAACAAACTAAATATTAATTTAAATAATTATTTACTTAAATGTAAATAATATTTACTGAATTTTAGTAAATTAGTTGATATTTGATAATAATAATCTTTTAAAACAAGTAAATTATTTACTTAAAAATGGCTTTTAAAACGAAATAAATTAATTTATTTGATATTAATAAATAATCTTCTATCTTTAAAAGAATTTTACTTTTATTAACATACTGCATACTTGACTATAATTAATTAAATTATAATACGTAGCAATATTAATTTTAAGTAAATATTATTTTGATTCAAACAATTGTTGTTTAATTTAAGTAAATATCTATTTGCTTTAGGTAAATGTACTTTTAGTAAATTTATTTATTATATATAAGAAAATTTTTTTTAGTGCAGTTTAATTTTTTTTTCACAAGATTTCAAACGACATGACGTCAATGAAATGGGTCTAGCTATATTGGAATTATTTTTAGGAATAAAAATAATATAAATAATATTTCCATTCTTGCGAAAATAGATCCGAATTAAGTAGATCATTGAAAATGTTTACTAAAATTCTTTTATAAAAGTCCAGTAAAATGTTTAATACATAATAAGATATATCTCGTCTTGATCTGAAACAGACATTTCTAAAAAATTAAAATAATATTTTTTATTCTGTAAAAAATTTAACAATTTGCACACATATATTTTTTAAAAATTTGGAAATACATTATAGCTTGATATGACATACTTATTAATAAAGTCTAAGAATTTAAAACAATATGTATCAGTTTCTAAACTATCAAGAAAATAACGCCAATTAATTTTGTATATATAATTATCATTGCTTTCAATCACGATCGGAAAATGTTCACTACCCGAGAAATAGTTTAAAACATACCAGTTGGACTCGAGGACACAACACTCAGATAAAAATAATAAATTTTTGTTACAAAAACGCAAATAATTGTTAGTTTTTTTTTTAATAAAAACGCATCAGTTCAAAATTATTCAAGATGTATACTAAATGTAACCGTTCAATCAAAGCATTCAGTAATGTTGGTATAATTAATATAATTATTGTTATTACTTTATCACAAAAGGTTGTGCACATTAAATTTCCTTAAATTATAGAACTTATCAAAAAGGTGCCACTACAACTTTGGTAGATTAAGTCAATGCCACCTAGCGGTGACCCGTGGAAACTCCCGCGTAATTAAAATTTGTTTACACATATATACTACATTTGAAAAGCGAAATACGAATAGGAAATTTTACTAAATTTGATGGTAAAAGTTTCATATTGACATATAATAAAATACACAAGTCACAACTTTTACAATATAACGTATAGTAAAATTCAAAATATTTATTTATACTTTTACAAAATATATAAGCGTAAGTATTTCTCAAATTTTTCTTTTCAATTTCTTATTCTAATTCAAGTATGTACCAGTATTAATATCTAACATAGTAATATATATACTCAAGTATTTTTATTCATATACAGATGATGTGTTTCAAACACTTTTTAAACCAAATGTGTTATATGTTTTGTACACGAAGAAAAAAGTTTTAGTAAAAATGACAGTAATATCGAAAAATCGAGATATTGCAAACATATATTATAAAAATAAATTTATTTATTTATTTATTCAATTATTTTTCTTGCATCACATCAATTTTTAAATTTATTTGACATTTTTTGTGATTATTCTTTCAAGTAACTGTTTAACTTTATACGGTCTCTTTTATTTTAACAGTTTTTTGTTTATCTGATAACAAATAATTTATTAAAAAATAAAATTTGTTTTAAACATTTTTATTTTTAAATGAAAAAAAAATTTTGTGTAAAGTTTGCACACTTACTTGAAAGAATAATTACAAAAATTTTCAAATAAATTAAAAAATTTATGTGTCGCAAGGAGCATTTGGGAACGAACACTAATTTTTGATACATTTTTCTGCAGAACTTTAATTAAAATGACTATGTCTTGTAATTTTCCAGAAAAGCTTATATTTTTACTAATACGTCACAAGAGTTTTAAATAGTAAAGATGAATGACAAAAAGAAAATTGTTTTAGACATAACCCTGTACCCTTATAAATGCGTAATAAAAATAAAATCAAATACTAAAATCCCGTTCATCTCGGGTAAAAATAACGACAAAAAGAAAGAGTTAAAACCATCATTATCAATATACTTTCTAAATCTAAGATAACGCGTTTGTGAAAATGTTTTATAATTGTAGAAAAATTCTGAGTTACTCTTGCGATACGTTTGAATTATAACATTTCAAAGAAACTAGAATACTTTTTTTTTCGATTCGTACGATGTGAAATTAAAGGAGAACGGCGAACGCATACAAATTTCCTCAGATTAAGTTCGCATTCAAGAGCTTAGCAAATTCATCCTTTATATATACTAGATTTGGCTCCTCAAATTTCAAATGTCAAATGAAGACAGACAGAGAGGACTTGTATATAGAGCACACGCACACACACACACACACACATATACGCGTACATTCGCTTATATACTACTATACGTGTGCAAGAGACAATGAAACGCGGGGGAACGACTAAAGTCTGAAACGAGATATGTCTTAAAAATCGATTATTTCGTCTCGCTTCTGTTTGTTCTAATTTAACATTTATTCTGCATACTTATACGTATACGAGCAAGCCGTCAATTATTTGTTTTTCTTTTCGTTACCGTATAAGAGCGATCGTATCTCAAAATTACTAGAAGGTATATATATGGGCAAGTATCTTGAAAAAAGGAAAAGAAAAAAGAATTTAATAACATAAAAAATTAGCTAGCGCAGAATACTTGAGCAAGCAGAATCAGACGGGTGAAGGGGTCTGGGTTTTAAAAAAAAAAAGGAGGAAAGACGAGCCGTCGACGTCGCATGGACGAGAACAGCGCGGTGCAAACGGGGAGGAAAAGGGGAAGAGAGACGAAGAGAGAGAGAGAGAGAGAGAGAGAGAAGTGCACGCCACCTTTTACCTCCCCTTTGGGTATATTGATCGTAACTTGCAGCATCCAAGAAAGAGAGAGATGGTAATATTCTCTGCATTCGACTCTGAACGTCTGCTAGCTAGACCTTTTCTCCTTCTCTCCCTCTCTTTTACGGTGGATGCGTTCAAGGTGGATAGGTATAAAGGTGTATATATACCCTTTTCCTTTTTTATTTCCATTTTATTCAAGCATTTATCAAACTCTCTTTCCTTTTTCTTCGCTGACTCTTAATAAATCTATTATTAATGTCAATCTAAATTGGTTATGTTCGACTTGTTCATCACGGCAAAACGGGTAAATCTTATCGTTCAATGTTTTCTTTAGTTGTTTATGTTACTCCAACAAAATAAATGTATGATGATACTGTTTTTTTATCAAACTAATTGTTATATTACTTTTTCATAGGAATAATAAAGAACTAGTTTGTTATAATTATTTTTTACCATTTTAGGAAATTACCATAAATTCATAAAGATAACTCAAAAATTCTGATGTTACGGATTTATATGATTGTTCAGAAATAAACTGTAGGTAAATATAAAAAAAAAGGTGGAAATATCTATTTGTAGCCACGAAACGTTAAAAATAATTCTCTTTTACCAGGATTATTAAGTAAAATAAAATAAGAGAAGTAAAATGAGAATGTAATATTTTTAATTTTAATTAAATTTTGGAAATATCAATTCTTTATCCCATTCGAATATTCTTCCTGGTAGAAAATAAGTCATTTTTAATATTTTAAAATTAAAAATAGCCATTTTGTAGCTTATAAATAACCATTACAAATATGATTTCAAACGACATGAAACACTATCAGTACCAATTATATCTCGTGCAACTAGTCAGATTTTTACATTAATAATTTGTCTTTTTTTATTCACGAATCTAGCTTCTTAATAATTAAAATAAAGTAGCTAATATTCAAGATAGCTCCTACATAAGTATTCTCGAGTCAAATAAGAGATAAAAAATAATTTTTGTATTTTTAATAACTAAACAAAATTTAAAATTATTTTTATGATTTTTTTTATAATGTTTAACATTAGTAATGTTTGAGCAAACGATGATAAAATATATTGAATAAATCTTTTAAGGGATTTTGGTGTGACACTTTTTCGTACATTTAACCTCAATTTCTGTAGATTTTCTTTCTAAACTGTCAATTTACTCGTCCAAAAATCGTTACGATTTCCCACAAATTTGAAATATTTGACTAAAACTTTATTACTAGAACCGTGTACAATAGACTTTTTTTTATAAGTAATACTGTACTGCATAGAAAGTTTATTACGTATAATATTCTACTACTATATGATACTCCATCTAGCGGTAAAAATTTATGACGTCGTCGTATAATATACTGCGTTATTAAACCTCGGATAATGCGTGGAAATATTAAAATTGTTTTAAAGAAAGATATCAACGAATCACGATTTTTATTTCAAGTGATAAAGAGTACCTATATGTATAACTGTTTTCTTTTGTTCATAATCCAAACGCTATATATATATAATATTCTGAATATATCAATTTATGAATAATACTTTATAACAATTATTATACGATGGATCAATCGTACATATAGTATTGATATGATAGAATCATTTATACGTCCACAGTTTGTGCTCATAAAATTGATCCGCATATCCTCTGACGATTCTCAATTTTTGGTGGAGATAATGTTAAAGTTGTGCCGGAATTAGAATAATAAATCCAAGGAAATAGACAGACGCGAACAAAAATTGATAATAGATTCTAATGAGAAGGTTAAATTAATTTAATATCAGTAATTGCTTTCTCTAAACGATTTATCTCAAAGGCTCTTAAGAGGTGGTAAATGGCGAATGGTAACTAGAATAGAATTTCAGAAATTCGTATTATGCAGAAAGCTTTTCATAATATTTTAAGTAGTGCCAATTTTTTCACTCTCTATTTTTCAACGAATTAAGTAAATATTGCTAAAAAAAATGAATTTGTATTTTTAGGATTTTAATGGGATGTGCTTATCACGGTAATTTGAAAATTAGATAATAGGTTTAAACAATTTAATATACACCTGCATGGTTTATAGGTTAACAAATACTTTGGTTTTAAAAATACACCCAATAAAATGATGGATTATATATATTGGTAAAATTTGATCTCTAATCGTCTAACCATCAATGCCCAAAGATCATTTATTTATACTGTATGATATCAGATTCTTTTGTAAAATCCGATACCCACCATCAACAACATGGTTAATCTCGTGTACCGACCCTAAAAAGATTCAAAAGAAAAGATAGGACGAAAGATCCTGTTTGCAAAAATGCATATTTTATCATAATCGCTAGAAGCGTCAACTTGGAAACTTCTTCCTTTTTTTTCTCGTCGAGCTCGTACATGCACGATTAAAAATTCATCGGTGAACTCGTTTCATAGAATTTCTGTGCTTCGAGGATTGTTAGCATACTATTCTTTCTTGTAAAAAAAAGAATAAAAGAAAATTTCTCGTATTTACTTTATGAAGTATGTCGGAGGGTTACGTTAAATCCCGAGCGCGATAAAAGAAAAAGATGAAGTGCAACTTATTTTCCCTTGTCTTTCGTTAATTTTTAGCTCACTCGATAATTAATTTACATTTTTTTTCGAGGGTACGCTATAGGAGAGGTGAGTACAGTCAATTAAGGGATTCATAATATTACACCGCACTATGTATATAAGTTAATTTAATTAAATTGTCTCAAATGTTTTATCAATTATACATTTACACGGGAGAAAGAATAATTTTTTAATGTTTTACTTAATTAACTCACGTCGTTGAATATTCTTTTTCCATTATCAAGCTCACTTTAATTGTTACGTTTATAACCGAGATCGCTCACTCGAACATATATATATAACTATTCATCAAAGTATTTTTTTAAACAATGCTAATATAAGTACCAACGGTTTTGTTGATTTTAAGGATCTTTAATTACGACGGTTTATCCTCCATCCATCCGCCCTAAAAGTACATTTTTTTTTCAATTAGATAAATCCACGACAAATTGAATTATCAAAGTAACAATCTCTTTCCAGTGGGTTTGTGGGTGTGTCTGTGTATTTCGACACCTCAATTTCACAGAGTTGGATTATGGCGATTTTCCGAAAGCTTCACCAGGTAATGCGAAAATCTCATTTCTCTTGCTTAGCTCCGAGAAATTTTATTGCCCAGGGAAAACGAACTGCTGCGCGAGTCTACCTTTACAAACTACACCACTGAATATCTCAAAATATTTTATAGAAATTTTTTACAAGTATACTTTAATAAAATTACTATACCTCCTGGTTTTCATATGTATAGCGCTACGTTTATCTTTTGGAGATGGTAAAAATATTTTTCTTATGTTAATAGCCACAGGATTTCTCGGAATATGGACGCAATAACGTAACCTAGAAATATATTTTACGTGAATCGTTCCACAACGGTCCGCAGAAGAAGCTTCAAAAGTTTCTATAGGAGAAATTGAAACGATTTTATAAATTAATCACGTTTTATAGAGATGCGCGGGATATATGACCGTAGTCTATAAAATAGCGATTTTTAGCTTAATACGATTCATTAAAAATGTAGACGCAATCCTATTACACCAGGAATATTGTAAAACTAGATATTTTTCTTGATTAGCACGTTATACAATCGTTATTTTAAATATCGTAAGTTTATTGTATCAGTGAAACCCTTATACATTCGAGAACGATCGTTAATCATCATAATTGTCTGATACCTCTAAAGAGAATATAGAAAATAAAATTCTGTATGTATCTAATTATATTAGTGAAATGATAATATTGATATAAATTTGGATCGTTTTGATTGAATTTTATAAGGTCTCATTCAATATATATAATGCATAGTATCTCGAAAACTATCGTTCATATTCGTATTATATACAATTCGTTTAGACAAACTGTTCATCTGAAAATTAGAAAAAAAAATTTTCGATTACACAATTTATGATTAAAACAGACAAAATTACACTTTCACCGACATTTTCGTTATTTTATCTGAAATTTTTCATATTTACTAATTATTTTTATTTGTCACGTATTTACTGATTTCGTAATAAATACCTATGTGATAACAGCAATAATTATCTAAAAGTCGAAAACAAATTTAAACAACGAAAAGTGCAATACAAGTATCTGTAAATAGACATCTCTACAAGGTTTTAATACAAAATATTATATATTTTTTAAAATTTGTGTTACCTACTAATATTACGTAACGATATCGAACCTAAAATGTAAAAGTATAGCATACATGTACATAAATTGTTTTACATTTGATAAATTATGAAACTCAAAGGTGGGCAATTTTGACTAGTGATTTTTATTACGTAGCATTTTCTGTACAATAAACGTAACTACTAAATATTTTGTTATATATTTTTAAAATTATTAAATTTTCTTAAGTTAGGAAACCATATTTTAAGTTCTCATATATCTTCTTATAAGTATCCAATTCTCTAAAAAAAGAACTAGCTAATTACCAGTCCGAAAACTGTTGCGACTTCCACAACATTTATCGTGGTAATTAATCGCGACAAACTTTTTTATCATCGTCTACAATTATTCATTTTTTCAACTTAACGGTTACAATATCTTATAAACGTTGAAAAGTACTTTCCTTTGTAACGTAATCAAGTGATTTTACGACCGTTCGTTTAAATAATTAAAAAAATAATGCAAAGTTGATGTACATCCGCGTCTCCGTAATTTATTGTATACGATTCGCTCGAAAATATAATTGTTTCGAATGAATTACTAAACACGACGGTATAAACCGTAATTAATTTGATTCATCCTCAAGTTTATAACAGTACAACATTTAAAAAGAAAAATAGAATAATTAGTTAAAAAAACTACATTTATACGCGGATTTAAAAACAATCATTTAATTTTCTAAAATTTATTATATTCTGAACAACTGAGAGACGCGCCAAAAACTTTTCTCTCATAACCGATTATCCTTAAAACAGAGCTAGGGTGCGTAATAATATATAGCTTAAATTAATCCACGATGAAATATTACAAGAAAAAAAGATAAGCTATATATAAACTGTTGTGAACTTTATAATCCGTATTAATAATTATAACGTAACGTTAAGTTAAATGAAAACATTTTTATTAAATTGTTCCTCGCATAATTCTGACGATCGAATCAGATTTCGAGAGAATTGAATAAGTGAACTTTTGAACTCGATATTCTTAAAAAATAAATACATACATATGCATTAAGAGTTCAATTTCTCGATCACGTACGACAAGTGTTTCTTAATTCAACTTATTCTAACAAAAAAAAAAAAAATAAGTCTCCGATAGAAGATTCGAGCTTCAATCGGTTATATACGGGTTATATATACATCGAGTTGGATCAATGAAATGGAAAGGTTGAATTTTCATAAAATCGATGAAAGTTACATTTTTCGTTGATAATTTGCGAACGAGCTTATATAAGCACTAATAGAAGGAGACAATTTGGTAAGTGAAATACGCAACGTATGAAGTATAATTACCTTTAAAAGTGAAGGGCAGTCATGTTTCACAAGCTATTTAGAGCTCCCTTAAAACTGGAAAATTTATTCTTCCGGATTTCAGGACGGTAATAACATTAATGACAATTTATGCCATGCCAGTTCTCTTTCACTTGATTTTTCTTATCTTTATATGTCAGTCGACGAACTTCGTAAATAAATAAATTGTAACAATTATTAAAAAAAAAATAACGTATTATTAGTAAATACGACATATAAATTTTGGTATAAGAAGAAGCTAAAAGTATAATAAGTTTCATTGCAAATATCAATAATCATTTTTAATAACATTAACAAATATCATTGCAACTTTTTTATTTTTAGAACGTTGATATATTAATTAGGGAATGTGAAACTTGTTATACCATTCGAGTCACTTATCGACTGGGAATTACTATTTTTGAGTGCCGCACCGTTTTCTCTATTTCCTATGAAATCCTATGAAATCCTGAAAGTTCGTTGTCCTTTGTTTATAAATAATTTATGTTCTTGTGCTAAATTCTAGAATAAATGTTATTTGCATCAATCTGTGTAAAATTCAATTTTACGCACTGCTTTGAATACGTGAAATTACACTTTTGAATACTATAGTGCGTAAAGTAAAAAAATCTATAATATAATTCTATAATAATAATCTATTACACACGTAATGTTCAACGATCACACTAGCGCGTGAAAATTCATTTTACGCCCTAGTTGCATAAAATACTATATTAGTTTTTTATAATCATCCCTTAAGTAAGAAATTGTAAATTAAATGGAAATAGATAGAAATGAAATGATAAAATACGATGAATTTGTGATTATTTTCTTTGCAACATTTGGTTATGTTCAATGACTTAAAATTTATTTCAAAAATTTTTGTAAAGACCTTCACTGCAAAAAGTAATTCAAATTTCTGTCTAAAAATTAGTATAAAGATGGATCTCTTAAACTTTCATTGATTAATACTGTCTTTTAATTATATTTTTTTATTAATTATATTTTAATTCGTCATGATAAAATGGATAACAAATTACACCTTCAAAATGTATGGAAACCCACAAGATTGTTGCCTTTTTCTAAACTAATAATATAATATAATTGTGCAATGAATTAGTTGTATACTTTACAAGATTAATTGTTTCAAAAATTTTATTCTAAACTTTGTTATTCTGAACTTAATTATTATATTTTTAAAATAATTAATTTCGTTAATTAACGTGCCAATCATCTTGGAATTTTGCAGAATTTATAGATTACGACGTAACGAAAAGCAACGTTCTTGTGGTTTCGTTAAAATTTCAAAACAATTTAAAAAACCACTGCCAATTAATTGGCACGTAACTTCTTCAAATTAATACGTCGATCCTATATGTAATATATTACTCAAATATAGTATTATTGAATTATTTAAAACAAAATGTTATAACATTTCTAAAAATATTATTCTTTCCAGATTGAAACTTGTATAGCTATAGTAATTTGTGTTATTATTTTCTTAATTAAATTAAATAATTATTTTCATCAAGTGGCATAGAAATTTTAGATGACATCAATTAAAAATATAAAAAATTATCTTTTTTACTTTTCTCAATTATTTAAAAACATTTTCTTCCAAAAATACTATAAAGTTACAATATTGAACACGTAATTAGTAATGAATTGACAGCGGTTTCTGTTCATAATAAGAAAATTCTGTTCAATCAGATTGAATTTTTCGCAACTGACACATAAAAAACTTTTGATGGTATCAATTAAAAATATAAAAAATTATCTTTTTTTGCTTTTCTTTGAGTTTTCTAAAAAGATTTTGTTCAATAATATGGTTAGTTTAACATTAGACTACTTTATAAGTAAACAAAATTTTAATAAAAATTACATTTTTGTTTATAATTTTTTTCTCAAAAACTAATTCATGAACGACGTTTCCAAAGATATGATCAATTAAACATTTTGTACAAAATTATTTAGTACTTAATAACTTATGTAATAATAGATATTTTGAGCTGATAAACAATAGGGATCAAAACTACTAAAAGATTATTCTTTCCCAAAATTTCAAATGGATTGAATGCTTTTTATTCCCGAAAACGTTCAACATAAACATCCCAATTTTTTCACAGTTTAATTTTTTAAAACAAAACTAATCGATATAATTACTTGACATTTTTACAGTACATACTATTAGAAGGTTCCTTCATCACAAATTTTTCAGCACACTTGGCTGATTAATTTCCAAAATATATAAAGTATTTTTAAAGAAATCATTTTTTTAAATAACAAAAAACCTATAATAGAGATTATAAGTCAATCCAAAATCGATGAGATAGATTTTTTATTATCTATAAAGTACATTTGGTCCAAATAAAAAAAATTAATAATATTATCAAAATTTTTGAAAAACTAATTTTTTTAAAATCGAAAATTCGGAAAATAAAAAGCAAACTATGCACGCAAGCTTGGCGATATTGACCGAGTAGTTTCAAAAATACACCGGTGCCCACACGCAGACACACATCCACACAGACATTTTCTAAAAACAAGTAACTTCAACTCCTGATAAAATTATGATTAAAGCATATAACATGTTTTTAGCGACTCGAAAAATTTTACTAATACAAAGCTTCCATATTAATTAAAAATATTAATTTTATTATACTCTTTCGTATTAATTTGAATATTTTGAGGCGATAAATTGTACGGGATACATATACAAAATCTTGTGAAAATCGAATATTTGGAAAAGTGGTTCATTCTATAATAAACAAAAGTTTACTGTAAAGAGAAAAAAATATGGATTCTCATCAAACCGAAGTTATCGTTTAATTAATTCTCATGGCTAATTAACTTTTGTCTGGAGGATCGCATCTTAAGTACCAGGTGTCAATAATCCACTTTTTATACGAAAATCCAAGTTGGACGTATCGATTGAAGATCAAGAGAGTAGATGAGTGTTCGATACGCTTGTCAATTTCATTCGCGTTCTTTTTCATCTATAGATATAGTTGGACGATTTGTGTGTCACGAGGATTTATTCGATGTTCTTTCAGATATAGCGTTTACGTGGGATAATTCCGAAAATTATTATGCATATATATTAGATAGAAAAAGAACTTTTTAAAAAGAAATTACAGTGATTGTGCGATTTGTACACTGAGATACATAAATCTACGAGATATGATATTTTCTGACAGTTAACTACATTGTCATTTAGATTTTGAGGTTAAAAAAACGTTAAATCGATATGAATTTTCCTAATAGTTAGCAACTAAAATTTATATTTTAGGACAAGCATTCCTTTATCGAGTATATATATATATATATCGACTGTTCGACAAATGTCATAATAGTGTAAGAAATCGGAATAATAATTTTTATCTTGTTGTCAAGATAGTCAGTCTACCCTGCTAAAATTTGTATCAGTTTTTACTTGAATATCACTTTCCTGACTACAAAGAAAATAATTGATTTTTGATCTAAGCAGAATTCTTGTTAAATATGCTTCAAGAAGAAAATCTGTTTACTTGAACGTGATTCTTTTGTAATCAAACGGATGCTTCTATAATCGAGCGGAATTTCTTTTTTTAAAAATGAGAGATAGTACAACTCAAAAATCGATCAATATTCTAAACAGACATATTTAGAAAGAATTCCGCTTAGACCAAAAATATATTTTTCTCAGTGTAGAATGTATAGCCAAATTTCGGTGAACTTTTTATTAAAAACATAATTTCCTTTTGGCCTATAGTATCGTAACGTTTTAATTAATAAATGTACGCTACCATTATCAATGTACCATTATTACATGTACGCTACATTAATGTAGTTTCGAAATTTCGTCCTAATTCAATCCACAACGAAAAGCTATTCATCTTTTAAAAGTTACAAATATAGAAGCGATTCAATAGAAAGACGCACATATACATATATACCTATATATAAATCGAATAAAATAATTAAATCAATATTCTTGTGCTAATTTCAATAAAGATTATTGATGGATCATATACGAGAGGTATTCTACGCGTATTAAATTTTAATCCCATTTATCGTATAATAATGAGATTATCAAATAACAAAGTGATTGATTAACTTTCCGACCGGATAATCCAATTTTTCTTTTTTTACGAGTTTTAATTTTAATAACGCCCACCGCGTATTCGCGATATCTTTAAGTCACCTTCAAAATTTATGTTATTAATAATTTATGAATATCCGCGCCTAGGAATTGTTTATCGAATGGAAAACAAACTTCTTGATTCTTTATACATATGAATTTGTCGATGCAATTAAAACACAACGGCGACTCGAATATGTAAATTTGAATTATTTTCTTTTCAAGATATACCGATTATCCTGATGACATTATTTATCGACACGAAAATCAATTTGGGAATCGATGTAACTTTGAAGTCTTAAGAGGAACATCGAACAAATAGTTTGGCGAAGATGGCGCTGGTAGTCCGAATGGAATTTACGCTGCCGAACGCGCTCGTAAATTCTTGGGGCGTAAATTCAACGTCTCTTGGAGCTTTTAGCCTCGAACCAATCCAGCGAAAGACGTGGTCCAACGTTTTATTGGCCTTTGTCTCCATCTCATGGTACAATCATTTTTTTCTCCTTCCTTTCTTTTATTTCCTTTTTTTTTTTATCAAGAGCCTTTGATTCCGCCTCTCTTATACGTTCACGCTTTTACGGAAGTTTACCTCGGCATCTATTTTATGTTTGGTGATTTCGACGTCCTATGAAAATTAAATAATCGTTTTATACTTCACGACTGCTGAACCACTTGAATTTCGATAACTGCGAGGTTATGTTATTGTAACGTATATGCGTTATAAAATCAAAAATTCATATTTCCTGCGGTCAAATTATTAATTCTAATAACTAATAAATACCTACATTGAAAAAACATTTTTAGAAGGAATAAATCTATTCCCTCTAGAAATATATCTAAAGTAAAGGTCAGTTTGTTATGCACTAAAGAAGTATACTTATATATGTATATAGATTAATTTTTGTCAAATTAAAGAGTAAGACATATAACGTATTTCTCTGTCAAAGTGATCAGTCGAATGTCTTAATTTATTCGTTAAATCTATACCGTTACGGTTTGCGTGTATGTGTTCGCGCTCAATTTAATAGGAGCAGAATTAGTGTGGGGTGGAAACAATCAATGGAGACACTCAATTTCTAACACTAAATTTAATGCAGTTTATTTTACACAGAGAAGAAAACTATTTTACAGTATTATGTACAAACAGATGAAACTGTGCGCTAGAGCTGTGGCGAGCGCGCCAAGTTGCTCTGCGAGAAATCGGTACTGCTGTGCGCGAGGTGTCTCGGTTGAGAGTCGGGCGCGAAGTGGGGTGAGAGGCTAGAAGACGGCGCGCGGCTCGAGAGTTTGCTTGCGCGGCCGGCGCTCTCTCTCTGCTGTCGGTAAGGCGGGAGTCTGCGCTTGTGGCACAAGCTCGGCTTGGGGTGCCACAGCCACTCCCCTCCTAGTGGATGACGTACAAGGAAGGCACGATGATGAAGTTGATGTTGCTGGATGCTGTACGTTCTCGTCGTTTCTTTCATCTTGAAAGGTGACAGAAGGGCGAGGTCTCTGTTCTGGTTGCTGGATTGAAGGTTCGTCAGCGGCAGTGTAAGCTGGCTTGAGAGAATCTGTGGAGACTGTTTTTGGTTCTCCGTTGACGTCAATGATGTATCGTTTCTCGTCCAGTCGTCGTAGAACTCGGTGAGGACCTGTGTATGGCGGAGTCAACGGTGGTTTTATTGCGTCTACGCGTTTACACACATGAGTACAGCTGTGTAGGTCCTTGTGTACGAAGTGTTTTGGCTTGACGTGGTGAGACGTTTGTACAGGCTTGAGTAGACGAAAGTGGGAGCGAAGTTTCTCGATGAACGTCTGGTTATCTGCCGTGCCTTGTTGAGTGATGAAAAAGTCACCTGGTACACGAAGTGTCGTTCCAAATAGGAATTCTGCAGGCGAAGCTTGAAGGTCTTCCTTGTAGGCAGTTCGAAGTCCTAAGAGAACTGTTGGTAAGAGTTTTGGCCACGGTGTTTGTGGGTGGCACATTAGTGCGGATTTAAGCGTCCTGTGCCATCTCTCAAGAATACCGTTGGATTGTGGGTGGTATGGTGTTGTGTGGATCCTTTCAGCACCTATGAGGCGAGCTAGAGCTGTAAAAAGGGCCGACTCAAACTGTTTACCTTGATCTGTCGTAATCGTGAGTGGCGATCCGTAGTTTGCGATCCAGTTGCTGTAGAATGCAAATGCAACTGTTTCGGCTTGCATGTCCTTGAGTGGTACTGCTTGAGGCCATCTCGAGAATCTGTCGATCATCGTTAGACAGTAGCGGTAGTCGTCGACTAATGGGAGCACGATGAGGTCGAGATGGACGTGGCTGAAGCGTTGATCCGGTACATCGATATTTGTTGGTGGTGTTCTGACGTGCCTGTGGATTTTTGCACGTTGACAGGCCAAGCATTCTCTTGACCATTTGATAGCGTCCTTTTTAATGCCTGGCCAGATGAATCTTTCCTTCAAGAGTTTTGAAGTGACGCGACCACTGGGATGAGCTGGACCATGAATAACGTCGAAGGCTTTTCGTCGAAGCTCGATTGGTAGGTACGGTCGTACGAATCCGGATGACGTGTCGCAAAGGATTCTTTCTCCGTCTAAGATTAGCGGTTGTAGCTTGAGTGAGGAGTTGACGAGAGCTTGATTGTCGTTGACGTTTTCATTTTCTTGTGCTAGACGGATGTTTGCTGGATCGAGAGTCGTTGGCATCGAGATTGTGTTTACTCGTGAGAGGGCATCTGCGACGACGTTGTCGTTGCCGGCAATGTGCTCGATCGTCAGACAAAATTGACTGATGTAGGCAAGTTGGTTGAGTTGTCGTGGCGATGCTTTCTCCGGACGTTGGCTGAGTGCTTTGAGCAGGGGTTTGTGGTCTGTTCGGACGAGGAACTCGCGACCTTGGAGGATGTGCTCGAAGTGCTTGAGAGCTGCGAAAATGCCGAGTAGTTCTCGATCGTAAGGGCTGTACTTTGCTTCTGCTGGAGACAGTTTTCTCGAGAAAAATCCAATTGGATGCCAGGTCTCGTTTTCTAACTGTTCTAAGGAGGCTCCTAGCGAGGTAGAAGAAGCGTCTGTTGTGAGAGCAAGCTGAGCGTTGGGTGACAGGAAGCTTGTAGTTGCAGCGTCGGCGAGGCTTTGTTTGCACAGGACGAAGGCTTCTGTGAGCTCGGGAGTCCAAGTGATTTTACGCTTGTCTTTCTTTTTAGCTCCGCGTAGGAGGTTAGTCAGGGGAGCTTGAGTTTTAGCTGCAGCTGGAATGTGAGCTCTGTAGTAGTTCAGCATGCCAAGGAAGCGACGAAGGTCCATGATAGTGACTGGTTTCGGGTATTCCGTGATTGCTGTCACTTTGTTGGCTGGAGGCTTGAATCCGTTCTTGTTGATGACATAGCCGAGGAAGAGTACCTCGTTTTGAGCGATGCTGCATTTGTCGAGATTGACAGACAGGTTACTTTTGGCAAGTATGTCGAGGACGATTTTGAGGTGCTGGACGTGTTCTTCTGTGGAGCTGGAGGCGATGATGAGGTCGTCAATGTAGGCTCGAACGAAGGGTAAATCTCGAAACAGATTGTCCATGTGTCGCTGGAAGGTCTGCGTCGCGTTGCGAAGTCCTAGAGGCATCCCGAGGAACTCGAAGAGTCCGAATGGAGTAGTGACAGCAGTTTTGGGAATGTCCTCTGGAGCGACGGGGATCTGAAAATACGCTTTCTGTAGATCAAGCGTGGAGAACACAGTGTTACCGTGGAGACTGAGTAAGATGTCCTCAATACGGGGAATTGGGTAGCGATCGGGCACTGTGATCGCGTTCAGTCTGCGGAAGTCTCCGGTCGATCTCCAACCTCCTTTGTCCTTTTTAACCATGTGCAGCGGGCTTGCCCATTGGCTGCTGGATGGTCGAATTATTCCGTGGAATAGCAGTAGGTCAAAGTCGTTCTTTGCAGCTTGAAGCTTCTCTCCCAGGAGACGACGAGGGCGAGAGAAGATTGGCGGGCCCGTCGTTACGATGTGGTGCTGGACGGGGGCAGATGGTCCCTTTGAAGGTGGCGAGGCTGTGTGTGACAGCTTGTACAGTTGTTTACGAATTTCAGCAAAGCTGTCCTGCTGGATGGTGCTAGATTGAGGGCTTGCTGCAACGACGCTGATGCCAAGTAGTGGTGCTGGATGGGTTATTCCTTCTGCGAACAGCGGTGTTGACAGGTCCGTTATGCGATGGCGTCGTAGGTCTACGAGTAGGCCATAGTGCGCTAGAAAGTCGGCTCCAAGTATTGCCGTTTTGACGTCTGCTAGAATGAACGGCCAGGTAAAGGCTCGACGTAGTCCGAGGTTGAGCGTCATCAGCTGTTTCCCATACGTGTCGATGATGGTTCCGTTGGCCGCCGCAAGTTTGAGCGTGTCGAGGGCAGATCGCCGTTTAGCCGCTGAGCGGGGCAGAAGAGAAACGATTGAGCCAGAATCAATTAAGAATTTGATACCTGTCGTGCGGTCGAATACATGGAGTCGTTTTTCCTGAAGGGCAGGCAGATTGGGTGGGTCCGATGGACTTAGGCTGCCAGATGCTGCCTGGACAGTGAACAGCCTCACGCGTTTCCCTGCTGGTTAGCAGTCGGCTGCGCTTTGAAGTTGCACGGCTGCAAGCACTTTTGCGCTGATGCACCAAAGCGACGGTGGTAGTAGCACGTGCTGTCTGTCCGGTTTGGTGATTGAGAGCGAGATCGTGAACGTCGATTGTTGTTGGAGTTCCCTCCTCTCGGGTTGGCTGGATTGTTGGCGAGTTTCCCAAGAATTTCTCGCTGAAGGCTGATCATTTGAGCGATGAGCGTTTGCAAAACTGTCGGCTCCGCGTCATGCTGGACTGCGCTGATTGTAGCTGGAGGATGTGAAGCGTTGACCGTCGTGTAGCTGGAGGAAATCGGGCTCTCGACAAGCTGATCGGCTGCTGAAATTAACTCGTCGATTGTGTTAGTTTTGAAAATTTTCAATACATTTTGCGCGTGTAAAGGTAAAAGCGCGAGCCATTTGACGCGAAGTACATCGTCGCTTATGCTGTCGTCGACGAGCGAGCGCATGCGACGAAATAGCTGGGACGGTTTCTTGTCTCCGAGCTCGATTTCGTTGAGAACCTTTTGCAGCTTCTTATCCGGCGAGTCGGTGAGACGCTCGAGTATACGTGTTTTGAGCGTGTCGTACTTATTTTCCGCGGGTGGGTTTTTTAGTAGGTCGGCGATTTCCACGAGCGTGTTCGCGTCGAGGTGGCTTACCATGAGATGATATTTCGTGTCGTCTGCGCGGATGCGGTTCACCTGGAATGCCGATTCAATTTGGTAAAACCAAAGTTGCGGCTGTTCGCTCCAAAATTTTGGAAGTTTGCAGTTTCCTACAAGCGCAATGTCGTTTGGCCCATTTGCG
Source organism: Theocolax elegans (assembly GCA_026168455.1). NCBI lineage: Eukaryota > Metazoa > Arthropoda > Insecta > Hymenoptera > Cerocephalidae > Theocolax > Theocolax elegans. The sequence continues at coordinate 38,272,218 of CM047431.1, read as the reverse complement.
TCGTTCGCCATGTCGGTTTGGTTTTGTAGGTTAGCCACGTGTCCGGGATGTGTGGCGTTTTGTGTGTTGAGGTTAGGACCGCCGATAAAAATATTGAGGTTAGGTTCTACCTGAGGTTCCTCGCCGTTATTTTGGGTAGTTTGTTGCTCGGGTTCTCGTATCGTGGCGTCGAGATCGTTGGATTCCGTCGACGAAGTGCTGGAGTTGTGAGGGCTGGAGTACCGCTCGGTGGTGCGAGAAGAAGATGGCGTCGTTTCCGGCGAACTCGGCATGCCCGGCAAAGTTGCCGCGTGTTCGATTCAACAGACGTCCATTTTGAGTGCACGAGCTGGAGCTTGTTTTTATTGCCTGTTGGAATTGTTCATTGTCCACTGCACTAATTCGCACTCGGGGTCACCAATATACCGTTACGGTTTGCGTGTATGTGTTCGCGCTCAATTTAATAGGAGCAGAATTAGTGTGGGGTGGAAACAATCAATGGAGACACTCAATTTCTAACACTAAATTTAATGCAGTTTATTTTACACAGAGAAGAAAACTATTTTACAGTATTATGTACAAACAGATGAAACTGTGCGCTAGAGCTGTGGCGAGCGCGCCAAGTTGCTCTGCGAGAAATCGGTACTGCTGTGCGCGAGGTGTCTCGGTTGAGAGTCGGGCGCGAAGTGGGGTGAGAGGCTAGAAGACGGCGCGCGGCTCGAGAGTTTGCTTGCGCGGCCGGCGCTCTCTCTCTGCTGTCGGTAAGGCGGGAGTCTGCGCTTGTGGCACAAGCTCGGCTTGGGGTGCCACAAATCAACTATTATTAATAAAAATATTCTAACCGATAAACGAGAAATTTTACGTCGTTCTATGAATAACGAGTGCAACTTAAGTTGAATGACAAAATGTTCGTCGTTGTTATTAAAAAATTAAAAAAAAATTGTAACAACGGTATACATAAAATTCAAAAATAAAATTGAACGAAAATTTTAAAGAATTTCTGAACTCGCAAATCTGATAAAATAAAACATGAGAACAGTTTCTTAAATACTTTTGACCTAGAAACGAAACATTTCCTTAAAGTATTCCTTCCGACGCGTAGAAGTCGCGCGTTAAAATAACCGAGCGATAAAATATTAAAAATAAAAGAAAAAAGAAAAATCACCTAGTTTTCAAATGAAAAATCTGAAATGGATGAGAAAAGAAAGAAAATTAAACGAAAGAATTTCATCAGTGATGTGTATATGTACGTCCCAAGCGCACTTGGTGTCACGATTTCCAGGGCAGATATGAAATTGTGAAATAAAACAGTTTTCCTCTTATCTATGTTTACTGCGATATAAAATTATTTCTGTACCAGTAGACTCGAGCTACGAATTTCCTATACTTACGTGTGTTAATTCCACATTATTGAGTATCCTCTCGAGGTTATTATTAATAACCAGAAAACGTTATAAAGAATATCTCGTTGCTGCTGCTGGTTAGTGCTGCTGCTGCTGCTGCTGCTGCTTTTTTTCGATTTAATTTCCAAGGTAGGTATTATATTGCTTTATAAATTATATCTAGTGGGTTGGTTGAATTTATTTTTCTTCGTTTGTCCGATATACATTTTAATGAAATCCTTTGTGTTTTACCACTGACCGGGTCGAATCGTCGATTCTTTATATATAATTGGTCGCTAGAAATTATTGTTCCGGACCCCTCGTTAATCCTTTTTTTTCTTTTTCTTCTTTTCCTTTTTTAATGAAAATTACGCACACAGCGGTGTATCTTTGTAATTTTTGGCGTATTCGTTAAGTTTTATTGTGCAAAATATTTTATTGTGGGAAAATATAACGGTCTTTGTGTATATATCAAAGTGGTACTTGAGGCACGCGTATTCAGTTACGTTATGAATTTACGTAAACGAGCGCATTATTGTTATAATTCATCACAATAGGAAAATCGTTATAGTTGAGATTTCGTCAACAATTGTTTGTAGAACGCTTATTACAAATTCATTATTTTAAAGAGTTTTTGACGAACCTTTGTAATATATATATATATATAGACATGTAAAACCGCGCGTACAAACTAATTGAGCTAATTTAATTATACTGCAACATTAAAATTTAATATTCAGCATGTAATAAAAAATATTTAAGCATCTTATAAACACGCAATCAATATACAGCGTTGCTAATTCATAACGGTTCACGATGTGTACGCAAGTCAATATTGAATCAAAAACCAATATGTTAATTAAAAATTCATTATCAATATTTAAATTAATGTTAATTAATAAAAATATTATAAAAATATGTCTACCTCATATACAGCAGTTCATATTCAAATCAATAGAGTGAAGGGGATGTCGGGACTCGGTGCCAAATTACAGGGATCTTCCAACCGAAAAGTTATATACAAACGAAAATTAATTCGGATAGCTGAAAAAATTTTAGTTTTTAAAGAAAAAATATTTTTTGTAATAACAATTGAATAAACAATTTTTGACCGATAATTGTTAATAAAAAAGATATAAACTTAAAACATGAAGTTTTTGTTCATATTTTTTTCGTATATTGTAAATCAATATACGAGATAACTATTTTCTGAGTCTCATATGTCCTGAAATAAGGCAATTTGCTAATTAAAATTTTATTTTTTTTATTTATTATCAATAATATTTTAGTCAATGCTTTGTAGTAAAATAAATCTACCATTATACGAACCAATACTTTATATTTACTTGATCAATAGCGATTCAATTTTGCAATTCGTGCACATCTAAAATGAATACTATTTCACATTTTGTTTATTTATTAATTAAACAACATTTCTTTTTCCTCATATATAAATTGCGGCATAGTATAGTAGCCTTTCCACCTTTTTTCATACCAATTTTTGCGATTTCCGAGTAATTTTTAATGGATTTAGTCAAGGTTTTTTGTAGTATCTTGATCATGGAATATTAAAATATACATATACAATTTTTTCATATTTTTTGTTAATATTTATAAACACATTTTGAAAAAAACAGCCCATTTTACGATATAAATTCACTATTGGTCTAACTGTCAGTCGTATTCTTACGAAAATTGGACAGTGGCTTTTTTGGTCACTTCTCACGAATCCGAACTCAAATTTTGAAAATTAATTAAAAGCGAATGCAATACAGTGAATGTTTTATCGAAAATATTAATTATTAAAAGATATTTTAATTGCATCTTCGCGATATTTTTTAGGTAAGGTTTTTTGGGGTCGCTGATTACAAGTCCTTCTTCTTCTTTTTATTTTAAGGATAAGGTTCTCTGAGTGAGATACCGATACGATATAGATTGATTACAAATCCGTTGTCAGATTTTCAAAATTGAGAATGGCGTATCCAGCGTGTCGGATAATTTATCGAAAAATTCACTACCAAAGAATTTTTATCCGCCATTATGAAACGGCTGTTTTGGATTTATAAAAGCAAAAATTTTGACAGTAGACTCTAACTCACAATCAGTGACTACAAAAACTCCCGAGTAAGAAATTTCAAGCCGGAATAGTCAATATAGAAAATGTATGCCGAAAAGGGTTAATTATCATTATCTTAATTTTCCATTTGACATGTTCGTCAGTCGAAACGCAGAGCTTATTTATCGAACGAAGATATTGCAACTTATAGCGCGATAAATTAAAACTCGCGTTCGATTCGCAGCCAGTTCTCCGCGTACAAAACAACGAAAATCTATATCGAACTCGATATATATGTATTATAAAAAAAGAAAAAAGGCACGGGTTACACAAATGAAGTCATCTGGGTGAAGGTGTTGGTGGTATATAACGCATATACAAGCTTAAACGAACCTCCAATAATCCCGTAGACAGTTGGGTAACTAAATTAAGTTACGTCAGCTTCCTGAATACTATGTCAATCCATAGCGTATGAACCGCCGTCTCTCGATGTAGTCACACACTGGAGAACCTCTCAATTTTTTTTCCCTCGATGTCGCTTCCTTCATTAATAAATGGCGCTGCACTTCGTAGAATCCATTCTGGCATGTCAAACCGCTCAGGCATTGTTCGTTCGGGAATTAGATTTTTTCAATTAAAACCCTCCTAGACGAGGGAGACCAAAAAAAATCACGTGCATTCAAATAGAAAGAGACACTTGTTGGAAAAAGGTGCTGAAAAAGGTTCCTTTTGTTCACCATACTATTTATATATACATATATACATACAACAAGTTTATAGTTAAACCTAGTCAAATATGTTGGCTATTTGGTACACGATGAATTTGTAATTCAACTCGAGTTTCTTTCCAGCAATAAGAATAATAGACTCAAGCAATTTTATGAGGGCAGCGCGTTTGATTAAAATTCCTCCAACTTTGACTTTTAAATTGTCGTTGCTATATATATATGTATATTATATTATCCCAAATGTTAATGTTGACAATAGATACATTTTTGATACACCATTCAATATTCAATACCCGGAGAGAAAGTATGTTGATAAAAATTATTACCTCAATGTTTAGTTATGAAATTTTCGTCCTCCATTTAAACGGGTTACATATGCTGATTAAATAGTAAAACTAATAAATTATTAAATTTTATATAATAAAGTTATATAAAAATATTTAACAGAAATTTCAAATTACGTTGTATATAACTTTTGCTAAAAATTCACGTAAAAGGTTCAGTCTAATTTGTAATATAGTAAAAGAAGAAAAATCGAATATCATAAAGTCCACTTGAGACTAGACCAGATAAAGAAATGACCAAGTTAAAACACGTTTAATAATAATATTATAGAATTCTAAGATAATTTATTTCAAATTTGAAACGATTTTAATAAAAAGTTTAAAAGAAATTTTCGTAATAACATTATTAAGAAATATCTTTTAATATATGGAAACGTGACCTACAACTGTAACAAATTGAAAAAACTTGGATTGACTTGGACTTTTAATTTTTAGTTCACCAGTTCCAAAAATTTTGCTAAAGGAGACTGGGTTGAGCAACACTAAAATTAATGAATACTTCTAATTTTTGCTATTTTATAAATATTTATAGAATAAACTATATTGTACAATTTAAGATTTATTTTTAATAATAGAAAATAATATAATATAGACAAATTTTTGGATTCACTGTAAATTAGTTTTGAAGAAAAAAAATAATAGACGTTCTATATGAGATAACTGACGTCTATTGTTTTTTTATGCAGATTAACTTTGAATAAATTGACATTATATTAGTCGATTAAATAAATAAAACATTTTTAAACTATTAAAATAGTAAAAAGAATAGATATAAATAAATACCTTATTAACATATTAAGAATCACGAATCAATCGAGAGTAAATAACATCATATTATCTTTGAGGTTTTTTTAAATATAGTTACATAAAAATTGTAATATTATAATAATTAGTTAAAAGTACGTAAAACTAAGTATTGAATTACTTAATTATATAGAAAAACATTTACCACAGCATATAATTACCATCCATATAAATTTAGTTTTTACATTTAATTTTTTGAACATCAATATTTTATTTCGAAGTAATGATTGTAAAAGTTTGTTTCATCCCAGTCATCCCTATAAAAATTTTTTGCAAACTTTACTTTTACGTAATTTAAATAACTTTTATTATTATTATTATTTTGAATATTTAATGTACTCTTTCAATAAAAAATGCGATAAACAATGCGCATATACTCTTTTAATTAAAAAGTGAGAATATGATTGAAATGTTAAGCATATGTTATATTTCCCAGGACGGGCAGGCCTCGAGTATTTACGTGATATATTCAGAATTTTTACCATACCGGTATACTGCAGAACATTATAATACATTTTCCAAAACATTTCTCTCGGTGTAATATACGTTGTAAAACTTACAACGACGCGTTGAATGTGTCTTGGCATCGGAAATTCTACATAGACGCGTGACACAAGTGATAGAGTTCTCTTCAACACCAACGTAGCAGCTGACGACACTCGATCCTGGTATCTGGTAGCAGCATTCAAACCAAAAACTTGTATGCTGCAGAGTATTGATCGAGGATAGTGCCAGTGATCGTGTTATTATACATAGTTGCTAAAAGTAGAAATTATTCTCTGCACCCTTCGAAATATCCGAGTAGAAATTTCATTATAATTTAAACAATTTCTGGCGATTCACATCGTAATTTGACAAGTTTTGATAAATAAATGGTATAATGGCTGAAACTCTTTTTTTTTTTTATTTTCATGTTATTGTTTACTACTGGAAGTAACGAATTGCGGTATTGTATTATTTTAATTGAGGCGCTTAATTAGATTCGCGTTATTATTATTAACAGTTCATTATTATTTTCGAGAGAAAGGAAACATTTTTGCTTTGAAATATAACGAGTCGTCAGTTCCTATGTAAAGTAAGTTAATTATCCTTTTAGAACTATTTAGATTGTTAATTATTTAACTAACTACTTTCATTTCTTATTTACTTAAACAATTCAATTGAGTATTTTATTGTTCCTAATGTTTGCATATAGTTTGCTCGTCCGTAATCTAAATCGTTATAATCTCACAGTTGCAAATACGAGTTACATATCGATTACAAGAAAATTCGTAGGTATTGTTAAAAAAGAGAAGGAAGAAGTGGAAGAAAAAAAGAAAAAGATTCAATTCCCATCACCGAGGCCACTTTTGTTTATCCAACCGACATTTGATTTAACTTCCGATTAGGTCGGAAACCGGCCGCGGTTACTCGGCAATCCGTCGCAAACTGCATCCGTTCTCTCCCATTCGGACAGGACTGCAGACGCGAGATAATGGAATGCGCGAAACCCCGAGGAGCGAGAGAGATGGGAAATCCAATTCCTGGGCAGCTACATTGCCCATGAAAGGACGATAGCTTGCTCTGACGTTTTCGCGAGCACCTTCCCTCTTCTCTTTTTTTTTTACCCCAACTATCTCGTTCTTCTCTCTCGGACTTTTTTTTTTTATTCTTTTTTACTCCCCTTCTCGTTTGCGGCTGGCAGCTCGCGGTTCTGTTATTTTATATGAACGGATTTCCGATTACCGTGGATCTACGTATATGTAGACCTGTGTGTAGCTAAGCTGGATCGATTAATTCACTGATACCTATTCCTTTTTAACCTCGTTCGTCATATATGCGTGTCTAAGTGTTACTACTTTTATCTTCTTTCTACAATTCACTTTTTAAGTTATATATCTAATCATAAAATTAAAATTTGTTTGCGTAAAAAATAGTCGAGTTTATCCTTTACGCGCGTACTATATGTACATACAGTATCGCTCAACAGCTTTTGCCACCATTTGAACAAAATTATCAAAACTTCAATGTTTTGTGATGACAAATGTAAAAATTACACTGAGAAAATTAGTAGTATATTAAAAATTACTATATAATATAGTAAATATTGTGATAATCCAAGTACTAATTTTTAATATACCATTTTTCTCACAGTCAGGGTAAAATTTAGTATTTCTTTTAACTAACTATAGTTTGATTGATTTCTTAGGGAAATAATTGTACTTTAGATCTGTCTGTATAACATTTGAAAGATAGTTTAAAAAATGTACAGAATCAATGTTTAAGAAAATTTTTATGTGCATTATTTATGAGTGTTGTATCACTTTATGTAAAACATACCCTTCCAAAGAAACCATTATACCTTGGAAACAAGGAAATGTCGGATCCAGAAAATGGTCATTTTGTACTTTCTTTTATAAACAAATGAATAAAGTTTTCAAAAAACGCCAAACGTCAAGCCCTTAGGCATGTTTTAAATAATATACCCAAATTTTTCCAAATTTTTAAATCCATAATTTGATCACGATTTTCGGGTTGAAAGATTATGCTTTTTTGAACTAATAATTACCGACCAAACATTGTTTACTCTATTATTATATAAAAAATGTTTTTCATTAAAAAATCAAAACATCAAGCCCTGACTTATGTTTTCAACTATCCGTATGATTTTTTTCAGATTTTTAATGCAATATTTTAGATATAATTTTTGGGTTGAAAGGTGCAGATTCCTGTAATTTGGGTGAATGGTATACTTATATTATTGACTATTTAAGAAAACCGACACACAAATTCATTATAAATAGAAACAGATAAAAATAACATACTTGTTAAAAATAGCATACAAAAACTTTTAACAGTTGGGATACATTTAATAAACTATATTGATAATTTATTGGTCTACTTAAATGCATATTAATCTACAAATAATAAAATTCAAATTTTGAAGTCTACGTTTTATTTTTCATTACAAGCCTGTTTTCAAAGTTAATATAATCATATATATTTCAACAAAATATGTACTTTGCATAAACTAATTTATTAAAATGACGATTGAAATAAGAAATTTAAATAGCCAATAACTCTCTTACAGTTTAAGATATTATTTATAAAAGTAATAAAAAAATATTTCAAAAAATTAAGTATAAAAAGCTTTAGCATTTGAATATATTAATATAATAGTAACAGATCAGCCTAATTGTTAATATATTATATTGATGATAATACTTGTGTTTCACCCTCCATTGTTAATTAACAAAGTTAAAAGGATTATTTATTTTAATTTCTTTAGGGCCAGCTAGGTTTTTATTAATTTAAATAAATAAAAAAAAACCATTTTTACGTTATATGTAAAGGCAAAAATGCCAACTTCTTCAGGCTAAAAAATAATTTTTATTATTAAATTACACAATAACCAAACAATAATACAAAACTTTAATCAAATCAACATATATCAGTTTACATTATAAATCTTAGAATAATCTCATCATACTAAATGTATACAATCGTTTTCACCTATTTATATACAAATCAGTGAAAACAGGTACGTAATGTGAACACAAGTGACTAATCATGATTAAATCTTTTATTTTCAATTTCTTAAAAGAGGGAATTAAGCTTTATTCAAAGAATATATATCCTCTTTCTTATTTGTACTATTTTTATTACTTTTAGTATGGATCATTTGTGAAATAATTCTTTTTTTATAATTAAATGCCGTATCTAAAATTGTAATTTATTATATATATAATTTTCTTTTTTCTTATTTTTTTCCAATTTTTTATTATCCGAGTTGTATTGTTTTATTTATAAATAGGTATAACCATTTATGCAGTCTGAAACGGGTGACATTGACCACCAAAACGTTACAAAAAAAAAGAATGTGTTAAACTTTTTAGTTCACCTTTCCTTTTCTGATTTAATTTTAAAATATTATGTTTTGTAAAAAGTGGTCAAAGACTGTAAGGTAGCTAAAAACTATATACATTTTTTAATTGTTAAATTTTAGGGTGCAATTTCAATAGCCAATATAATAAATATTACTTTTATGAAAAATTATTTAATTTTTAAAATAATTTCGTCCACATTACAAAGTGAAACGTGTAAACATTATGCATGATATTTTTAATCTCAAATTATGAAAAGATCATAACGTCGAATAAAACATTTCTATAATAAATAGAAATTTAAATCCATGTATTAAAATGCACTATAACTTAAAATTTCAAAAGTGTAAAGTGGTCGATACTTGTAATACATACTGTGAGGTTTAGAGTTATATCATAAGCGTGCAGTTTATCCCCTCCCTGCTCCTCGATACGTTCAAATGCCGCGCGCTGAAGTACGGGCGTCCGTTCGCTAGGTGGCTACCGTCAAATTTCGCTTTTCCACTATCGAAGTAGTCGAGTTTAGGTGATATAAGGGAGCGCGTCAGAGCCCAAAGCATACTTACCTGGCGTAGAGGTTACCGTGATCAACAAGGCGGTTCCTCCAGGGCGAGGCTCTTCCATTGCACTAAGGTTGGGCTGACCCTTGCGAATATCCCTAATGTGGATATCTCGGACGTATAATTTTTGTTAGCCGGGACTGCGTTCGCGCTATCCCGAAATAATTAATACAAACATAAATAATTATATTATTAGTTTAGTCTAAGCACTGGATATTGTTTTTGTCGCCTTTTGATATGACATAACTCTATACCCAAGCTTTTTATAAACGTATTTTAGCGTACTAAATCCGGTCTTTAAAAATGGTATATAAATTGTTATTAATAATTAAATTGTTTAAGTCGCCATAAGAGCCACTTTACAAACAATTTTAACATTTAAGCAATATGAAAACAAAGACATAAAATAGCATAAAATCGTGTCATCTATGTATTTAATCAATAATTTAATGTTTGTATTTCATTATAGAATTTTGCATATTTAGTAATAACAGTTTTGTATATCTTGTACGCGTCTCAATACTAAATATAAGTAACTTAACAAGTAAATAATTAATTATCATAGAGTGAAAAAAATATTTAATTTATTTAATTTAGTTTTCAAAACTATTGATACTATATGATTTTGGTAATTTTACACCTAATATTAATAAAATAAATAAGCCTAATTTTAACTCTTCATAAATGTGCTCAGCTAATGAATATGTTAGACTAGTTAACTATGAAGAAATAATAGATTAAAAAGATAAACTTACAAGAATATCAAATGTTTGGTAAGTGGATCGTGCCCAGCTTGTAGAATATGTTTTCTAGACCCTAACAATCAGTTTTTCAAAAGCTATACTCTATTACAGTAAAATTTCCAAAAAAGGGGCTTTACTTTAAACGCTTGTAACTTCTAAACTATCAAATATTAACATTCAAACTAAAGTTTAATAAAAGGATGAGATAAAATAGATATAATTTAAAAAAATACGCTCAAAATCGTTGAAATGAAGCAAAGTTATAACCGAATTATGAAATTAAAGAAATTTAGCTTAAAAAATTAATAAAATTTTGCAGTGCCCAATTTTTGTTTAAAATTTCTTCAAATTTTAAATTCGGCTATAACTTTGTTCCATTGCAACGGATTTGAGTGTATATTTTTAAATTATATCTATTTTACCTCATCCTTTTATTAAACTTTAGTTTGAATGTTAATATTTGATTGGTTAGAAATTACAGGTGTTTACGGTGAAGCCTCTTGTTTCCTGCTCTGACTTTCTTCATATTTTTATATTAGAAAACTTATCCTACAAACTGCGCACGATCCGTTTCCCAAACATATGATGTTCTCCTTGTTAGTTTATCTATTTTTGGTAAATCATAACATTTTGCTGATAGTTTCAGTTAAACTAAGTTGGTTTTCATGATGATTAAGTTTTAAAAAATTATTATCTTTCAAAATTTTTTAAAGTTTTATATGTTTTCTCGTAATTTTGTACTGGATTTTTATTTATTTTTTTGTACATTGAAGTGCCAGTTTCTCCATTTCCAGAATATAATTAGATTTTTTTAAACATACTGAAACGTTAGCTTTATTAACCATCGTAAAAAATAAATCCTGATTTGTTTTTAAAATATGTTTTTTTAAGTGTATCTTCTTTCAATTAAATTACTTGTGAATTTGTTTCTAATTTTATTCTTTATGTGTCTATAAGTGTTTATATTAATATTCGTGATTAAAAATATTAGTCTTAAATAAATTAATCTAAAATATTAATGAAATATTGATCTTTCTTATATAGTTTGAGAATTAAATTAAATATTAATAATAGGAATAAAATATTATAAATATTTTTTTTGATATTTGACGTGCATAAATTGATCGGCATTACTTTTTAACTCGTTACGCATATTTTGGATTTGTTCCTATTTATGAAATAATGTAAACGCTTTATTTAACATAAACAACTTGATATCGTTGCCCCTTACGAAGATTGGCATATCTAAATGCTTTAAGTATGTAAACGTGCTACTTTTCGTAAGGCACGACGATAATAGTTGATAAAAAGGGTTGAAAATTTTAAATCGTGGATGTGTATAGGTCAAGTAAATGTACAAAATCGGCATACTTTGTGTATTTGTTGATTATGAAATTATGTATCTATTTTGTTTATATTTCATTATCATGCTGCACTGTGTTGTAATATTTAACATTTATATTTTATTGACTTAGGTTTATGTTCATACAATATTAAAGTTGAAATAATAATAATACGTAGGTTCATTTATACATGTTAATTCATACTACGCAGCATAAAACAATTGATATTAATCATCAATTTATTATCGTCCACGCAGTTGATTCAAAGGAAAAATTTTTTATATCGATTTTTTGTGAACAAACCAACCTAATGACAAATATGTGCAATAATTGACCAAATAGTAAGAAAAATCGATATTCATTCTATTTGGAAATCGAAAACGAAAATTACTTGCATTTACTGTATTTTGCGATTAAACGTTTTATCCATATAGCTCCTTACACATGTACAATTTATAAATAAATGGAAAAAGCATCACGCATCGGTAAATTTGTAACCTATGTAATTACATAATCGAATTAAAACAAGGAATAAAAAGATTTTGTATAGGTTTTGTAATTAAGTGATACAAGGTACAACGATCCTCGATTCGTTCATCGACCGATCGCTACAAAAATATGCACGCTAAACTTAGCCTCTTTTGTCTCTCTTTGCTATCTTTGCCGGCAGACGACAAGTCTCTTTCTAGTCTCTCTCTCTCTCTCTCTCTCTCTCTTGCATGTGTGCCTTCTTCCCTTTTTCATCATCCCGTAGCGCTGAATTAGAAGGGAATTAGCAAGACTATACGTTGACTGTTGTCTAGAATCTCATGTAATTTTACTCTCATCGTCAAGAGAGAATTAAAAGCTCTTTCACTGTCAAGAGCTTACACTCCATAAAAATTATCCTCATATTCATTTCAGCAGTATAAGTACTAAAGTTCGATTTGTATAAGCTTTCGTCCGGAATGGGAGTTATTGCAATTGCAACGGAGGTAACCTAATTTTTCACCTGAATTTGGTCAGATTTCTATAGATAAAACCAACACGATTGAACAAAATTTATGTTTATTTTTATGTATTGTGACAGCTATCTGTTTAGTATGATTGTTTTTTTGTTTTTTATGTGCTCAATAAGTTTTCTTTTTTTTTCACATATATACAATACTGAACAGTAATTGCAAAATCATTCATACATTATTGATACCAAATTTTTAGTACCATCCTTGCCCAGTTTTATAAATAATTTAATTTTTATTAATTTAAATAGTTTTTTTAACAATTAGAACTGAACTTTAACATAGAACTGAATTTTATAAAAAAAGCTTATTATGAAAAGTATGGTCGAAATTGGTTATTTTATAATTGCTCAAATTATTTATATTTTTATTACTTATTATACTAAATGTCGAACTGATATTATTGTCAATGAATGTTGTACAATATTTATATTTTAATAAAAAAAATATTTGTTTTTTCTCACATCTATATTACGCGGTAAAATCGTCCTGCCTATATACTAAATTTTTTTTTATTGTAAAAAATGATTGGAATAACAGAATATCGAAGCTGATAAATTTTATCATGTTTGATATTTTCTAATATCGATCAACAATTGAAACATTTTTTTAACATTTTTGCACCAGAGTCTAATCTATATATGTATAGTATAACAAGTTCAATAATAACATGTAATGATATGAAATCGTGTTTCATGCACCTAACAAGGTTTTTTAGGTTATATCACATAAGAATCACAGTTTTTTCGGTGTCAATGATGAAAGTTAAAACTATCAGATTTACATATATATCATTAAAGATTATAGCTCCAACGTCTACTTTACTTTTTGGTAACAATCTGAAATTTACAATCACGTAAGAATTGTAAATTTTTATTGTAACTATTAAAAAAGGGACTCAAAAAATTTTTGCGTAAAAAGATAATTGTGTCATCTACATATATAAAGTAGAATAATGGTGTGCATTATTTTAATTTTAATTCGAAGTTTTCAGATCACCAATTGTTGACTAAAATTTTGGTTGTTAACAATTAATTAATAAAAGTTATAAATTTTTTACTTCAAAACCCATTCTTAACTCTCTTAACGTATACACTACGAATTGGGATATCATTTTTAAAACAATCGATTTCGAGATGAAGAAAACTTTCTAAATACATCGACAAATATATGATTTTCGGTAACCATATAGTTGAGAGATATCATTTGTCGGATATATTTATTTCTCTCAGTAAACCATAGACATAATTAAACAGCTATAGAATACTTTATCGTCTAGTATATAACTGATCTTTAAATGAATTCCTGAAATAAGTAAAAATTTTAAAATTACTTGTCATTAAATAATTGACCAGTAAGTGTTATAAGGTAAAATCGATTAGGATTTCTATCCGTGAAAACAAATATCGTACATCATAGACGTATATATCCTTTATTGTACTTAATTGACTAATGGACAGATAGTAAAGAGACCAAGAGATAGTTAATTCTACCTTCCGTGATTCGAAACGTCAAAGAGCCATGGCGTGTCGTCCTAATGGCCAGTACGAAATTTACCCGAAAATCTCGTTACTGGCCTTTCAGCCTCCCTCTATCTGTTTCAAGAGACAAGTTGCTCTTCGCGTGCTAACTTTCTGCGGCTGGTTTGCTGTTCACTTTACGTAAAAAAGGCAAAAAAAAATACTCGTCAAATTACTTGAATTCTATAATAGGTTTATTCTTCTCGTAAGTAGATTCATTGTTAATGATCGTATAAGCGATCGTTAAATAACAAATGCTGCACCGGAAAAATTAATTTACTTAATTAAGATTAGTAATTAACTTAATTAATTTATTTTAATTCGATATTTTATTAAAAAATCATTAGTCTCTATTTGATATGTACGAGTTACAATAAAAATAGGTATTAAATATGACTAGTAATTTATAAAATCTAAAATTAAAATTACGTTAGAGGGAAAAGTATAAATTGTTAAGGAAGATAATTGTGAATAAATGATGAAATCAAAATAGAAGTTAGTTTATTCCAAATTAATCTGACATTTGCTTTTCATTTACAGAATGCGAGCGAAGCTCGTATATAGTCTTCGGGATCGATTAACCAATTTCTATTTCTGCGATTTCTTGGAAAAGTACTTGCTTCCAGCTTGCAATTTATTCTTTGAGTTGATTTAGTTAAATTTCAAACCGAGAAAAATCCTATAGCTAAATAAAAATAAATAAATTAATTGTCGTCGTACGCGCAAAAATAAGGTTATCTATAGTAGATATGTTTTCGATGTTTATTATTTATCGATTGATGATTACCATTTACATAAATCGAACAAAAAATTAATTGAGCGATTTCATTAAAATATTCATTTTACACATATATGTATATATTCAACGAAATCTTCATACGAATTGAATAAACAAATATTGAGTAAATTTAAATAAACATTAATTTGTTTCAATTCGAATATTATTCCTTCGAATGGATGATATACCTTTCGATTCGTGACGAAGCTTTTTCCGTGCAGATAATCTTTATCAATAAGACCGTTGAATTAACGAATCAATTTGAAAATCTATTGTTATAACAAAAAGAATAGACGAATTTTCCTGTACAATTATTGAAATCCAATACACAGTGGTCATAGAATATATCGAAAACACAAAGCTTTGTCCAAACGATTGATAGAACCGAAAGAGAGAGAAAGCGAGAGAGAGGGTGATGTAGGGGAGCGAAGAGAGATTTTCTCACCCTGGTACGAAATCCCGCAGGTACATAAGGTCCCTAGGTGATCCAAGAGATACATATAGCGCGAAATTTCCTGGCTGCCATCCGAGCGAGAAATAGAGCTAAAAATATATATATATATATATACATGTACGTACGTTGGTCGAGCCTCCAGCTGAGCGTTCATGCGGGCTGTATGTTGCAACCCGCTCGCATCGTTTCCTCCGCATTCTTTGAAGTGCGCAGCTCGAGAGGAACGCGCAGCTTGTCGCTCGCTTAAAAGGTTTCACCCTCCGCGTCGTTTTCTCTCTTCTTCTCTCTTCTCCTTCTCTCTCTCTCTCTCTCTCTCTCTCTCTCTCTCTCTCTCTCTCTCTCTCTCTCTCTCTCTCTCTCTCTCGCTCTCTCACTCTCTCTCGCTCTCGCTCTTCTCTTTTTTTCTACTCAAAATGGAACTGACCTTTTTATCTTCTCGCACCTCGCGGAAACTTTGTAGCAAAGTGATGCCTTCTCTTGAAGCTTCCATATGACATTCCATGGGATTTTTTTTATCCTGTAGGGATGACTCAACGATTTTTAGACTCGTAATTAGCTAGTTTAGAATAAAAAAATGACTTGCTTTTTTTTATCAAAAAAATGGTCATTTTTTACATTATCAAACTATGAATATTTTCGAGTTTGGATAAATATTTTCCTAAACAATACTAAGAGATGGAAAAAATGTACAGAAGAGTGTGTTACACTCTACTAAACTAATGTATGTAGGTGTAATGGCACAAATATATTAAGAGTATTGTACATTTTACAGTAAGTATCCTTTAATATATCGGGTAAAAGAGAAAAATTAAAAAATAGTTTTATTCTTGCAGTATGCTTATTAAATATACTAATATAATAATACTTGGATATTATTATTTATTATAGTAAAATATTTAATTATTTAATAAATATTAATCACTTTAGCAGATTCAAATCGTCGATTTCTCGAGTAGAATTCTTGTACTTTACCAAATGCATTAAATAAACACTTTTATTTTGTCGAGTCTGTTAAATAATGCACACTGCTTACTTATAATTAAAATGTATTTGCAATATTAATGCGGTCTAGTTTTAATTAATAAATAATCACGTAAAATATTTAAGGTACGTTATATATAAACGAGAAGTAATGGTAACCAATATATTTTATCGTGGATTAAATTTTCTTTCCCTCCTTAAAACATTAATGAACGGCCATGTTGAAGCATTTAAAGATTGCTTTCATCGGTTGCTCTTTGGACTAGGCACTAAAATTGATTTATTTTGAATTTTTAAATCAGTAAAGTATATGTTAATGTACATCAATTCATGTACTGCTTTTATGAACATTTTGCATTCTGATGATTCTATTTAGTCAATTGTTCTAAACCAAAATTACAAAATGTTCACAGAAATAATATTTTAATTTATGTGCATTAAGATATCCTGTATTACAATCAATTAAATTTTGAATTGAAAATTTTATTATTATTAAATTCTACTGGTTAAAGCCGAGTCTGACTCCTTAAAAACTTGTGTTATAATATGTTTCATCCCAGTGGTTTACCGGCTGAAAAGTACTATTTTGTAATAGACAATAACGTTTTGATTCTAATGAAAAATTTGTATATTGTTCAGTGATATGTATATTATTCGAATTACAATTTCTGTCAGTCTGTCCAAATTTTAATCATGAATCAAGAAGGGTTTATTTATTTACGAGGTCTATATAATTATATAAAGTTTTAAGGTTATTGATGCAATCATTCTTTAAAATAATTTATCTGGTTAACGACTGCTTAAGGAGGTCCCATAGTTAATTTTTTTTAATTTACAAACGAAAAATAAAAGAATAGGTGCAAAAATAAATAATAGGCACTTTTGCATATCCATAATC
This sequence comes from Theocolax elegans, assembly GCA_026168455.1. Lineage (NCBI taxonomy): Eukaryota > Metazoa > Arthropoda > Insecta > Hymenoptera > Cerocephalidae > Theocolax > Theocolax elegans. Next base: position 38,254,787 of record CM047431.1, on the reverse strand, counting down.
TATCTATGTGCTAAATTTCAAACTGAAATATTATTAGGTTTTTGTGCACCCTGTTGAGACTTGATTCACATTTTTGGTAAGACTTCACGAAACCGCAATAATATTTTAGTTTAAATTCAGCACACAATTAAATTATGGATAAACGAAGACGGTTCTTCTCTTTTTTGTACATTCATTTTTATTTACAGATTTATTACCAATTATCGTGTTTATCGGTAAGGTAGGGAGGGTAAATATTGATTACGGTACCGGATAATAGCATCTCTTTAACTCCTTAAATTTTAATATAAATTACTATAATTTATGTAAAAACACTTCTTCTCAATTGGTAAATTATTCGGATGGTAATATAAAGAGCTTAACTTCCCATTGATGCACAATATTTGGAGGTTAATTTCATTAATTTTATCACTAGTCATTTATTTTCCTCCATATTTAAAACGAGTCAAATTTATATTACAATTGAATTCTCATTAGAATTGTAGGATGCAAATTATTTTCTTTTTGATTTGTTTGTAACGGTCATCTAAAGCTCTACAAAACAATAATGCGCATTGCCAATTACGGATTACCATTTGACTGAATATCCACGGAGCTATCTGTGTTTACTATATGATTCGTTTACTCGTGTGATACGCGGATACCGGTTATCAGAAGGGTTAATCCTACACACACAAATGCACAAATAAATATACATATATATACACATAACGTTTGATGTTTCCTGTTGTTCTCTTAGAGACCATATATATTAAACCGAGATTTATAGGAATTGATATATATATATGGGGTATTCCATGTGAAGTGGTCCGATCAAAATTTTAAAATGCGCCAAATTTTGGGTACACATTGCAAATGTTTTTAAGAATACAGAAAAAAAATTTTTAGGTACCGGAATCTATTTGCTCAAAAGTTATTCTAACCTCAAAAAGTGAATTTTTTCCAGTTTTTTTCAACACCAGCTGGGTTCATCGCTATTTAACTCAAAATCTATCAACTTTTACTATAGAACATTATATGTAACATTCGTTGCTAATTATGTCTAGAATTTATCCTTCTGGGTTAGAATTTCTAATTTCAAGGTAAATGTTAAATAAACTACATGTCAATATTCAACTTGAAAAAAATCTAACTTCGCCACAATTGATTTTTTTATCCAAAAGTCCAAAAGAAAGCTTGGAGCAATACCTTTCAAATGATCTGTAGCATTTTTATGGCCTTCAAATCTGTAAAAAGTTATGATAATTTAAAGAAAGACAAAAAATTCACAAAAATTAACATGGTATTTCCCATTTAAATTTTTAAAAAAATTTCGTCTTTCTTTAAATTATCATAACTTTTTACAGATTTGAAGGCCATAAAAATGCTACAGATCATTTGAAAGGTATTGCTCCAAGCTTTCTTTTGGACTTTTGGATAAAAAAATCAATTGTGGCGAAGTTAGATTTTTTTTAAGTTGAATATTGACATGTAGTTTATTTAACATTTACCTTGAAATTAGAAATTCTAACCCAGAAGGATAAATTCTAGACATAATTAGCAACGAATGTTACATATAATGTTCTATAGTAAAAGTTGATAGATTTTGAGTTAAATAGCGATGAACCCAGCTGGTGTTGAAAAAAACTGGAAAAAATTCACTTTTTGAGGTTAGAATAACTTTTGAGCAAATAGATTCCGGTACCTAAAAATTTTTTTCTGTATTCTTAAAAACATTTGCAATGTGTACCCATAATTTGGCGCATTTTAAAATTTTGATCGGACCACTTCACGTGGAATACCCCATATATAAGTTTCGTTATTCACGCATTAAATTTTAAATAACAGTGTTAATTACTCCATGCTTTCGGTAAGCTTTAAGTGTTATTTAAATTATTAACCAAAATAGTATATTATTATTTTTGCCTTTAGGTTTATATTCATACTTTTTATTATATTTAAAAAGATTATAACAACTTACAGATACTATAATTACAAAAGAATTAATAATTAAAAAGAAAAATCTTAATGCGGATATTACTGCATGCTTGAGTGCATTATGGAGAGGTATAGTTATTGCAGAAAGACTAATTACTGCGTGTGTGTAAATTATGATGAAATATAATGAGTTTTAAATCATTCTTTGTGTATCAATCATAAACTAATCTTTATGTTTCCATTGAAAAACATATATAATTAAAATATTTTTCTTAAAAACAAAATCACTTTTTATAATTTATTTGATATATATATATAAGTACTGAGGCAAGCCCAGTCTACTTGTCTGTGAATCTATTGTAAATCCATTGTACTTACTTATTTGCACATTTTGATTCAAGAATACCACATTTTTTAGAAGTATACCTATAACTGCAATACTATTTTCTTAGTTTATCTAAACTAATACCATAACAACACTTTCCTCTGAATACAACACACTTTTTATTAATTTTGCTCCATTTGTATTAATTCCTTTTGCTTTGTTAAATTTTTTTTATTCTTTTCTATTGTTAAATGTAAAAAGTAATTACGATAACCAATTAATATCGTGTACAGCGCGTATATGCATTACTAAGCGCATTTATATTTTTAAGGTTAGCTTCTAAATTGTACAAGCTCTGCAGTAATACACTCACGCATGAAATTTGTGTACCAAATGCTAAATTGTAATTTCTCTGATTATTATTTTAACGTCGCTTTCTTTAGGCTCCCAAATTGACGAGATAATTATTTAGATACAAAAAATGAGAATATAACTACTTTTACATAGGGCATATCTCTTCGCAGCTCGTCTAAAATTCTATACAATTGCATACCTCTAGTTAAGTAATATTGCATTAATCTAATTAAAAAAATATTTTTTGTACTTTTTTACACACAGTGATATTAGACATTGAAATAATTAATTTTTCTATGGTTTAAGAAAATTTAAAAATTTAAATCAAATATATTTAAGTATTTTTTATCCTAGTTTTTCACGTTAAACCGCAGTGACAACCGATCATCAGTAAAACTATAAAAAATAACGATTCCCTTCTCAATTATCGTCATGACTTTTTGTTGAACATTTAAAACGTTACTAATTTTACTTCATCACTGTAAAGTCCATTAAAATAAACGAAATAAAAATTAAAAATTAAAAATGAAATATAATTAAATTTTCTAGAGTTCGTGAGAAATGTTTGATCGGATCGATAATTTACACCAATTAAGGACAGAATAGAACCTGATTACGATTTCAAGTATCTCTCATGAATACTGCTCATCATTTGAGATGATAATTAAACGCTAACTAACCTCCCCAAGAGGCACAGATGTAATTCGTTAAGATTTCATCGACTAAGGAAAGAAGGGAAATATTCTAGATAGGAAAGTGTGAATAATACGATCGCTCAGGGAATAACACCAACCATCTTATACATAATAATGTACGTTAACCTGTATACATGTCCATTATCAATTTAAAGTTATACTTTAACGTCTCGTTTGTAAATTCATCCGGTTCAAAAAACAAATTGTAAAACAATGATTAATCAAATCAAATTACATTAATAATCAAAATGATTCATTAGTTTATTAAAATGTATATACTTGTAATGTGTGAAAATTAATAACTGCGTAAAGTTGGCTGTAAGTATATACGTTATTATTATTAAGGTTATCATAAAAATTCATTTATTTATTTGTATACGCATTTTCTGATTTAGTGTAATATGATTATATATTTGTTAGAAAAGCGTATACGGTTGCCTGGATTTCCACTTTTGGATATTCTCACATTTATATATCCACTCGGTCTGCTTGTGTACGTGTATACATTCATATTTTACTGCGTAGTAGTCGAATGCTTAAATTTACGATCCTTCCGTTACGAAGCTTGAATCTCGCGACAGTTTACAGACACGCTGGTGTCGTGAATAAAGCTTGTTGAGATTCAATTTTCAAAGGTATAGGAGTGAACTTTGTTAATCCATTCAACAATTTTGAATTGAAGCTTTCATTGTATTATTTATGTAATTCATGGTGTTGCGAGATTAAATTTAGTCGTATACACATAGATCTTCATAACAACTTTTTGGACCGGCGACTACTTTAAATTTGAAGAAGGAAATCGAGTGAAATTGTGTACGCACCTGTTCAATTCCTTTCGCCAATCATTGTCAATTTTTATATTTAAGGGGACTAGTCAGTGATAAAATTGAAAAACAGCTATTTAATATGAACAATGAATACATTTTTTTCATAACACTTGAAATCATTTCTTAATTTTCTAAATAAAATATATTATTATTAACTTTTATTTCAAATTTTTTTGCCAATTTATATGTAACTTAACTATTTTAATTAAATATGAGATTCCGTACTTTGATTTTTTTCCATGAATGGACTTACTAAAGGATATCTCAGGAACCACTTCATCGAATAGGATGAAATTTTAACAATAAATTTTAAATATAATTTTAACCCACTTGTGTGGAACAGACTGTGTTAAAATAGTAATAAAAAATTATTCTTACCAAGTTATGTAAAAATTCAAAAATTGTGTAAAAAACAGCTAAATCATTTTTTTGAATAAACATTTAGACTTTTATTAAAATTCTGTTTTGCTTAAGTGGATTAAAATTATATTTAAAAGTTACTGTTAAGGTTGCAGCCTATACAATGAAGCAGTTCTTGGGATATCCTGCGTTAAGTCAATGAAGGAAAAAAATCAGAGTGCGGAGTCTCATAATTAATTAAAATAATTATGTGTATAAGTTGGGCAACAACTTTTAAATAAAAGTTAATAATAATCTAATTTGTTTAAAAAATTTAAATTGTTTTCAATTGTTATGAAAAAAATTATTAATTGGTAACATTGAATAGCTTTTTTTCAACTCTGGCTGGTCCTCTTAACGGGATGTGAACTCCAAAAAATAGAAAAATGATCTATTTTTTAATAAACGAGGAATTCAATTAATCGAAAAAAAAACTAATTTGTTTACTTAAAAAGCATTAATAAATAATTAATTGTTTCGTAAAAATCTCTCTGTCGCGCTATTATATTTGATTTGAAAAGTAAAAAGCAATAAACGTTGTTGAAACACTCCTCGGTATTTTATGTAGAAATTTGATAATTTTTAATATTTCGCAGTCAAAAATAACTATTTCATAAATGATACCAATTCGTCTTCTATGCCTAACTTATAAAAATAAATATGTCGATGTAAAAAAAAAGTTTAATCTCTAGCCAGAAACTTGCCATATTTTAGTTCAATTTCCACAAGGGGGACAAATTATTATCACAAAAGTAAGAAAAATATTGAATATCAAATATAAAATGATTGTGTGTTGATGTGGGTGTGTGTCTACGTAAGCATAGGTTTATTACGTAATCAGACGATTAGACATTACTTTCAGTTGAATCTCAGTTACGGTCGAGTACCTTTTTCCCGAGCACTCTCCCCGTCCCTTTGGAACTCGTCAGTTCGATTCTTCTGGGAGATTGATCAGAAAGCTTATTCGAGCGGAAACCTGCCGTACGAGGTAGAGTATATACGTATATATACATACATGCGCGAAGGTGACAAAGGGGTGTATATATATGTATATATGTATATCGAGGAGATCGAGTCGAGACGTAAAGTATATGGTGTTTTGGACCAACCGAACTTTGGTCATATTGATTTTTAAATTTCGTTTGAAGTTAAAAGTTGTTTTACCTCTCTCTCTCTCTCTCTCTCTCTCGCTTTTTTAACGGTACACGTCGATTGTTCGATGCTTTTATATAAGCTTTGTTCGACGCAACGCGCGCGAGACAGTTTATTTTCAAAGTTTTAAAAGTGATACGAGAGTTTTAACACACTGTTCCACAGGGAATATACTATATACACACACACACACACACACACACACACACACATATATACACATACATACACCCCAATATATATACTCTGATGATTTAAAGATTTTCTTTTTGATCAACTTGGTAATTAATTTCAAACTTCGAATTTTCCATCAATCGTAAATTTTTCGTTTCCTCGTCCTCTACTTGGAATTCTCGATGAATCGGATTCGCTCGGGGTGGGTGTAGGTAAGGGGATCTGAAGATAAAACAGCCTTGATCCAACAATGAGAATTCTCGATCTTCCGGATATGGAATCTAAAGTATCCATTCGAACCGCAATTTCCCCCCATTGCTCTTTTTTTTAAACTTACGATTGCCGTTTACACGTCGAAATGTTTAATCTCGATTGTCTCATCGAATACAGTGTTCTAATGACAATGATTTTTCGCTATTTTATTTAATTTTTTAGCAATCTTAATCATAAATGAAATATTGTCTACAAAACTTTCTGAGATACTTATACTTAACATTTTCACATATTTTATTTAATTATATTTCTTTAAATAATGTTAATATCGACATGCGAAATTAATAATTTGGATCGTCCGACACGTAATAGCATGGAAGTAAAAACAAAATTGAAGTTTAATGATAGTTACTTAAGCGTTTGATAATCGTTACATTACAGTTGATATCGTAAAATACAAAATTAATTATTAGATAAAATTTGAGTAAGTTTTGCGACGGTTTCGTTATCGTTTGTAACTTAAAAATATTAATATAAATTTCAATCGATTGTATATTATCGCGTATCGAACAATTAAGCACGCGTGACAATTCTCTTTCTTTGTTAGTCGTTACTTTCCTTGATTAGACGATGATGCTAGAGATCTTGCCAAAGCCTTTCTCCAGACTTCTCGGTGGTCAAGAGAACCGACTGCCCTTACGTAGGTGCCGTCTTCGCAAGCTGGTAACTGGAGAGCTTCCTATTGCTTCGGCGGTTTAGCTTCTCGAGCCTATTAATTCTCGCACTTAGAAGTTGGGTTGTCTGATTAGATTACAGACGGGAGTTTTTGAATGGCGTATTCGATTTGTGCATGCAATTCCCATTGTAATACATATTGATAATGTCTATATAGAACCTTTTTTAGAACTATACGTCGAGTAGTTCTTTTTTTTAAAGTCTTTTAAAAAGTCTTTCTACACACTATTAATACATGTATATATGTTAGGAACTTTAATATCTATATATTACATTGTATTTGATTAACATATATTGAACGGGTTATATGAAATATTTTCCATAAAATTTTGCAATCGAATATTCGACTAACTCTACAGTGTTGAACAAATGTTAATTATTTTTATCTAAATTTTCTGGAATTGTTGTTTAAGTAACATTAGGATAATCGTGGTAATATTTAACCCGAGTGTTAGTGCAAAGAGCAGTTGGAAAGAAAAATAGCAGGTAGAAAAGAAGGATACCAAGATTGGCAATAAAGCTTAGAAGCTCTCGAGTGAAAGTAGGGTCTAATTTCACGAATGGTACTTGTAATAAGTAACTATTAGCTTAACCACTTTACTGGTTAAACTCAAGAATCAAGGTTCTTTTATTTTTAGAATCAGGTGCGTTACCTTCACTTCGCGCATAGGTATATACAGAACGATATATCGATTTCCTCCTTAAGAAGATTTTATTCGGTACGTTATTGTGTGCAATTAAGTATTTTAAAACAAAAACTGTCTAAGAGTACCAATGATGGAATTAGAACGATAAAATGTAGTTTGTAAAGCTAGAAAATGGTTGGATGATGGCATAACCTCGAAAATATTGCGAACTAATAGATTTGTTCACGTGTTCAGATCCTTGTTAAAGTAGTTAGAAGATGTATTGCATACATTTATTATTAAATGACAAACATTATTAATGTAAAGTTTATAACGTAAAGCTGGTATGATTTCTTAGGTTAGGAAATTATTTCCGCAAAGTTCGTAACTAGCTTGCGAAATGGTAAGTCAAATAAGGAGATGTCAAACTCAGAAAATAGAATCAGGAATGCCCTATAATATTTTTTTAAACAAAAAAATTAAGTTTTTGAAAAATCCTTTACATCAGGCTTTTATGCATGCTTTAAACAATATACCCAAACATTTGCAGGTTTTAATATTGCTAGTTACCGTATAGTGTTTGGGTTTGAGGTTTATACCTTTTAGTAAAAATTACCAAAAATTGTTTAATTGTTTTAAAAATTAAATATAACCAGTTAATTATACCAAAAGTTTAAGCTTTAACTGTACAGTCTTGATGTATTAAATATGATTTCTTAGATAAAACCTTCTATTTAATTTTGTACGACAAATTTGTTGTGTTTTCAAATCTCACCTCACATTTGGAAACGAGGATTTTTTTTCTTAAGAATATGTTTTCATTCATATAATACTTAGTTCATATTACTTATTTTACAGATAAATATCAATGGATTGCGTGGATCAAGTTAGAAATATAAACCATTTTCTTTACACTCGAATCTAGCTTCTTAAATTTCAAGCTTATATAAGTGGTCAATTCTTGGTGAACGAATCAATCAAAAAACCGTCTAAATGTTTAATCCACTGCTTTCTAAACTACTTCGTTTCCAGTTCAAAAATCTTTACCGCTTCAACAAAGGTTACCCCCAGCAAAAAAAGAGAGTAAATATATTATAAATAGCTGGATATCGTTATTTGTTTAAATATATTCAGGGGTGATTTCGTTTAACGATTACGAATTATTAGTTTAACCCCTGAGAAAACGAAGACTCATCATTTCTTCGACGTGATCAATTAATAGGAACATGAACGAAAGAAAATACGTATATCACAAAGAGAAAGAGAGATTGAATTTAATTGGAATTCTTACAGTAGTTTCCGGGTTGGGAATTTGAAAATAAAGAGAGAGAGAGAGAGAGAGAGAGAGAAAAGTGAAAAGCAAGAACGAAGGAAGAAATGAAATTGCAGTCCACTCGACGTGATATGATTAAGCACGGATTAATGCGCGAGAGATATATAGGTGTGTACGTTAGCGAAGACTAAATTTGGAACCTGGAATATATTGATCGTATAGTCTCTCTCTCGCGAGGACTCCCTGTATATATTCTGCATGAACTAACCGAACCACTTGATTCAAATTCACAATATGTTTTACGAGGTTGTTATATAATCTACACTTATTTCTTTTAAATCGTACTATATATATATCGTAAACGTTATTACACCAAATAAACTTTTTGCCCAAATTGTATGGGGGATATTTTGAAGTTTGGGTAATAAATAAAATATTGTGCGAATTGATTTGTACTGATAGAATTGAGATAAATATGATTCAACAAAAATTATTTTATTTTGGGATATTATTATAACTTATAGAATACACTTTATGGATAATATCTAGGTGTATATAGCAGTAATACAAATTGTATTAGAAATTGATTACTTATAACTTGTATATATTATTGTTTGGTATAAAGTATACTCGAAATTGTATATAATCAAAGTACAACCTAATAATATAATCATTTTTGTTAAACCATTTCACTCGAGTGTACTTTTTATCGTTGAGAATGCCATTTCCACATTTCGTACGTAAGTTCATGTTTAATTAAACTCACCTCAGAGATTAGCGGTTGGTATATCAACTATTTGAACAATGTTTAAGCGCTGGACGTCGCACTGTACCGACAAAGTTATTTATTTAATTAATTTCTATAGAGATACGTACGATTGTTACAATTGTTAAGGTATATAGTAGTAATGGGACACGCCAATTCAAAAGTTAATGATATTTTAAATGATCATATAGTTGGATAATTCGTGACGAAGCGTGTAAATTATATTTTATTGCTAAACGTTGTGGTTTTAAAACCAATAAATTAACGCGCTGAAATATTTATATAAATATTTTAAAACTGTAATTTCAACATATAAGTCAACTACAGATACCTTCACTGAAAAAAAGATATTTTTGATCTAAGCGAAATTCTTGTTAAATATGCCTCGAGAAGAAAATCTGTTTACTTGAACGTGATTATTTTGTAATCAAACGGATGCTTCTATAATCGAGCGGAATTTCTTTTTTTTTAAATGAGAGATAGTACAATTCAAAAATCGATCAATATTCTAAAATCAATTAAATTCCTCTTGATTCTAAAAGAATCACATTGAACCAACCGGATTTTCTTTTGAGACATATTTAAGAAGAATTCTGATTAGATAAAAAAAAATTCTACGATTATAATTGTACGACTATATGCATAGATGTAATGATAACATTGAACAGTTAATTCTTACAGCTATATAATTCTCAAACGGAGCCGCAACCTAATATTTTTAAAGTTTTATATATTTTTTTTAGTTATTTGTAATAATATATTATATATTAATTTTTGGTGATAATGTATCATTTTTTCTCACTCACTGAATGGGACTCACGTATCAAATATCAAAAGTTTAAGACTGAATGTTTCGCTAACTATAAATAAATAAACCACTAAACGTTCTAGAGTTTTAACCAGTGTGATCGAAATTTAAACAAAATGGTAAATAATTCATTTTTCTCCACTACATTAAGAGCGAAACGAGTCGTAAAAATTAAGATTTTATTAAAACCGTGGAATCCATGGTACGTGAGCGGAAAAGAAAAAAGAAAATCAACTCCTAAGTAGACGAAATTGCAATATCACTTTGAGATATATCCATCGATATTGGTGTAGGTAAAAAAGGAAAAATGAAGGATTCGATATTACATCCTTTAGGTTTTTCGACTTTGTTGTTGAACCCTTCAGAATCAAATATTTTATCCTGGTAAACTTCGCCTAGATTTTACGTTTCGAAACTCCGAGAGAGAGAGAGAGAGAGAAAGAGAGAAAAAGAAGAAGTGAATTTCCGAAAGTGTGCGTTTAAACATCAGTATAAAATAGATCGAAACGAATTTAGAATGGGCGCATCGCTGGGGTTGACACATACCGATCGATCGTCGTAGTAGTAAGAAAAACGATATATAAAGAGGAAAAAAGTGCGGTAACTGGGAGAATGGAAAGGTTATTTTTGGTTTGGTTAATGCATTATATCGTATTATCCATTGTATTCCCTTCGACTGTGCAGTAACCCTCTATGGCCAGGCCTGGTTTGGCAATGATAGCCCTCTCTACTCTCTTGGTGTCATCGAGCTAATAAAAGCTCGGTCCTTCCTCTAATGCTTCATTCGGTTTGAAATGCGGTTCAGAGACTGCAGCTTCGATTTCAACAGGCGTATTTGCAACCAATGGATTTTCTCGTACCCCTTACCTTCTTTAAAATTGTTTGCCAACACTCGTTTACCATATGGGACGTTAAATGTACATTCTTATTTCAATTTACAACCCTCTTTCAAAATATCGATCGGTCTTTCCCTAGATTTCGAAAGATTTATGCATTCGCTACAGTCGTAACGATTCAACACTCGATTTCAGAAATATAAACCTTCAAATTATTCTTCGTTATCGAGGGTGATGTCGGCAAACTAAAAAATATCATTTTTAATAATAATAATAATATAGTAATAATTAAAAAACAATCGCTCTTTAAAAAAGCTTCAATTTTCATTTGAATACGCACATGTCCTTGTTAGGTGTGGATATTTTCAAAGTGAAACTTAATTTTGACTTGTATTTATTAAGGAATTTTAACCTTTTGTTTATAAAGTTTTAAGTAGCAGTGTATATTTTATTTAAATGACATTTATATTTTATAATTTTTCTTTAACTTTTATCAGATTGACATTTTTATAGTCTCTAGTAAAAATTTTAATTTCATAATTAAAAGAAATATCTTGTTTATATCCTGTGCTCAATAGCGTTTTATCCCATTCCCTTAGTATTTAATGACCAGAACATCGAAATATTGAAATTATTTTTCCAAATTTTAGCGAGCAGTAAACTTAAAACTTTTTATTGATTCGGATAATTTTTTGAAGTCTTCGTATAAATTACAACTGATTAGTGTCAGTATTTACAAGGATGAACGTAATTTTATTAGATTTTTACATTGACAATATTCAATAACATTTTTGTAAATAGAACAAGATTGAAACTTTATGCCACTTATTATCTACATGTACTTAAAAATTGTAATTAGTAAATTTAATACAAATGTAATAACAATATATACAATTTGAATACTACCTAATAAGATTCAAGTTATTTTCTAAATAATTCCATGCAATTCAAGTTATTTTTTAAATAACCCGCGTAAAAAAATGTACCTTCATATGAACTTTATATAAAGTTATGTTTATATAAAGTTTATACGAGGTTTTCCAACGAGACATTCCCGAACTTGATTAGACATTTATATAAAGTTTATCTAAATTAAAATAACTATATTTTATCAGTTTAAAATACTTTATATAAACCTACAAAATTTTTAAATTATTAAAAAAAATAAAAAAAATAATTTCTGATCGGTGATTTGAACCTCCGATCTTTAACTCCGGAGGCTGACTCTCTACCATAACTGAGCTATTTTATTATTGTTTCTGTCATTTCATTACATTCAGGTTATAAAGTTCAAATCATGTTTCAATTGTCCTTTATAACCTGAATGTAATGAAATGACAAAAACAATAATTAAAATAGCTCAGTTGGTAGAGAGTCAGCCTCCGGAGTTAAAGATCGGAGGTTCGAATCACCGATCAGAAATTATTTTTTTAATTTTTTTAATAATTTAAAAATTTTGTAGGTTTATATAAAGTATTTTAAACTGATAAAAAATAGTTATTTTAATTTAGATAAACTTTATACAAATGTCTAATCAAGTTCGGGAATGTCTCGTTGGAAAACCTCGTATAAACTTTATACAAACATAACTTTATATAAAGTTCATATGAAGGTACATTTTTTTACGCGGGAACATTTTTCTTATACTAATCCATGTTGAAGTTTGAATTTATCACTCGGTGGTTTTTCAATATTATGTAGTTGATTTTATCGATCTTCCCGAGTCAAAGGTGTAGGTGAGAAAAGAAAATATCTTATACTGAACGTTCAACAAACATTTGTATACTCTCTAATTGCATCGTAATATCTTTGATTAACCTCTTTGAAATTTCTAATACAGTTGACGATCAAATTCGAATTTCGACATCGATCGAAATTGTAGATTTTTCATTCGACTGCTTACTCAATATTATATACTAGAAATTAAAAAAAAAGATTATACCCCAAATGTAAACCTATATAGGACTCCTATGTAGAAAAATTAACTAAAAAAGATCCCAAGATTCCTAAAAAAAAGTAGTCACATTTGTACTATGCCTATCACGGTAAATTTTAAGTTGCTGAATTACCCTTCCTTATAGGTACAATAATTTTTATCAGGAAAATACTCTCCGTGCATTAATTTTGGAAAAATGAATCATCCATTACGGATCAAAGTGTCCATTTTATCGAATATAGTAAAGTGTGAATAGTGAGATGTAGGTATAAGAATCGTAACAATCGTAATGATTCCAAGTATGCCAGATACGCGTGTCATTATGCAGACGATAAATTTAATTTAAAATAGATTTGCGTGAAAATATGGTCTCGGTAAGAGATTTAATATTAGATTCTCAGTATATGCCCTTTCCAGTATCATTGCCAACGTTGGCCAACCGCCAATAATAACTTAACAGTCATTTCTTTACAGATAAACTCAACCGTTTCGTGAATGAAGAAATCTCAAAGATATACACTCGAAACTTCAAAGTGTAAAAATTGATACAATGTATAAATGGATAACTTTAAACTTATCAAACGTAAATGATGATTAGTACACTTTAATAGACTACATTATAAGAAATTAACGTGACAGTTTTTAAAAAGTATAAAGTATACATTTTCGTGTGAACTGAAATTTATATTTATTATATAGACGTTATTTTAATCAAAGTTATGACCCTTTTATCATTTGAGGTTAAAAATATCTTTCCATGTTTTTTACAACAATTTTAACCTTGAGAATTTTTTGAGATTATCTTTTATTTTGTACTTTGGACAAAATTATTTTTGTTAAATTACTCTCGGTAATTTTACACTTTTCAGAAGCGTTAAGTTGTCGATTTTACACATTCTACCGACAATTTTTATACATTGGAATTTATAATGTAATGTATGATACAACGTCGTCTTCTGAAATTGCTAAACTCAAAATACATTATAAACGTATAATAATCTAAGGGTAATTCACGGTCATATTTGTACATTGTGATGTATATACGCTGATGAGATTATAAAAGATAATCCAAGTGAAATTGCTGTGGAAAATTTGACATATGATTATGACCAGTCTCGCATTTATTTCGCAGAAATAAGGAGTAGGAAATTTAATCTAAAGGATTGGAAAAATGAAGTAACTTGCATTACGCATCGGGCAACATTTGATTACGTTGTCACGCAAGATGCGAAAGGAAGGAAAGAAAAAAAGAAAGGTATAGCCATGATTTATTTAAAGTTCGACGAGGTGTGTGTGTGTGTGCGGGTATATAGGTATCCGATCGGTAGCTCTAATTCGCATCTCGTCCCCCGTGGGGAAACATCCGAATAACGAAGCGAAACGCGACTGTGGCTAACTGCCAACCAGACACAATCCAAACTATAAATACTGGCCACGATGGCACTCACCAATCCTGAGCTCTTTGTAAGTGTGTATGTGTGACTACGCGCGTGTGTCGCTCCTACTCGGTGCATTCTACACTTTTTTCCCTTTCGCGTTCCTTAATACATCTCGACCCTCGACCGTATACAATTTTCTCCTTTAGGATTTTAATGTTATACATGTATTTTGCTGTATAGGCTCTGTACTGAAACAAACGATGATGTCTTTGTTAATTAGTTTTTTAGATCGAGGAACGTGAAAAGTATTCGTTTCACTTGCTGAATATAGTACGAAAAGGCATGTACACTGAAAAAAAAAAATTTGTTGCTTCGAGCAAAATTCTTGTTAAATGTGACCCAACAAGAAATCTGGTTGATATTACATGAATCTTGTAACATTTAAAAGAATATTGTTGATCCTACTTATATTGATCTACCTTAAGTCTAATTTCCTAGCTTTGGTCTGATTTTTTCCGTAATGTATATATCTCACGAACCATTTCATCGAATAGACTCAAACCTTGACAGTAACTTTTAAATATGTTTGTAATCCACTTGAATGGAACAGAATTTCAATAAAAGTTTTAATTTTTATATAAAACAATTATTTAGCTGGTTTTTACACAATTTTTTAATTTTTAACATATTTAAAAGTTACTGTTAAAATTTCAGCCTATTCGATGAAGTGGTTCCTGAGATAGCCTTCGGTAAGGCCATTAAGGGGATGCCGTATTACCGACATATTTGATTTTTCAAATTAAATCTTCAGTTTATCTTTTATTCCAATTGTGCGTGCATAGATACATTCTACATGATTTGCAGATTGTGTGTCAACTCGCAGAATTTTAAAATTCGACATATTCATTTAATTAAATGAAAAATAGTTTGTAAAAACTGCAATGTCGGTAAACAGTTACAATTTTTAGTACATTACAATTTTTCATTTAGATAAGGAAAAGTATCGAATTATAAGATTCTGCAAGTTGATAAACGAAAATCTCAACATTTAATTTGAAAAATCAATTCGGTAATTTATACTGTGTGGCATCCCCTTAATGGAAAAAAATCAGTGTACGGTGCCTCATAAGTAATTAAAATAGTTATGTCACATATAAATTGGTCACAAATTTTTAAATAAAAGTTAATAATATATTTTATTTAGAAAATTAAGAAATTTTTCAATTGTTATGAAACAAATTATTAATTGTTAATATTCAATAGCTTCTTTTCAATTGTAACACTGGCTGTCCCCTTAAGTATTAATTGAATATAAATTTATTCCTATTTATCCAAAATCTTAAAATCTTACCTTCATTTAATATACGCACTTATAGATATTAACTGATTTTTCAAATTTACCTTTCAATTTGCATATTTTTTCTAGTGTCCTCTAAAAATTAAAAAAAAGTAAAATAAATAAATAAAATTTAAAACTATATCTGAGAAATTAAATACAGAAATCTGTTATTTGTACAGACCCCCCTTAATAATTAAGAACTGAGAGTTAATATCAAAGAAATATTTTTTTATCATAAGTCAATATCAATTTATAATAACAGATGCATCATTTCTTTGCCATAAAAGTTCCTTTTTCTCAGTGTATAAACTAAAATTAGTTTTCTCAGATGGAAATTTAGTTATTAAAAAATCAAAAGTAAATAGCTAATCTTTAATTATGGTGATTCTTGGTATATAGGCATGATGTAGGAGAAAATCTCGAAGTTTTTTGAGTAATTAAAAATTATTAATTGTTTATAATTAAATATTAAAAGAATCT
This sequence comes from Theocolax elegans, assembly GCA_026168455.1. Classification (NCBI taxonomy): domain Eukaryota; kingdom Metazoa; phylum Arthropoda; class Insecta; order Hymenoptera; family Cerocephalidae; genus Theocolax; species Theocolax elegans. The sequence goes on along the minus strand of CM047431.1, from coordinate 38,238,553 downwards.
CTCTATATATATATATATATATATATAATTAATAATTTTTAATTACTCAAAAAACTTCGAGATTTTCTCGTACAACATGCCTATATATACGAATAATCACCATAGTCAAAAATTGACTATTTTATATATATATTAAATCTTTTAAAAAAATAAAGTGAACCCTTTTAAAACGTGATAAGATTGGTCGGTTGGAAGTGACGTGATTGCATGCATAGTCTAGGAGCCAGAGGGGTTTTCGTGGCCGATGGAGGTCCAGTCACCAACCCAAGTGTTCGCAGGACTATTTTAGTTCGCTGATCACGAATATCGAGGAAGTTATTAACAATTTAATTGTTTAGACGCCTTTAAAATCGATTTGTTTCCTCGAAATTGGGGTTCAACTACATTAAATTATGGGATATTAACTTACAATTGAACACGTTTTTGAAATTTTGCAAAATGTTTATGAGAACCCGAGGTATTGTAGTGTCTAACGTTACAAAGTAAGTACACTGAGAAAAATGTGTAATAAAAATTATTAAAAATTCTAATAAAAATTACTATAAAACATAGTAATCGGTGGACATATTGTACTTTTAATAAAAATTGCTATGTTTTGTAGTAAATTTGAAATGTACAAATTTTACTATGTTGACATAGCAAATTTTATTAGAAAACATAGTAATTTTTATTATTTCGAGAAAGAGTCGAATTAAAAATAAATTTCTACTTTCATCTGTTTACACTTTAACGTCCGTTATACATTTATTTTATTATTATTTTATTATTTTATACTTTATATTTACAATTTGAAATACATACAAATAATATTTATGAAAATCATCAGAAAAAAAACCGAAGTCCGAGATGGAGATTTGAACCGACGAGCCTCCGAGTAGAAGTCCCGCACCTTTACCGCCTGCGCCACCGGATAATTTTATTATGGTTGATTCGAATCGCGCTCATATGTATTTTAGTGATTCACAAAAACTTGTATATTTTGTTTATTACATTTATTTGTTGCGATACTACATTTATTAATATTTTTTATTGATTGAACATTACCCCGTAAGGATAATGTAAAAAAAGAAATTTATTTATCCGCAATTAACGACAATATACTTATACTGAAATTCTTGAGGTTATGTGGAGATGGTGTATTTTCCCTATGTACCAATTTTATTATTGACATGACAAATTTTATTATTTTTAATAAGAAATTTTACTACATTACATAGTAAAAACATATTCAGATATTGTTTATTATGTAATAATTATCATTTACACAAAAATATATCAAGTATTACTATGAAAGTTACAAATTTTGCTATATTGCGTAATAAAATTTACTATGTTACCTAGTAAATTACGTTCACTAAATTATAATTTTTATATTTCATGATTTTTGCTATATAACATAGTAATTTTTATAAAACTCAATTGATAAATTTAGCTTCATTTTTTGGTATTTATTATTATGCTAATAATAATAATTATTTAAAATATTATAAAACTTTTCCACCGATTATTATAAAATATAGTAATTTTTATTAAAAACGTTGCAAATTTTATTATAGCATTTTTCTCAGTGTAGCGAGCGAAAGTTTATAACGTTAGTTACTAAATTTGCAATAACTTTTTCTAGACGCATTTTTAAACAAAACATCGAAAATAGTCTTATGAATACTTGGGTTTGTCACTGGATCTCTATCGGTCACGAAAACCCCCCTCTACTTGTATACTAATATCTATATTAAAACGGACAAAACAAAAGCTTTTGAAAAGAAGGTGCGCTTGCGCGCAAGATGGTCCCTAGTATTGTAAAATTGTTATCAATTTAAAATTAGATATATTAATTCGTATTTCTTAGATTAATTTTACATATTATGAAAACAAGATATTACGTATTTTCTTATTTTATAACTAAATTATTGTGAGATTTTACGTCGCTAAGGGAGGGAAAAGGTTAAAGTTGAATACGGTGCAACGTCAATCATATTTGTTAAATATAAATATTTATAAGTATTATATAATAAGTTATAAAATAACTTTAAAATACCGATAAATATTCATTGAAGATAAAAAGCGGGAGAGAAATTAGATGCTGGGGCTTACGAGTTCTGAAGAGTAAAATAATAAAAGAAAAAGGCGAAGCAGACATCGTCAAGAATATTTAACTTTACTGGTGACTAGGCGTTTATTGGAAGTTATTAAATAGACTGCTCCAGGGCTTTCGATAAACGAGAAAAGTGGGTATAGGAAACTTGAGCTCGAACTCGCTAATTTTCTCTGAAAGGATCGTTCTTGTCATACTGTGTTGCTTTTTTTCCCCCCTCTTCTTCTATACTCTTTTATTTTCCACGACGTTTTCTCGTCAAGTATTTGTAAACGACGAGAACCCGATAAGATTTTGCAGTAGTAGAATCCTCGAGACATCCTGATATACCTTATAATTTAATTGTATACTTTTTTTTTATGTATAAACACCATTTCAAGGAAAAAAAAATACGGGGGAAAAATGAAGTTAATATTACAAAAATACTTTAGTGATATTTATTCGAGTATTTAGTTTCTACATTATTGTGTTCAATATACCAATAGTTTTGAGGGAAGGAATAGGTCATATAACTAGCTTGTTTATTTCGATTGTTTTAAAAATTGTTATTTTATATTGAAACAAAATCATTTTAATTTCTATATTCTATGATTTATCTATAGGTATATCTACGATCTCACAGATCTTATTGATTAAATGGTGATATCTCTATAAATTTAAAGTTATTATTAAGAAAATTTGTTAATGTTTTAATAGTCTTTTGTTCAATTATTACTATTATATATATTTTTTTTCTCTATAATGTAAATAATTGTTTCCTTCGTAAGAGATACGCTTACTTTAATAATTGTTACACTGTTATAATATAACGATTGTAATAAGGCCCATGGATCCACAAATAAAATAAAATAAGATAAAATAATAAGTAAAATATAATAAAATAAAATTAACAACTATTTATCATTGAAAGTCACTTACGTATACAAGTACTAGTACGATACATTTAGGTAGAGTTTTTTTCAATTTAATTCGCTAAATCATTTACTCGGAGGCAAAAGTTTTAGTAAATTTTACCAAAATTTCTGCAAATATTACGAAACTTTGAGTAACACGGTAACAGACTGCCAAAACCCAAAATATTGAATTTTTTGTCTATATTTGTTACTGAAAATTCTATATAAATTTCTACTGAGATGTCTACTAAGTTACGACAGTTTATTACCGTGTTAATGAAAGTTTAGTAAAATTTACTCAAATTTTTGTCTCCGTGTATATAGGCAAATATAATTTGATCGATTGAGAATTAAAAAATTGAGTCGAGCGACTTCAATATAATTCAACCTCTTCACATGTGTACAATTTTTCGTTGTTTATTACACAGCGTATAAGTGTTTGGTCGTGTGTGCGCAAAGCTTGAGGAGAAAACGGACGCAAATGGATTTTCGAACTGGACCGGATTTCCAGCTTGTCGGAGCTCAGCCCAAAGGATCCGGCAGCTGTCAATCCGCCGTATATAATCTCCGTTTAATGCGGCCAATAATCGACTTATTGATTTGTACCCGCGGTACGTACATGTATGCATACATATATCTATACATATATATATATATATGTATTTTTTTTCTGGTTCATTTTCAATTCTCTGCGTGTAACGTTGTTTTCTATTTTTCTTTTTGAAACGTCTGTTTTCGAGATGAAAATGCATATACGCGCGGCGAGTGAAATGAATTCAGGTGTACACAGAGAATTGTTTACTCGGTGGAAGTAATTCCATGAGTTAGATATATATATGTACGAGGTTAAATCTTCGCAAATGTTGTTCGCGCGTGTCTATCTATATAGCATTGAAAATCTCCTTCGTATATCACACCGTTACCACAAGTCGATTCAATTATCTATCTGTGTACAAATAATCGAAAAATTTTACGTAACTCGGTTGATTATCCACTCGATGTCGCTCGATGTCAAATATATACTTTTAATTTCGAACGATTCTAAATATTTACATTTCGGAGCAATCGACGCTTAGTAACGATTAGTTCACCTCGATATTCTCCCGTAGGTACTGCGATTTCACTTATTTTCTCATTGAAATTCATTTTTTTTAACGACGCGGATATTATTTTATAATCAGCCTATTCCGATATTTTACTGAAAAGGTAACAACAGATTTTAAGATCGATGTTGAAAAGCTTTTTTTTTTTAAAGAAGATTAATGATATTAAGTGAGATGGGTCAAAAAGTAGGACGAATGCCTTACGACGATAAGGCATTAAACGAGGAACGACATCAAATTTTACATTGGAGTGCCGAGGTGTTGGCTCGTGTCGACGACAATATCGATGCCGAAAATTCGTTTCTCGTCGACTACGACATTGTGAGCATCGTAGCTAAAGTCACAAAGTGGCTCGACTTCGAATGTTTTAAACTTGATTTACCACCGAATTCTGCGCCTACTTTCAATAAAGGATACAGTCAGGTGAAAATATTTTTTTTTATAAAATATTCCCTAGTACATTTCTGACCGTAAATATAACGTTTTTTTAAATCAAAAAGTGCATATAATATACCGAATGAATGCCCAATCAATGGGAAAATTAATGAGTTTTAGTTAAACCTTCAAATGTTTACCATTTCAATGAAAAACTCGTGTATTAGCTGTTCGACAATTAAAAATTACCGTGAAAAGTTATCACGAGTATAACCGTTACAGTTATTACGCGAAGATAATTTTCTAATAAAAGTCATTAAATTTTTTATCCAGGTGTAACGGTAATTTTTAGTTTACTAATCAAACATCCCACGTATCGTTATCACTGGGAAATTCGATAAAAAAAAAAGAAATTCTTTCCGTGTGCCGAGGAATTATTCTAAAACGATACAGCCGATATATCACGGAGTTAATTAACGATTGTGTATACGTATCAAAAGTGACGAAACTTTTCTATTTAGATCAGAAACGAGGTCGTTTACAAAATGCGAAAAGAGTACGAGAGAGCCTACGAGGATTTGGAAAGATTAACAAAACTCTTTGACGAATTAGCCGACGAGGAACAAAAACTACACAAGAAACTAGTGGAACTCGAGAAACTTCTACCAGGCGATGTAAAAAAGTTTCGTCGGAAGTTTGGTCATTTACGTATTAAAGTTTTCAAGAACTTGCGGCGCAGCGAAAAAATGTTATTCCGCGACAAGAGGCTTAAAAATCAATTTGTTAAAAAGGTAAATTTTGGATTTTATGCATTTATATACATATATATATATACATCACCTAGAGCAAACGCCTCTTTTCATTTATCTTGTTAATAACTCTTGTGCGTCGATAATGCAGGTGTACGCTATCGACCTAAAAAGTAAGGAATTGTGTAACAAGAGGATGAAACGGCTGATCGAAACTACAATGAAAAGTATTTCATAATTAACATATATTTACAAAATTAAACACTTTTGTAACCGTGAGACGTTACTATTTGTAACAAAATAGTAATGAGAAACATAATATTTATTCGCGAACAGTATATGCAATGGTTATACTTTAATCGATAACTTAAAGTAAATACGGTGTACCCATACAAAATGGCCGACTTGTTACATCCATTTTCTAACGACTTTTTAAACAAAATGGAAAACGAACTTGCGATAAAAATATGATTTTAAGTGAAATATGTATAAATCATATATAATGACATTTTACGAAGAGATAATTTATAATAAAAATCAAATAAAATTAATAAATATATAATACGACTTACTTTTTTTCTTTACCTCACGATATGTTATTTCCTTTCAATTCAAATATGTGTAAAAAAATAACAAAATTCACTAACGATTCCGTGGAAAGTATACATCATCTTCCTTTATTCCTTTGAGAAAATAAGCTGAATGAAAAGAAAAGAGGATTAAAAGTATAAAGAAAAAGAAAAACAAAAAAAAATATATGCTGTGGCAAAAAAGTAAATAAAACAACAGTATTAAGACCACAAGAGCCAAACGAGTAGAGTAAAGGGAATTGAACGATAGCTTGTACGTATTAAGTCTATACCAGTAGAGTATATACTCTCTTCAAAGTCTCTTACCTCTTAGACTCGATCGCAGCTTCGTCCATCTATTAGTTCGAGCGAGCTTTTAGGTTTGTAAGGTTGATGGTTCTTTCTGTCTTATGGTTACGTTTATATAAATTTATTGATTTCAGATTTTCCTTTACCTTATTCTTTAAGAAGATATATCAAGATTAATAAAATATTCAAATTTCCTGCGTTTGAAATAAAAGTATGCTTTACGCTACGTGAACGTATAAGAAAATAAAGATTTGAAAATAAGAGAGAAATAAGAGAAACGATGATGTGTTTTTTCAGAAAACCAAGTTACAAACTTTTTGAAAATGACATGTTTCGCGTGCACAAAATGTTAAAACTATTGTACCCGTATATATATATATATATATATATATATATATATATATATATATATATATATATATATATATATATGTTTTTAATAAATCTAAGAAATTATACAAAATATTTTGTTAAATAGTCGTTTAAGAATATTTGTTGAAAAGTTTGTTTAATTATTTTGTTTTATAAAAACGTAAACTAAATAATGTTAAACAAAATATTTATACGAAAATTAAAAAAATGCGATAGGTCAATACTTCAAAATTTAAAAGTATAAAACCACCTGCATGCGGGGAACGGTCGTTCCGAATCTGTTTGTACCAAGCACATAGATATTCCTAAAGGAGCTTGCGCGACTATCTTATACACACCAAGTGAGAGACATCAATATACGGTGCGATGCAACACAAATCGATACCCCGTGTGCAAATTGTTCGCATATTTCTTGGTCACTCTTCCCCTCTCGCAAATATTTTAATATACCGAGGGCATTCTTTCAAACATATACAACAAAACATTTAAATTTTCTCTCGCGAAATTCTCAGCACTTTTTACAATTTTCACAAATATATATATATATATACATAACATAATTCGCAAACACGATCAATATTTATAATTAATTTACGAATATGTAAAGATATCTCTCATCGCGAAATATCAAATACTCCGAATTGTTTTAAGATTGTTTTCTGTTCTTCGTTGTTTTTATGCATGTTTTGCAAGGATATCGAATTTCCATACGTAATGCGAAAACTTGGTGTGCTTAAAAAAACAGTGATATCTACCATATTATTATTATTATTATTATTATTATTGTAGAATTATTTTCTATTACGGTATATTATTGAGCACAACCGGTATGTTGGAAGAACCTTATATTTTTAATGAATAAAAATACTCGCTACAATTATTGAACTTAATATATTACCTTTTATAATTTTAAAATTTATAATATTCACTATTGGGTACAAGGTGAAAAATAAAGACATTGACGTTTATTTACGTAAAGATATAATGTTGATTGACATTAAAATACTAACCTGAAAGCTTATAACAGAGTGACAACGTTTTTAATCCTCCCTACAATACCGACAAATGCAATAATTGGCAATAAATCTGTAAATATAATAGTATGTGGAAAAATAAGACAAGAGGCAGCTTCGTTCATCGATAATCTAGCAGTGTGCTAAATTTCTATAACTAAAACATTATTACGTTATCGAGAAAATTCTTTAAAAAAATGTGAACCTAACCTCAACGAGATGGAAAAATTTGATATATGTTGCAAAATACTTTTCTGAAAAACACAGTAATATTTTAAGTCTACAATTCAATACACAGAAAGATTATTATTCAAAACTCTTCTTTTATTTTCCACATACTCTTTTATTTTTATTATGACTAATCAGTCTATGAATGTGGGATGAAGTGATTGTTGGAGTGATGAATAAATAGCAAGAAACAAAATATTGTAAAAAATATCTACACGAAGGGATATGAGAATTGCAGTTGCAGTGTAGTCAACTAAAGTGACGTCACTTACCAGCACAAACCAGTCAACCAATCAAATATCGTACTGATTTAGTCATGTGCTTTTGGCACTAATGATGATATAAAATTCATTACGGATTTTTTTTCTAAGTGTCAAATAATGCAAAAATTACTGCTTCGGAAGTAAAAAAATATTTCACTATACCTTTTAATCCGTAATACTTATGTGAAATAATACCCAGTTAAAAACTGAAAATTTTAAGGTTAGTTGAAACTATATGCTGGCTACATTTGACTAAACCGCTATAGTTTTTACGCAGAACAAAGCGATTCATAAATCCTTTGATTTCCATTAACGTATAAAAATATTCGTCCATCCGAATAATTAACTACCCACGTAAAAATAAAAAAGATCTTTAAAAGATCTTAAAAAGATCTATCTCAAAAAAGATACCGTTTAAGACTATTTTAAGTTGTTCATTAAGAGACAAATTTGGCATAAAATAAGATCTTTGTAAGATCTTTTAAAGACGATATTAGAAGGAAATAAATTAGTGTAAGAGATGTTTTGCAGATCTTTGCAAGATCTTTTTAAGATCTTTTAAAGATGATGTTGAAAAGACAGCTAAAATTTTTTAATTTCATAAAAAGATCTTTCAGAGATCGTTAAAAGATCTCATAAAAATCTATCAGACGTACAAAATGTATTATGATATTGTTAAATGAATTGATTATATTCGATTCATGTTAATTATAATTCATAGTATTCCCTAGTAGAAAATTGAACATAAAATATGCTGAAGACAATAACTTATGGTCATTATTAATGGTAATATTTAGGATTACAAACAATGCCGAATTATTGGTTATTTTATGCTAAATTAAAAAAAGATACTTATTTCTACATTATTCAAAGCATTGCATGGTCAAATATATTGACAAATAAATGCCAACTATTCTGTAATTGAAATGCCCAAAAAATTAGCATTATATAGGGGAATGGAACTTTAACCTTAAAGTAACACGTGGTGTATCCATACATCTCCAAGATTTTGTTTTGATCACGCGTCCAATATTCTCTAACTTGTGCATGTGAAACACATTTTCGTGGTAGAATTCATTGTTGCGAGAGAAATGAGGACGTGTTCTTTAACGCAAGTGTTATGTTATTGTGGGTTCGTAGCCGTTTTCTAACTCGAAGGTAAAATAATTTGGTAGAAGATAACCTGATCAACCTTACGAGAATCGGCTCATTCGATTGGAAATTATGTGTCCTACACCAGAAGATTGAGAAAATTTGTTAGTTAGTCAAGTTTTAAAAGTGCAATAATATTATATTTTTATAAGTGCAACAGAAATAAAGTATAATATATTCAGTATTTAGTAGTGCCAATATTAGTGTGTGTGTATGTATATATGAATATGAATATAATAAAATTGATGTACTAAGATGCTAATTATTTGGCTAAAAGATGCTGAAATGTTCGAGAATTTTTTCTATCCCATTCAATTCCCATCTCATGGCCTAATGAATTGCTTGTATTGGCCATATTGTAGTACAAATATTATAAAAGCTATTTCATTTAAAAAGGTTGGCAATTTATGGTCAACAAATGCCATACTTTTATTAACTTGATTTCGCCATTTTAATGGTTAGAAAAAACGTTACATTTTAGTTATCAAAATGGCTTTTAAAAATGCCCAATTTTTGGGTTTTAGTAAATTGAGATGGCCAAGAAATGCTATTAAAAAGTTTTCATTTTCTACTAGGGATTATATAAAGAATAATATTATTTTTTTATATCAAGTTTTATTTTATTATATGTAATACAATTTCTAGCTTAAATTTAAGCAGTACAGACATACATACAAATACAATACTAAATTAATCACATTCAAAGTAACTCGATAATTCAACAGCATAATGAAAATTTGATACAGTTATATAAAAGTAACTTTGTTTTAAATTTTTTGCTTCAATAGCAATTAGATTTTCAGGTTCTATGATTTGACATTTAAATATTGTCGGAAGCACGTTGTCATTAAATGCGTATGCTATTTCATAATTTAATTTTGAAATAACAACATATAATTTGCAATCTTCATTACAGTTTTTACAATTTAACTTACATAAGCAATTATTATCGCAAAGTTTAAAAAAGTATTTTATTAATCCTATTTCATAATTATTATTAACATAATATCTAACACAAGATGAATTTCTTTTTTTGTTTTTGCTGTAAGATACAGTTTCGAACATTATTTTATCTTTTAAAATTCTTTTATAAAAATTAAATTGACAATCTGCGGCTTCTATAGATAATATTCTTTTTAAAAACAAAATTTTTTTTTCTACGTATCTAACACCAACAATATATACTGTATCAGAAAACTGTTGTACTTTTCGTCTTTTCATTCGTGATTCATTTATTTTACAAAATATATCAACTACTACACCTATAGTGCTCTCGTTTTGTTGATTTATTTTTTGACGATAATTAGTCAAGTTTACAAGTATAGATATTGCCGAATGAATTTGCAGTTCTGGTTTCCTTGAACTATGCACAAACCGTTTCAAAATACCGTTCATATTTTCAAATGCGTAACACGAAGTAGTCCAAAGTGGCCCAAAGTTTCTCACAGTATCTGTTAAATGCAATAACAAATGTATGTTCATTGTCATGTGCTTCTTTCCATACAGGATTTGAAATTGTTTAACAAACATATTTAAACTCTGTGATGCACTAGTAACCATTTGCTCCGAAATGGAGGAGTCGCTTAATAACGCAATACTATATACAAGTAAAAAATAATGTTCAAAATAAACGTCTTTCATAAAATTCTGTAAAACAGGTAGACTGTAGACTAACAGGAAGTGCTTACACTCGGAAGCTTTCCAATAACTAAAACTATCTAAATTTCTACAAGTTCTTGAGATACAGTCTAAAACGCGAATTGATTCTAAGTATTTATTAATTTCAGAAATATAAGGACGCAAAGAGAAGTCTTCGTTCGAATATTCGGGTTCAAACCACAAAGTCATAATTTTTTTTATAACGTTGATGTGCACACAATGCATAACATCAATAGATATTGCCTGTATGTAGTCAATAATAATTTGGTTTAAAATACATCGGCCTTTAACACCAAATACAGGTGTATTATAATCTTCGGCAAGCTTTGCAAATTGATCGGTTTCTAACGTTGTCCTTTTTTCTAAATTTTTTTCATACGGAAAAACTTGAACATTTTCAACTCTTTCTCCACGAATCTTACAATTGTGACACCCATAGTAACCGCTATATAATTTCATATTTAAAAATAGTGCTTTAGCTTGCAGATCTAATGTAGCAGCTATAATCATTGCTTTTACGTTAATAAACAAATTAGAAAATGTTTTAAAATAAATGCCTTGGTATAATTTTTTTAAGGAATTTCTAAAAACGCTTATAAACAAAATTGGATTTGGTTTTTCGGCACCAAACCACAATCCTGCCAAAATTATGTTTTCTTTTTTAATCCGTAAATGATACGGTAATTCGTTTATCATGAGATATACTGGCCAGATAGTAAATTTTGAGGCCTTAAAAAGTGGTACACCATCAGTGTTTATCGTAAAAGTAATGTTATTTTTTGAATTTAAAAATTCTGATTTTAATTTTTTATACACTAATCCATCAAAAATATCCTCTAAATTATCATTATTCAACTTTTTTCTGTTAAATCTATAATTAGAAACAATTTCGTAAAAATTCGGCCTTTTAAAAAAAGCTTTTAGTTGTGTAATAATTGGAATTTCAATAAAGTACTTCACATTCGCGTTTGAATTACAATTAGTACAAACAGTTTCTTTACTTTTAACTGTTGATGTACAGTTCATACATAAAAAATGTTTTTTTAAAGGCGTCTTCAGATTCTTAAAAAACTTGTGAAATTTATACAGCGTATTCAAGCACTTATTTGGTTTAATACAATGCATTTCAAGAATTTTTAAAAATGCAGATAAAAGCACGCCTGTGATGTTATAGGAAAGTATTAAACTAATAATACACATTGCACTTTCCCCTACAGTTATTGGAGCACCCTCGTATAATTTCTCATTTGCTTCCGCACTTAAAATATTATCAAATTCAACATCTTCAGCATCTCCAGTATGGCCATCAATTTCGTCTTCAGTATCATCATTACTTTCATCGTCCGAAAACACACTACTGGTATCACTATCATGGCTGTAGTCATTTTCATCAGATTCGCTTTGCTTGGTTATATTATAATTATCATTTTCATTGAGTTCGTCTTGAAATTCCGATTCACAGCAAGATAAATATTCAATCGCATCATTATCTATATATATATATTTACATTTTAGTATATTGTTTATTTTATAAACATGTATTTATAGTAAATAAATAAAATTTGCAGTATTAAATGTTTAAAAAAAATTTAGGTTTATTGATTTAATTTTTTAAAATTAGTTAATTTAAAAAATATTTCAATTCAACTAGATGTTACAAACTTACGTTCATTCAAATTAACCTCGATGAGAGATTCAGTTTCGTCTTCACTTGTGTCACATTCTAATAAAGCTTTTTTAATTCTACACCTTTGAGCTTTTTTGTACGTATCATAAGGTCTTTTATACATTATAATTAAATTATCAAAGAATAATTTAAATTCAAATTACATGTATGTTTTTATTTTATTACTGGTTTGAATATCTTCACTTCTTTGTTACATTTCAAACCTGCGTGAATTGCGTAAATAGTCAAGAAACATTCGATTATAAATTAAAGTTTAGGTTAGTTGGTGTTTGAATACAAGTGAAAATGAAGTGTCTTGTATTTTGGAAGACTGATCCACCTACGACAAGCGTGGTTGATATGAAAAATATTAAAAAAAGCGGCGCACAAATCAAAGCTAAGTGGGGAAAACTGTGGTACGATGCTACTATATTAGAAGAAAGCAGAAAGTAAACTAGCCAATAGTAAAAAAAATTTAATTAATATGAATAGATAGATTTTGTTGACTCTCATACATTTTTTATAGAATATTAATATAAATTTTATTAATGAATAAATGATATTTAAAATGCAATATTTTAATATTAATAAAAATATTTTTTATTATACATGTAATTTAAAATGTAAGACACTTAACTTTATGTTATTTAAATTAATTATTTTTAATTATATTAAAATAAGAATTTTTCAAATATTTATATTTTACAAATGTATAAGTTGTTATTATTTTGTCGTTATTATTTTGTTTCTAAATAGATGACGAAAATTGGTTAAAATCTTTAGAAGTATCAGCAACTGGTGAAATTTTAAAAAATTCATACAATACTCCGGATTACTTAATTGCCAAAAAGAGAGATATAAAAAATGAGAAGAAAAAAAAGACGATTCAATCAAATAAAACTGCAAATGAAAATAATAAAACAATGTTATCAAAACGATCTATTTTTTCTGAAACTGATAGCGACATTGAAGATGAAAAAATTAAATCTGCAGATAATAAAATGAACAAAGATGTGTTGTTTACTAGGTGATTATTTTAAATCTAATATATTACTATCAAATATAAATATATTACTATAAAATTAAATTGATTTATTAATTTATTATTTATTGTATTAGTGAACACGAGAAAATTTCAAACAAACATCAAGAGTCGATCTTAGAGGAAGCGGAAATTAATTTAAACACTTGCAAGTCGAATTTAGAAAATCAACCATGTTTTGAATGGAAAAACTTTTCTGATGGTAGGGTTCAGAAGTTATTTTTTTTAAATATAGCACTTTTCATTTATGTATATACACGTATATATATATATATTATTGAATTTTTTTAATTTAGATGCAACTTTTGAGGACAAATTTCTTGCAGTTGCTGAATCTGCAGTAAATTATTTACAGAATTTAATAAAAGAACACGGTCGTAGCTGCATTACATCAGATAAGGTTATTTTTATTCCTCATTTATTTAACTTAATTTCAAATCGGAAAAAATTTATTCTACTCTACATTTTTACAGATAGGAGAATGAAATCAGAATAATAGTAATAAAAAAAAGACATTAAATGTTAACTGTAAATTTTAAACTATATGAATCTATAAAGCTTAATTATATTTAATAATTATAAATGTTAATGAAAAATTAACCTTACCAAAAATAGTGAAGTGGATATACTTACTAAATTGTAGTATTAGAACTACTATGAAAATTTTGGAATATTTTAAACGGATCTAAATAGAACTTCACCTCCTTAAATTAATTTCTTTAATGACAAAGGATCATCGCCAAAAGTTCTATGGCAGTAATATTTGTACTTTTAGGAATAAGACTTTCTTCTTAAATAAATAAATTTTTTTATTATACATGTAATTTAAAATGTAAGACACTTAACTTTATGTTATTTAAATTAATTATTTTTAATTATATTAAAGTAAGAATTTTTCAAATATTTATATTTTACAAATGTATAAGTTGTTATTATTTTGTTGTTATTATTTTGTTTCTAAATAGATGACGAAAAGTGGTTAAAATCTTTAGAAGTATCTGCAACTGGTGAAATTTTAAAAAATTCATACAATACTCCGGATTACTTAATTGCCAAAAAGAGAGATATAAAAAATGAGAAGAAAAAAAAGACAATTCAATCAAATAAAACTGCAAATGAAAATAATAAAACAATGTTATCAAAACGATCTATTTTTTCTGAAACTGATAGCGACATTGAAGATGAAAAAATTAAATCTGCAGATAATAAAATGAACAAAGATGTGTTGTTTACTAGGTGATTATTTTAAATCTAATATATTACTATCAAATATAAATATATTACTATAAAATTAAATTGATTTATTAATTTATTATTATTGTATTAGTGAACACGAGAAAATTTCAAACAAACATCAAGAGTCGATCTTAGAGGAAGCGGAAATTAATTTAAACACTTGCAAGTCGAATTTAGAAAATCAACCATGTTTTGAATGGAAAAACTTTTCTGATGGTAGGGTTCAGAAGTTATTTTTTTTAAATATAGCACTTTTCATTTATGTATATACACGTATATATATATATATTTACATTTTAGTATATTGTTTATTTTATAAACATGTATTTATAGTAAATAAATAAAATTTGCAGTATTAAATGTTTAAAAAAATTTAGGTTTATTGATTTAATTTTTTAAAATTAGTTAATTTAAAAAATATTTCAATTCAATTAGATGTTACAAACTTACGTTCATTCAAATTAACCTCGATGAGAGATTCAGTTTCGTCTTCACTTGTGTCACATTCTAATAAAGCTTTTTTAATTCTACACCTTTGAGCTTTTTTGTACGTATCATAAGGTCTTTTATACATTATAATTAAATTATCAAAGAATAATTTAAATTCAAATTACATGTATGTTTTTATTTTATTACTGGTTTGAATATCTTCACTTCTTTGTTACATTTCAAACCCGCGTGAATTGCGTAAATAATCAAGAAACATTCGATTATAAATTAAAGTTTAGGTTAGTTGGTGTTTGAATAGAAGTGAAAATGAAGTGTCTTGTATTTTGGAAGACTGATCCACCTACGACAAGCGTGGTTGATATGAAAAATATTAAAAAAAGCGGCGCACAAATCAAAGCTAAGTGGGGAAAACTGTGGTACGATGCTACTATATTAGAAGAAAGCAGAAAGTAAACTAGCCAATAGTAAAAAAAATTTAATTAATATGAATAGATAGATTTTGTTGACTCTCATACATTTTTTATAGAATATTAATATAAATTTTATTAATGAATAAATGATATTTAAAATGCAATATTTTAATATTAATAAAAATATTTTTATTATACATGTAATTTAAAATGTAAGACACTTAACTTTATGTTATTTAAATTAATTATTTTTAATTATATTAAAATAAGAATTTTTCAAATATTTATATTTTACAAATGTATAAGTTGTTATTATTTTGTTTCTAAATAGATGACGAAAATTGGTTAAAATCTTTAGAAGTATCTGCAACTGGTGAAATTTTAAAAAATTCATACAATACTCCGGATTACTTAATTGCCAAAAAGAGAGATATAAAAAATGAGAAGAAAAAAAAGACAATTCAATCAAATAAAACTGCAAATGAAAATAATAAAACAATGTTATCAAAACGATCTATTTTTTCTGAAACTGATAGCGACATTGAAGATGAAAAAATTAAATCTGCAGATAATAAAATGAACAAAGATGTGTTGTTTACTAGGTGATTATTTTAAATCTAATATATTACTATCAAATATAAATATATTACTATAAAATTAAATTGATTTATTAATTTATTATTTATTGTATTAGTGAACACGAGAAAATTTCAAACAAACATCAAGAGTCGATCTTAGAGGAAGCGGAAATTAATTTAAACACTTGCAAGTCGAATTTAGAAAATCCACCATGTTTTGAATGGAAAAACTTTTCTGATGGTAGGGTTCAGAAGTTATTTTTTTTAAATATAGCACTTTTCATTTATGTATATACACGTATATATATATATATAAATAATATATAAATATCGAGTCAATATAACGTATGTATGTATGTATATATAATAGAAACGTTTAATAGAAACGTTAAACACGTTTAAACAACAACTAGAATTAATATAAATAATGATTAAATGGTTATCAAGCAGTCCTAGATAAGACCATTATAATTAATCGTTAATTTCCGTTTGTAATAATTAAACATTTTATTTCTTAACAATATATATTTGACATGCTAAAATCTAGTGCATTCTCATATTCGAGTTTGAAAAATTGATAAATGTATGTCTTATTCTTGGACCAGTAAATGTTTGATCGATAATAAAATTAAACAATTATTATACACCGTTCTACTTTAGTGGGATGTACAAGTGAGAGGTGCTCTTTCATTTATGCCTTGGTGGTAACAGATAGAGATAAAGAAGGGTTGATTGTGCATACTGTTGCAAACGAAGTACGCAACTTTATTGACTGTTACTTTATCACCGTCGGTAAATTGCTCGTACGGTATTAACTTGGGAGATGTACTCGTGATTTACCATACATTGCAAAAGTATACGTATATGTTATAGTTCGTACCATTGTCGCGTGGAAAATTGATGTACGGTTAAATTTTATTATACCTTATTAATCGTGTAATTTATTGTGTATTTCAGAAACCTTAACTTAGCGAAACGAAACGCTAAAATTAATTAGTTTTATAGTTTTGTTATTGGATAATACGAAAACTAAACAAATTGTTTTGTTTATTTCGTTTTATTTTGTCAATGCATAACTATACTTTTGTCGAATAACGTTTATTCGCAACATAACTGAATATATTTTTTAAAATAATGAAACTATAATGCAGAATTTGTTTATTTTTCTTTCCTTTCAAACAAACTAAACTTACATTTTAATTTTTTTGTTTTATAAAGAAAACCAATTAAAACTTTGTAAAAGCACAATTCTTTACTACGTACAACCTGCACGATATAGAAAATTTTTCATGCATTATCCAATTATGACATTAGTCGTATACTATAATTACATTGGTACACACCGTACTTTTTTTTACATATGTATGAATGTTCTCGTTTAATCGGCTTTAAAAATCAATGTACTATACGATTGAATTTGCATCTTCGTCACAATATTTACTACTAATTGTATTTACATCCATTGCATTAATTTTTAGGAGCAGATTTGAATAATCATTCTTCATTGCGCATATTATAATTCTGTAGGTTAATACGAATTCAAACCTACAACGAATATATTTGAAAAAAAAGAATAAAATTATTCTGATGGCTTTAAGGGAATGTCTGACTCAGAAAATGGTATTCTTTTACTTTTATTTATAAACAAATAAATAAATTTAAAAAAAAAACCCTGAACCCTGATTAGAATTCAATCCCCGCGGCTATGGAATGAAATCTAAAAATTTGAAAATTTGTACTTCTAAGCCGGTTTATACGTGTTTATACGTGTAAAAATGCTTTTGAGGTCAATTCCCCCAGCTATGGAACGAAATCTAAAAAATTTGAAAATTTGGACTTCTTAACCGGTTTATACGTTTATATACGTGTAAAATTTCATTTGAAATCCATCCCCCCGGCTATGGAGCGAAATCTAAAAATTTGAAAATTTGAATCATATGAATTTAGCCCAGACGGAACATAGCCCACCAATCAGCGACGATCGTGGCCCACCAATCAGAGCCTTTGATACGAAGTGGGAGAAAGAAATAAGTAGTATATCGATAAGGTAGAATATAATTGATATCATTATCGACACTACCTAAAAATGTTAAAGTTTATTATAGATGTCGTTACAAATATTAAAAATTACTTAAAAAATGTGGTTAGGCGGTAAAATGATGCTATGCTATAATTTGCTTAAATATGTTATTACTTCTCTCCTTATTATTATTTAAAAATATAACAAAATGGCTTTAATATAATTACAGATTATTTACAATGTTCTAGTTTGTTACTAACAGTTTACAATATTTATAATTATTTTTCTTATTCAAAAATCTGAAAAAGTATTCGGACTGAGCTGATATTTTAACCAAAAATCAGAGGTATAATAATAAACAATAAGAATATATTTCAGATTATTTTCTATTATTTATTGTTAATTCAACATTACTTAATAAAAAAAAAAATTTACATGTATGTACTTGGGATTGAACGCATCTAACAATAGCGTATATGGTCCGTGTGCGTTAGCCAGATGAGCTGTTATAAGCTTTCTTATTAGTAGTATAGTACGAGAGTATTACAAATATTACAATATATATACTTGTATACCTTGACAATACTTGAACTGCGGCGCGATTTCTATTTTTCAAACGCGATGTTCAACTTTTTGTTATTGGGTTATGTTTTGACCAAACAAAAAAAATTATTATTTATCCACGATTCATCAAAAATGCAACACGACGGCTACAATTATAAGACGAAAAATAAAGAGCGAACTAGGTAAGTTTTTAATTTAATTAATATAGTACAAACTAATTTTTCCTTTTAATTATACTATAAATAGAAATATTGCATTCTTCTTGGTTGTTGATTATAAGTAAAATATAGTAAAATATATCTTAACCTAAACATCTTTTTTGTTTAGCATTTCAATATTCGCTTTAGAAATTAGTGATAGTGAATCATAAATATCGACAGAGACATTTTGCTTTTAAGTCGTAATTTAAGAGTTTGCATTTTTATAATGTATGAATCCCAATGTAGTTTGTAAAATTCGTTAAATCGCATACAATTTGCAAGCGTTTTATTTATAAACAGCACACTGTGGGTATTTCAATGAATTTTATAACATAAGTTAAAAATTTATTGCAGGGAAAATGTTTTAATTTACAGAAAAAAATGTTGTATATCAAATTAAAGAAAGTTTAGCGTCGCATTGAATATTGGTAGTCGATTCTTATATTTATTGAATTCTTTAAATTAAAAATTTAGTTTCTAAACATGATTTTAAGGGGGTGCCATAGCGAAAAACTATCGACGAAGCGTAGGTAATGTAGTAAGCTGTAATGTACTAGTAGCGCCATCATCCGTTGTAACATTATATTACGCTATAAGCTTACAGTAGATGGCGCTAATCGTACATTCCAGCTATCATATTCATTTACCAATATCTTTTCGTGCATTGCATTATTTTACAAAAACCATTGGGGTTGCAAACTCAACAATTATCGATAATTGTATCGGTAATGTAATATAACCTCAAAATAGATGATAATACTAGTATATTTTATTTATTTGACGGGATGTCAGACCCAAATTATAGGAATCTGCATCTTTCAAAATAAAAATGATATTTATAATATTAAATTAAAAATCTGAAAAATTTTAAGCGGATTGCTTAAAACATTAGAATTAAATATATATATTTTAAATATATATTTTAAATATTAATTTTTGAAACAATTTGTAGTCAGTAGGTATTAATCAAAAAAGGCATACAACAGATTGCGTTACATTTAAAATATTACTTTTTTATGCAATGTAGTGATTTGTATCGTTCACTTCATTAATTTACTGCAGTGAATAATACTGTAAATACACTTATTTCTGCATTTCTCTATGCAGCGGACTATACCATCTAAAACGCAAGTAGAGCCTTTTACCTTTACTAAATACATTCCTTGCATTTCGCTATGCAAGTACTCGTCGTATTCGTTTTGCTTTATCCTTTTACCTTTATTGAATACATTCCTTGCATTTCGCTATGCAAGTACTCGACGTATTCGTTTTGCTTTATCCTTTTACCTTTACTAAATACATTCCTTGCATTTCGCTATGCAAGTACTCGTCGTATTCGTTTTGCTTTATCCTTTTACCTTTATTGAATACATTCCTTGCATTTCGCTATGCAAGTACTCGTCGCATTCATTTTGCTTCAACCTGTTACCTTTACTGAATACATTCCTTACATTTCGCTATGTAAGTACTCGTCGTATTCATTTTGCTTCAACTTTTTTTACCTATACTGAATACATTCCTTACATTTCGCTATGCAAGTACTCGTCGTATTCATTTTGCTTCAATCTTTTTTACCGATACTGAATACATTCCTTGCATTTCGCTATGCAAGTACTCGTCGTATTCGTTTTGCTTTATCCTTCTACCTTTATTGAATACATTCCTTGCATTTCGCTATGCAAGTACTCGACGTATTCGTTTTGCTTTATCCTTTTACCTTTACTAAATACATTCCTTGCATTTCGCTATGCAAGTACTCGTCGTATTCGTTTTGCTTTATCCTTTTACCTTTATTGAATACATTCCTTGCATTTCGCTATGGAAGTACTCGTCGCATTCATTTTGCTTCAACCTGTTACCTTTACTGAATACATTCCTTACATTTCGCTATGTAAGTACTCGTTGTATTCGTTTTGATTCAATCTTTGAACACAGGCTATGAATAGTACCAATTAGTACGCATACCTTCTGCATTTCACTATTCAGTGGATTAGACCATTTGATACTCTTAATTTTTGCTTTCCACTATGCACTTGTTTAGACCATCTGGAACCCGATATTTCTGAATTTTTCTATGTAATATATAGGTCCAATTAAGTCCATATGCATATAATATGTGGTAAATCCTCTTCACATTAATTTTGACATTATGAAATATTTTATCTGTGGTTGAACACTAAATATACATTTACGCCGATCTCTGGACACAGAAAAGTATCTGTAAAACATGAAAAATAAACATACGACAACAGTATTTCAAAATCTAGTATAAATCATACTTTTAACTTTACTGACCTGGTGTGTATATATCTGATTCGCCAAAACGCTTGCAGATACGTAAGGTGTAAACATAGATGGATCATCAAGCAGTAGATGAAATAACTAATTTTCAAGAGTGTCTAGATAGGTTGCATGTTCCAACCTTGAAGTAACTCCATATGCACATCATATGTGGTAGGTTCTCTTGAGATTAATTTTTAAATTGTGGAAAATATCTACGCTGATGTCTCAAAACATAAGTATCTTTAAAACAGATAATATAAATATATTTCAACCGAATTTAAAATGTAGTATAAATCACACTTTGATCTGTGATGTAGTCACATCACTAAACGATACCTGAAAATAAAAAATATATATATTAATCAATAAGTATTCAATATTAAGAGGTAATATCATGTAAATATACTTATCTGTATTTACAAGGTGATGACGTGAACATCCAGAACGTTGTACGGTGTCAGCGTGTCCGTGGGGTTTGCCGTTGTCAGCTACTCCTTGGCACGCTGCATCTGTAATAAGAAATATGTTAATATTGCGTAATAGTAATTATTTATTGGTTAGTAGAGACATATATGTAATAAGTAGGAAGTAAATAAAATATATAATATAGAATATAAAAGGAAAATAAAGTATAAGTGAATAAGTATTTTGGAAGAAGTAATCGAAGACTGGATATTCAATTTATGAAATTCAAAAGGGAGTTATCAACAGAATAAAAAAACAGCTGCCAATTAATTGGCACATAACTTCCTCAAATTAAAATGTTGATCCTATATGTAATATATTACTCAAATATAGTATTATTTAATTATATAAAACAAAATTTTATAATATTTCTAAAAATATTTCGTTTCTTATAAATAAATAATATTTCACGATATATCTAAAATTAATTATATTTGTTTAAAAAGTATATTTAAAATGTTAAACGAATACCTCTGTATTAGCATGTTTTTTAAAAAACACTACATATTTTCACAAACATAAAGAATATTCCTATAATTTTGTTCAATATTCAAATGTGATTTACATAAAAACAAATGATTCATATTTGCATATGTATAAATTATTGACTAAATAAAAACTGACATAGAAAGTTTTGCTTTACATTCATTTTGTTAGCTCATTTAGCTAATTAATTTCCAAAAAAAAAAATCATTCAAATTGTTTTTTTTAAATAACAAAAAAATTAATAGATATACTTAGTTAACCCAAAAATGAATTATTCAAAAATCTAAAAATGTCATTAAAAAGAGCTACTTGGAGGATAAATAATTAAAAAAAAAATAAATGAACATGTTTATAACATGTTTTTAGAGAGTCAAAAAATTGTACAATTACAAAACTTTCTCTATAAGGAAGCAAAAGGGATTAAATAGTGAATAGAGCTTAATAAGAGGAAGATGGATAATTGATTTAAATAAGTAAATAAGAAAATAATTGAAGTGTACTTAAAAATGCACTAAGATAGTGCATACTTTATAAAATGATGAACGTTTAAAATTTCACCGTGATCAGCTGCGTTGTTGACCGCGCCGAAGACCTGTGAACATAGTGGACTGCGTCACCTGGGGGGCCGTCTACTTGCGTATATGAACACATTCACAAACACACCACTCCGCGTCAGTGCCCGGGTAACGTCCCCGATGGTAAGGATCGCGCGCACGTGGTGAAACTTACTCGAAGCACATTGTTTACGTGCTGGCCCGCGCTCAATTGCCGCCATCTTGAATCTAACCAGATACAAGCGCGCGCACACTGAATACACGCGGTCCGTGCTCATATCGGCAGGTGATTGCGTATATCGAGAATAGGGAATTCGGAAAGCGTGTAGTGGGGGAACCCATGAGTATTGCAATATAATACACATGTTATTGTATAGAGAGTTTAATTTACATTCAAATAGTACAAATGACAAATTTTAAAAATAAAATGGGCAAATAAATACATGTGTAATTATGAATGGCATTAGTCACATGTTACATCCAAGCCTAGGAAAAAATTTATAAATCGTTTATAATTATGATTTACCTGAAATCGAAGACCAGAACACTACGCGGCATGCTCCCGCGTTTGCTTATTCGCGGGAGCGTGCCGCGCAGTGTCGAGTATATTTTCTATGGTAAAAAATAAATATTTTGAGTCACTAAAATGGGAAAAAGGAGATATATTCTTGTCTTAACTATTCAAGTTTTACTTCCTAGATGTTTAAACAATTTTTAGAACGTTTATAATTGTCGATTCAGTCGAAATTCCCAACCAGGGGACTACGAGGCACGCTCCCGCGTTTGCTCATTCGCGGGAGCGTGCCGCGCAGTGTCGAGTATAATTTCTATGGTAAAGAATAAATATTTTGAATCACTAAAATGGGTGAAAGGAGATATATTCTTGTCTTACCTATTCAAAATTTACTTCCTAGATGTTTAAACAATTTTTAGAACGTTTATAATTGTCGATTCAGTCGAAATTCCCAACCAGGGGACTACGAGGCACGCTCCCGCGTTTGCTCATTCGCGGGAGCGTGCCGCGCAGTGTCGAGTATAATTTCTATGGTAAAAAATAAATATTTTGAGTCACTAAAATGGGTGAAAGGAGATATATTCTTGTCTTACCTATTCAAAATTTACTTCCTAGATGTTTAAACAATTTTTAGAACGTTTACAATTGTCGATTCAGTCGAAATTCCCAACCAGGACACTACGAGGCACGCTCCCGCGTTTGCTCATTCGCGGGAGCGTGCCGCGCAGTGTCGAGTATAATTTCAATGGTAAAAAATAAATATTTTGAGTCACTAAAATGGGTGAAAGGAGATATATTCTTGTCTTAACTATTCAAGTTTTACTTCCTAGATGATTAAACAATTTTTAGAACGTTTACAATTGTCGATTCAGTCGAAATTCCCAACCTGGGGACTACGAGGCACGCTCCCGCGTTTGCTCATTCGCGGGAGCGTGCCGCGCAGTGTCGATTATATTTTCTACGGTAAAAAATAAATATGTTGAGCCACTAAAATGAGCGAGAGGAGATATATTCTTGTCTTAACTATTCAAAATTAACTTTCTAGCATTTTAAACAATTTTTAGATCGTTTGCAATTGCCGATTTAGTCGAAATTCCCAACTAGAACACTACGAGGCACGCTCCCGTGTTCGCTCATTAGCGGGAGCGTGCCTCGTAGTCCCCTCGATTATATTTTCTTTCGATTGTATTTTCTATGGTAAAAAGGAAATATTTTAAATAAATAATACGGGCCAATAAGCACATGCGTTTGATGGTACTGATTATAATTCTGATTATAATTTATAATTGTTTACACGTGTATATTAGGTAGTTATTTTCACGACTTTACTAATATTTGTAAAATAATTTAACAAATTCGCATATTTATAATAAAGATAAAATGAACATGTAAGTGTGATATATTTTAAAAATAAAACTCGTTAGATAGCTAGTAGTTATTTGAGGTAATGTTTACAAGTCTCTTTTTACTGAGACATTGTTAAACCTGTAACGGGACACGATCCACGTGAACTTCGTCAGTGGTGACGCAAACGGTGCGCATGCGCAAGCGCATATATACTCTTGTTGAGTAAGAGAGAGAGAGAGAGAGAGATAGAGTGAGAGCGCGAGAAAGAGAGAGAGAGAGAGAGAGAGAGAGAGAGAGAGAGAGAGAGTCACAATGACGTGCCAAGGCACACGTAGCAGTACATGATGGTATCAAGCATTAATCTTGATACATATATGTACAATAACGGATGCACTGGCAAAACAAATTAGTCTTTCTACAATACATAAACACGATATTTAGTATAATTCTGTTTATTGACATATGCCTGGTATATTAGTTATGGTATTTAGCGCCATCTTGCAACAACTATTTGCGCCATTGCTTCCACTCTAAGTATAATACCACAGACTAAGCGCGTCGCGCACTCTATCGACGAAATTGGTACTAAGCAAACTTTATCAGTAACATAAACTATTTATTTTTTGTTAATATTATGTAAAACGCAAATACAGAAGCACTAGATAATGGTATAATATGTCTTTCTACAAAGTTTCAGGTCAATACAACAAGGACACCCTAAAAAAAGTTTGCACGGAAAAATGACTATTTTTTCCGTGCAAACTTTTTTTAGGGTGTCCTTTACATATTGACTTCAAACTTTGTATAAATACGTTTTATGTTATTATCTAGTGCTTCTGTATTTGCGTTTTGCAAATAAAACAAAAATATGTCCGTTAAATGCAATAATGCATCTACCTTACTCAGTCGGTAATAATCCAGTATGGCACCCCCTTAATAGAATATAAATATATGTCTGTATTTCTGTATAATCTTATTAAATTACATATTTATAATTCTCTTTTTTAAAAGTTGTAAATGTCTGGTCTAATTGAATAATTTGTTTAGTGGTCACTTTAGTTTATACGCAAAAAAAAAACTATTTTTGTGAAACTTTTATAATTGTATTAATATGCATATCGACATAAAGGTTTTTGGCCTTAAAAAACACACTCTTGAAGTGTAAAAAAATTTTCGTTTACGTATTTTATAGAATTTTCATATGTGAAAACGTTACTTAAACACACTCGAGAAGTAGGTTAGCTAGTTGCGGTATAAAAAAGTCGATAATGGTACATCTAAATAAAAAAATTAAATGGTTTTATATTAACTATAACTGGTTTTCGTGTTTTCTAAAAAAAATTAATTTTGTACAAAAATGTTTTTTACGGTTTTTTGCAATAAACAAATAGTAAAAATTTATATTTTCCAATTTTTTTAATTGGTGCGATAGGTATTTATATTAAGAATTAATAGAAAGTGGTAAAAATTTCAGTAGAATTGATTTTTCAAAAGTGATAAACTATAATGACCCTTTAACATTATTAAAAATTATATTTTATGGTACAATTTCAAATATTCATTTTCTTATTTTTCAAACTATAGATATGGGTGCATTAAGCCATCTTGTCGGGCCAAATTATATATTGATAAAAATCAAGATCCAAGTACTATTCGAATACCAGCGCCACACACTAAGCTGGGGAAACCTTCGTACTTGATTGCGTTGCCGTATTAATAGCATGACGGAATTCATGTAGATGTTCATCCCAGCTGCGATGATCGGAATCCACAAAGGCCGCGATCATCGTCTTTAATGTCCTGTTTGTTCGCCCGACGGGGTTGGCTTGTGGTCGGTAAGGAGGAGTCGTGATCTGTTTTATCCCGTAATCCTCAAGCATCTGTGTCAACTTATTATTGACGAACTCTGTACCATTATCTGTAAGGAAGTAATCAGGAGTCTCCCAACGAAACAGTATGAGTTCCTCGAATATTTTATATATTTGTATTGGTTCTTACTACGAGGCAGTTCCGTTATATCTGCCGCAACCACAGCCCACGGTCTCTCAATATTACGTTTGCCCATCAAACCTTGAGGGCCTGCCTGTGAGACTTTATATCGTTGGCAGTCTATACACTGCACAACGAATTGCCTGACATCATGGTAGATACCCGGCCAATAATAGTCCCTTGCCACTCGGTCATAGGTCTTTCCACTCCTAAATGACCACACGATGGAGGGCAATGCGAATCCTCTAGTACGCGCGTCCTATGCTCAATGGGCACAACTAATCTCCATCCCTCCTCTTGACCCGTGATTGGGTCCAGCAGCTTATCGGTCGTGAATCGATAGAGCATTTCATCCTCAATTTTCCATTGCGGAAACTTTTGAGGACTGGACCTCACATCATCCAATCTGGCGATGTACCATGGGTCGGTAATCACGTCAAAGGAGGCTATTTCAACTTCGTCCGAGTCCAGGTTAACAGCGCGAGAGAGTGCGTCGGGAACATAGTGTAGTGCACCTTTCTTGTGCACAATCTCGAAGTCCCACTGTTGCATCTCAAGCACCCAGCGCGCTAGTCTGCCG